>JARHVA010000341.1:5585000-5944443 GCA_037957365.1 Torreya grandis
TTTCATTATTTTTATGACATTTATTACCCCAAACTATCCTTTATCCTACCCTTGAGCCTTCTAAATGTCTTCATATTTAGATAAATTTATTTATATTTATCCTTGAGCCTAATTTATACGTGTTATGAGGCTATTTATAAATTATAAGCATTTGTGTCTCTTAGGACTGATTTAGCAACCCCACCTAATCTATCACATGTCTTTTTGTGAGTCCTTCAACCTTTGGCATGATTTTTCATGATGTTACTTTTTAAATTATTGTTATTTTTCATTTTTGGCTAACATATGTCATGTCCTATAAATCAATATATATACAAAGTTAGTCCAATTCATTTACCAAGTATCGAAGAGATGTCACATTTTCATAAAGAAGTCCTCTATTATTTAAGTTTAAGCCAATATTTCCAAATCTATTACTACACTTTCTAATAGAGTTTTATATCTTGATACTTCAACATATTCAAAAAAATTGTTACACCATCCACTTATACTAAATATTGGTTTAGGCAAATGTTTATGTAGTTGCATCTTCACATATAGGGAAGAGGAGGTAAATATTTTACACAAGATTATGTTTACACTTCAAAAAACTTACATGGGGCCTAATTATAGTGTGTGAGATATGTAGATTTAACTCCCTTAATTTTTATTATCCCAAATAATTCTTTCCCTTCTCTTTTGCATGCATTCTATGGTAAACTGAGTCAAGATAGGGAGAGGACATCAATGTAGATATTTTTTTCACAAATTCAAAGAAGCACAAACACATAATTGTATGACATCAAAAAGTAAACATGCACTAGAAAACTCATATTTAGAAATAAAGCACAATACAATTTCAACACATGATGACATACTTTGTGGTAATAAAATAAGGATCTATTTTCTGGATAAATCTACCTAGGGCATATTTAAGGATAGGATGACATGTGTTGAATTTATCTTTTGAAAACGCATAATTGGTGCAAACATATACAAGGTATTAACTTAAGGATAACATTTTATGCCTATGATGTCTGGTTCTTTCACTCTATATGGACACACACATGAACACATTATTTAGGAAATGAGACAATCAACACATATTATTTATTGATTTTAACATCACACTATTACAAGAATTGATACAAACTCACACTCACACTCACATTCTCACACATCTCTTTCAGGCCTATTTAATGCATAAACATAAAGGAAAAAAATCACATCATAATACAACATCAATTGGTTCACCTACAAGTTCTTTTGTTCAAAACAACAATCACCCATTTTATAAATGTCATTTCTCCTTTTTATATAAAGAGGAGGGACTGTTATGAGCTTTTTATTCTACCATGAACTTTGGTATTATATTATGACCTTTCATATTATATATTATTTCATATTTTAGTGCTTTTATGGATAATTTGATAATAAGAGGCTTGTTAAGAACTGATACTATTCTAGGAATAGTCATGTCGACTGCATTGATTATATAGAGACTGTCATGAACTAACTGTGTTCTAAGAACCATTAATTTAGCTACATCAATGGTTTTTAACTTGTTGGGAATAAATTCTATTTTTTAACCATCATTTTTACCACATCGGTGATTTCAATCTTATCAGGAACCTATTGTGTTTTAGGAATGATCATTTTAGTCACATTGCCAATTTATAGCTTGTTGAGAACTAACTATGTTTTGAGAACCACCACTTTAGTAGTATTATAAATTTATAGCTTTTTAGAAAACAACTATTTTATGAGAAGATCCTTGTTGGAAAAATCAACAAATGTGACCAATTGGTAACCAATGGCATTCCAAACATGACTTAGTCAAAAAATTGGTACTTTAAAGAACTTAAATTTTTGGACTCAAAATGAACTTTCCAAATAAATTGCTTAATATGAAAAATAATCACTTTAACTAGGTATACAAAATAGAGTATACATGAGTGAATAAAACTTGATGTAAACCACTAGACAATGAAACATAAAAAAATATATACTTATTGTGCTCTAGGAATTTGACTCAAGAGAGGATGGTTAGTATGGTGTTAGTTCTAAAATGAAAACAAGATGAAATAAACACACTAATAGAATAACATCTCTAGGCCTAGACACTAGGGAGAGCCTAGTTAACAAAAAAAATGACAAACACAACAAAAAATAAAGGAATCAAACACAATAATTCCTTCACCTTCCTAGGATGCTCCAAATGCCTTTGTAGTGATGGCTTGCTCAGCTTGTGCTCATGAAGTCTTCATCAAAGGAGGCTTGGTTATCTCCTCTTCTCCTTGGCACCTTTGGCTTGTATCTTGGCTTGGATTGGAATCTATTTGGAATGGTAACACTATTTTCTTGAAGATTTTGTAACTAATTTGGCATTATAACTTTACACTAAAATAGCTTAGAAATGATGTTCATAGCCTCTCTATTTATAGATTTTTGAGAATGTCTAGAATCAACTTGAATCGTCCATCTCAAGATTGAGATGTGTGGTTGAGGATTAATTCAATTTCTAGAGTTAAGTTTGTAATTATCCTCATCATGACATTGGAATAAGGGGCAATTAAGAGGCATGGAGGGAATCATGGAAGGCATTGAGGGCATGGATCCTGATATTTGTGGCATTTATGGCCTAGGGATGTCTTCCCAAGAAATGAGGTCACTTGATGATGTAGATATTCAATATTCTTTTCTAAAACAAATATTCATCAATTTTCCATGGAATTATCACTTAGGCCTTGATTTAGGTTAATTAAATCATAAGCATGATTAAGCACTTTGTGCATAAATTGCTTAAACTGATCAGAATGTCTTGTTATTGGTCCAAAATTTGACTAGATTGGAATTAGAAGGTGATGTCAGATGCATTACATGTGTATTCCCATTTAGGCTATGACCAATAATAAATAATGAAGGCACATGTCTTGTACAAAATATTTGATAGGAAAGAGAAATCTAGAACACCTAGGTGTAAAATTGGCATTTTGACTCAGAATGATCTGATCAAAGTTAGTTGGCCCATAAATTGCATGACCCCATTTAAGGATACCCTGGATAAAATCAACACTTGAATATGTTAGTTTCACATCATTTAACATGTTTTAGTGTTTTTAGGTCAAATTATGTATTTTGGGTAGAAATTGGCCAAAAGCCCGATTGGAGGTTATCAGTGGCCATTTTTAGGTGTATACACTTATTTATACAAAATCAACACACAAACACACCACTCTATTTTTGGTTGATGTAGTATTGCATGAACCCTTAGATGCTACTGAATTAAATACCCAAGGTTTTAAAAATGTGATCTTCTATGCACATGAATGAAATAAGTGATAAAGCCCATATTTTGACCATGAATCATAATGGACATGGTATTCCCTTCCAAAAAACCAAACACTTTGATTATTTTTAATTCTTTATCTTCCATTTCTATTTCCATATTACTGTTTAAATTCAATCCTCTTCTTCTTATCTCCCTTCACTCCTCCTTTTATATCATTAGACCCACCATAGTCCATACTCCTCTACCAAAGACTTAGTTTCTTTTCTCTCCATCCTTTTTTGGGTTGAAACCCACGTTTTTCTAACCACCTCCACCAAGATAGTTTTTATTGCAACTTACTTCCTCTTGTGAGCTTAAACCAACCACTGACCAACCACTTTTTCCAAAATTCTTCTTGGCTTGGTCTACTCATTATCAAAATCGATGTTAGATCCTTCCTTATATCACCATTTTCTAGTTTAAGCTCATCTTTCATCATGTATTCCATCTCCTTTTATATTTTTACCCTTGACACTATCACCTCACTTATGATTTCATCATTCATAAAATTATTAAAATACCCTTATTTTTTATTCACTTATGCACATATTCTTGATGATGTACAAATCAATTATTCCTCATCATTAACTTTTTAAAGATTTGAAATGAATCCTTTTTCCTCTCTCTCATCACATATTAGGTATCAAAAGACCTTCATTTCAGCTAGTGTTCCTCCTACACTCATGTGGACTATTTACACATATGAAACTACTTGGGTGACCTTGAATAATTTGTTGAAATATTTTTAAGTTTTTTGTCTTGCCTTACTTGGTATTTTCTCTAGCTCCTTCACTTCAACCTTATATTCATATCATCTTCTATTATATTGATTATTATCAAGCATGGGCTTTTTAAATCCTCTATTACTCGACCTACTCCTTGGGATATTACTAAACTATTATTGTGACATCTCTTCTTCATCTTATTTAATCATATTCTTTGCATCAACTCTAGGATGATTAAATTATCCTTATTTCTCCACTTTCATGTCATTTCCAAAGGAAAAGTCACTCTTATTTTCCATATGATAACTGTTAGCTATATAGATATCACCCTAATAGGGGTCAATTTTGTTCATGTTTGACCCATACTACTAAATGGGAATGGTATAGATATAGGCAACCCACGTCCTTAGACCATTCCCATGTTAGTCCAAGTATGGGTCAAACTTGATCACTATTAGGGTGTTATCTGGGTAGCTAACAGTTGTAGACTGCTCAATGGGACACTAATCTTGCATATTTGAGTATAGTAGTAGGTTTTAAAGTTTCATTTCCAAGTTTGAATAATATTTTATGCCCCTCAAGGTTATCATAAGATCCTCCACAAAATGGAAGGAAGCATATTTGTTTGAGCTACATTTACAATCAACAAAGAAAAATAAGGCCCCTTAGCCATACCTTAGATGGCTATTCTTAGGAGGTTTTTCTCATTAAATCGTGGCAGCCCTCTGAATATCACTCAATGGGATGATATTCTAGCCTTGGATTTAAAGGATCTTACATATTATATAGGAGAAAACCCAATTACTCTTGAATACCATATTAATGATATTGCTAAAATTTGTTTAGTACATCATATAACTCAAGAAAATGTAGTAATGAGGTTGTTAACAACCTCTCTCAAAAGGAAAACACTCCATTGGTATAGAGGTTTTCCCCTCGCATCAATCAATAACTGGGATGAGTTTAGACTATTCTTTTGCAAGCACTTTGAAGGCAAAAATGATCATATTTCACTTGTGAAATAGCTTGCAATGATCAAAAGATTCCCTCATGAGTTCATGGTGGATTTCAACTACAAATTTTAGAAGATTTGGGATAAAATTCCTATGATAATTAAGCCTACACCCATTTATACTTTTCTATGCTATTTGAAGGCTCTCAACTTGGATGTAGCTATAATTATTCAATCCATGGGAGGGAATACCCTACCTAAATATTTTGAAGTACCAATTAGGGCTAAAAATTACCTTATACAAGTAGGAAAATTAGCTCTAAGGCCACTGTGCCTCTCTTTCTAGAAATACATTATCCTACTCCAACTATCACTCCAGTTCTAGAATCTATAGAGTTTTATCAAATCAAAGGTGAGCAAACTGATAGACTGGGGAAGATAGAGAGTCTCCTCAAAGCCTAGAACAATAAATCCTAGAACAACAAGTTGGTTGCAATGGAAATGAAATAAGCTCCACCATACAAGCCATACCAGAATAATAATCAAAAATTTTAGTATAATAGGCCACCCTATAAAACCAATCAACAAGGATAAGGGTAGAATACTCAATCAATGAAATACATTCCCAATTCTCTAAGTAAATCTTGAGATATTGTGCCAAGTTAAAACAACTATGCCCAAGAAGGTTAATTGCAATCAGAGGGATAGTCCAATGAGATGGTAATGGCCACTACTAGAAATATGTATCAATACCCTGATTGGCAACATGATCCTTCATTTTAGAGTCATGACATGATAACTCCTCCACCATAAGTCCCCTAAGCAAGTCAAGACAACATGCCTACCATGTCATGATTAGAAGATTAGAGCTAGAAATAAGGGAGCATAAGTAGATAACCTATTAATACCACATGAATGAATTTTAAAGAATGGGAATATGTGTTTGAGCATATAGAAACCAATATGGGACAAGCCCAGAGGAT
The DNA here is from genome assembly GCA_037957365.1 of Torreya grandis. NCBI lineage: Eukaryota > Viridiplantae > Streptophyta > Pinopsida > Cupressales > Taxaceae > Torreya > Torreya grandis. The sequence continues at coordinate 5,590,971 of JARHVA010000341.1, forward strand.
AAATAAATTAGTTTCCACCCAAATGAGAGATAAGAAAAGGATAGTGGAGGACAACTTGGGGCAACCTAAGGCTTCTACATCACCTTTTTAGACCAATCAACAACCCACTTCTTTAGATGTAGTTTATAAAGCTCCTATAAATCAAAAAGTACCCCAATCCCATGGATAACATTAGAGGTCCCCTTTCATTCCTCATGTTACTCAAATGATGAGTGATGCATCTAACTCCAAAGGGTAATCCAAAAGTACTAGTATTCCTTTTAATATTGTGGATCATTTAAAGAAGGTTAATGTAACTATGTCTATGTATGATGCTCTATCTATCCATGGGCAAAAGAAGATTCTCCATCAAGAATTATCTAAACTTTTTTAGGTGGAAAAAATGGCTGATAAAGTGAACATTGTTTTCATCAATAATAGTCAGCCTAACTGAGCCCCTGGCCAAGTTCCCAATCAATTTCCAAACACAAGCCAACCTTAGAATGTTATCCCTCCTATTAAGGTTGTAAAGCCTCCCCCATTTCATTTTTCAATCATCATAGGGTATTGTTTAGTGCACAATTTCATGATTGAATCATGAGATTCAACCTCAGTGATGCCTAAAGCCATAAAATACAAGCTTGGGCTTGAATATATGCCTAATGAAAAATGTGTGATCTAATTAGATGGATACCCTAGTAAGATAGTAAGAATTTTGAAAGATCTTCAGATCATCCTAGTTGCATGTCCAAATTGTGTCATTACTCAGGATGTGTGGTGGTATATCTACCCCCTATTTTACCCTATGCTTGTCTAGAGACTTCACTACTAAGATTGGGGGTATCTATCATCTGATTGGTCATACATGGTTTTTATAACTAGGTATAGAACCAGGGTCACCATAAGGTCTGAGCCTATAACCAGGTTCTACCTAGAGACCTACATGCCTAATCTTGCAAATGTTAATTGTGCCATATTTGAGGAGGTTGAAGAGGTTATTTAATAAGAACCCCATAGTCATCTTATTGGGTGTGGAGCCTGATTGTCTTCTAGGATCAGAGGTTAAAATTATGATGTTTTTAGCTAGGTTTTGGATCTCATTCTTTGTATCTATGATGGTGATGGGGGTTGTAAGCCCCCCCCCCCCACTTGTGGGGTCTTGGGGGGTCATTTCATTTAAATTACCTTGTAAAAGTGTAATTTCATAGTCAATTTGGGCCATTGATTATAGGTTTCTAGATCTAATGGTAGAAGTTATTTTAGGTGTTTTCCTCCCTAAAAGTGAATTGAGATATGGCTAAGAGGTAAGATAAGAGGATTGGTACATAGAGATGAGGTAGATAAGTGTAACAAATTTTGTTTTATGATTTGTTTCTCCCTTGTATTGCTAAAAATAATATACTAGACAAGTTTGGTGAATGTATCCCATCTTAGGTGAACCACGTTAAATTTGGTGTCTCCTATTTTGTGCATGTTTATGATTATTTTTCTATATGTTTGATTGATTCATTTCATATTTTCTCTTGTATGTGATTTGGGGATAAATCTATGTTTTATTTTATCCTAACACATCTAGGAGGCATCTCAGATTTGTACTTAGATGAGTGGGAAACTAATAATCATGGATTTGATCCATATAAGATCATTGAAGAGATATACTTGGGAGTGTATTGTATGCATGAGGAAGGTACTTCAATACCTTCCTTAATTAGAACTACCCAAGAAGAAGATGGTATATGGAATTTGTTCTTTGATGGCTCAAGGTTAAAGAATGGAAGCAGAGTGGGAACCATGTTGGTTTCACCCTCAAGTCAAAAGTATCATTCTATTACAAGAATATAATTTAGTTACACCTCAAATACAACTAAATATGAATCTCTTTTACATGGTTTTTAAGAAGCAAAGAAGAGAGGTATCCATGTCTTCAAAGTCAAGGGTGATAGCAAACTTGTAGTGTAGCATGTGAGAGGCCTAAGTGTAGTCAAGAGTCACCATCTAAAAGCCTATAAGCACTATGTATGGGACTTCATGGAGGATTTATTAGATTTTAATATCCAATCCATACCAAGAAAATCAAACCAACACATGGATAATATTGATACCATTGGTGCCCAATATGAAATAGTAGGAGTCAAAAGTAACCAAGGATAAGATAAGTTCAAAATTATATGCAGACCAGATGTACCTGATAATGAGTTAAGTTGGCAAGTCTTTGGCAATGATGATCAAATCATATGCTTTCTAAAAAAATAGGAAGAGTTCTTTCATAAGAACCAACGTAAGTTCTAGAATCAATATGATGATCAAATAGTATAGCTAATATCAAACAAGCTTCCCAAAGGACTTGTGACATAAGAGATAATATTCAATGAAATTGACCAAGTAATAAAGGGTAAGGCATGCATCTCAGCTAAAAAGGAACACTATGGAAAGATATAGATCTTTAAGGGCAAGCTATTGAATCTAGGAAATCTCAATAAAATAGAGGAAAGAGCTATACTTGTTTCTCTATGCAAAGAATATTTTGATATATTTTCATGGGAATACAAAGACTTGAAAGGGTTTGACCCTAAGCTTGCATAGCACACCATTGAATTAAAAAGTAATATCAAGCCACTCAGGTAGAAATAGAGGCCTATCAACCCAAGAGTGGAGGATCTCATGAGAAGATAACTCTATAAATTTATTGAATCTAAGATAATATTTCCAATGAAACATTCCTCTTGGGTGGCAAACCTTGTACCAGTGAGAAAAAGAATGGAGAGATTCAATTATGTGTTGACTTTAGGGACCTAAATAAGGTGTCCCTAAAGTACCATTACCCACTAGCCTCCATGGATTAAATTCTATAAAAGTTGGAAAGTTTTCAAAGGTTATAATTGTTTAATGGCTATTCTAGTTATAATCAGATCATGGTGAAAGACAAAGATAGGCATAAGACTACCTTCACTACAAAATGGGGTACCTGTGCATAGTATAAAATGCCTTTTGAACAATCCAATGTTGGATCCACCTTCTAAAGAGTAATGGATGTTGATTTTCATTGTCTTTTGAATGATATGGTTTTAGTTTACCTTGATGATATAAAAAATTTCTCAAAAGACCCTAATGATCATATAACACATTTGAGTTCTATTTTTGAAATATGCAGACGATTTAGAGTTTCTTCGAATCCAAATAATTGCATTTTTTTAATGCACAAGGGAAGACTTTTAGGACATGGGGTGTCTAAAGATAGTCTATCCATTTATATAGAAAGTATAGAGACAATCCTTTCTCTATCACTACCCAAACAAAAGAAAGGGTTGCAAAGCTTCTTGGGAAAGATCAACTTCATCAAAAGGTTCATTCCAAGCTTTGCAAAAATGGTCAAGTGTGATATCCCCTTCTAATAGGGATATATGAAAGACACAAAGCTCTGATACCACTGTGATATCCCCTTATAATAGGGATATATGAAAGACACAAAGCTCTGATACCATTGTGATATCCCCTTCTAATAGGGATATATGAAAGACACAAAGCTCTGATACCACTGTGATATCCCCTTCTAATAGGGATTTTTGAAAGACACAAAGCTCTGATACCACTGTAATATTCCCTCCAAAATAGGAAATATAGCAACACAAAAAACTCTGAACAAGATATAACTTCTGTTGAATAAATTCAGAATGATCACAATAATATAGTCTCTTAATAACAAATTACAGATTGTATCACTTGTCCTTCTAAACTATTACAATTGTAGTCCTTTCACATGCATATAAATATGGAATACAGTCTTAAAAACCCTGGCTTATCAAAACTAGAAGTGAAAATTGAATTCTGGAAGGTCTCGGCCCTTCTGTGTCGACACACAGTCGCCGTCGTCGGTCGATATCTCACCGACGTCGGTCTCTGTCGGTCATTTCTATCGACGTCGGTCTTCAGTCGACCAATGTCGGTCACTGCCAACCTTTGTCTGCCGAGGTCAGTTCCTGAGCGGATCAATACGGACCTGTACGGACTTTGTACGGCCGCCAATTAAGCACAACTTCCCTGTTTTCAACCCCTAATCTGAAATATACGTTTCTAGCATAGAAGATCTCTAGCTGTATAATTTATTGAATCAAAACAAGAATAAAAGAATACCTAGAATATCTGTGATAACTGCTGTGTGAAGTTATCTCTCAAACCTAAAATTTTGTGATAACTTCTGGATGAAGCTATCTCACACTTTGGAAATAGATCAGCTGATATTCCACAGCCTCTTAATTACACACACTGAAGAGGGAACGTTCTCCAATGCAAATGGAATCCTTGAACCCTAGGCTCAGTCTTCACAGAAGAAATTCTCAAAATCAATATCAATAATCAATAGCATACATAATCAATAATGGCCTCCATGTGAAACCCTTATACCCTCAAAAGATATGCTTGCCCTAATTAGGGTTTTCTTAAATTAGCATTAGGGTTTCTAATTTAAAATTAGACCAAATAATTAATAATTAATAATTAATTATTAATGAGACCAATTAATTAATATTTGATTAAATCAATCAAATATTAATATCTCCCTCAATATACATCGGATCCTCAAACCGATCGAAGCAGGTGAATCAGGGAGTGATTTCGCACATGACCATACCAAAATAAAGGTGCTCCGCTGCATGTCAAATATCCCTAAAAAGTAGGAGCTCATGCCAAATGTGTCCAAAATAACCTGAATGAAAATCAAATGTAGAAATCCTATGAATCAAAGTCAATCCAAGCTCCATTATGACCTTCTATCCATCCTATTAGCCTACGAAGGTCGTAAAATAGACTAACCATCATGCCTGTCAATGTCCACGAAAAAGGGGACATGACATCAAGCCACTCACTCATATTTTTAGAAAAGGCAAAGAGTTCACATGGACAAGAGAAGGAAATAGGAGCTTTGAGGCCATCAAGGAGTCCATATCTCATGCCCTAACTTTTTAAATCCATATTTTAATGACGACTTCTATCTATATGCCTTTTCCACATTAGGTGCAATTTTTTCCATGATCATGTAGCATAATAATCAAGTTTGGTCTAGATATAGGTAACCCACAACCTTAAACCATTCCCATATTAGTCTAGGTATGGGTCAAACTTGAAAAAACTTGACCCTTATTAGGGTTCTATCTGGATAAATAAAAATAACAATGTATATCTTGACTCATAGGAGTCTTTTCTCCAATACCTATGTGGGCTACTCAACAAGCCACATATGCAATAACACTTTCATCATTTAGTCCTCTTGGTAGAATTGTTTACATCATCTCTATTTCCTCATTTTTGGGCCAACACATTGAAAAAACACTTTAATGGAATCAATAGTTCTAAGAAATACTTTTTCTAACTCTTCATCATGCCTTATAGACATGTTTTCCAACTCTTCTTTGCTACTCACATTCTCCTCATAACTTTATCTATTGATATGGATTCCCAAAGGCACATTCTTAACAACCACCATATTTTTATTATCCTCATTATTCTTTATATATTTTCTAGTCCAAATGGATGGTCTTCAGCCATACTCTCCTTATGTGAATTAACTTGCACATTAGCCACTTCTATTTTTTCCCTCATGGATGTATTATTAGTTCACCTTTATTGTTTCCTTTATGGAAACCTATAGCTTTACTTGGTTTTCCTCAACCATTATTTTCTCCAAAATAGAAATAATAAATGCATTACTTGTATCCTCCAAAGATAAATTATCATCTTTCTACTTACAGGATATCATAAACTCATTCCCATAATCTAGTAATGGGTCTCCTTCTTATAGTGGACAATTTATCACCTCCATACCATCTTCTATGGGGATTTATTCCTTTATAGGTTTTGGATAAACCTCTTTATCCTTTTTGTTCTAAAAATTAGATTTGGGTTTCTCATATGGAAACCTCACACTCTTGTTGCCTTATAATACAAACTCCTCTTCTTCGTATATATCCTTTTCCTTACTACTTCTCAAAGTAGACTTGAAATTCCCACATGGAAACTTCCCTCTCATATTTAATTTTATGGAGATATTCTTCTTATTATATTCTCTCTCATGACTAAATACATGAATATTCTTCATCCACTCTACTTTGATTTTTGGGTGCACATCATGACCCATCAAATTGGAAACTGCATGTTCCCAACTATCACCTTATTTATGTTTCCTTGTCTTATTTATTATAGATCTCTCCAATATTTAGTGGAATAATCTCTTATTTGAAAATTTTACCATTGTGGGGTTTTAAATATTCTCATCTTAAATATATATTTTAATCTCAACTATCCATTTCATGAGCTCCTTTGGGCTAAATCAACATTATTGTAGGAATATTCACATAGGCCACATCAATGATTCATATCATGTTAGGAAACAATTAGTTATTAGAATCATCAATTCATTTGCATCAGTAATTTCAATCTTATCGAGAACCATCACTTAGATGCAGTGTCAAATTCCAAGATTTTCTAGAACAAACTATGTTCTAAGAAAAGCCTCATCAGCTGAATCAACAAAACATCACCCATTAGAAACAAAAGACATTCTAAGAATGAATCAGTCAAAAAAATTGGTACTCCAAGGAACTCAATTTTTTCAACTCAAGATTAAATTTCCAAATAAAGTATTTATCATGAAAATTCATTGCTTTTACTAGGTCTACATAATGGGGTACACATAATTAAGTGAAACTTGATGAAAACCACTATACTTTTAAAGATAAGGAACTCTACTTATTTATAGAAAATCAACACACAAACACACCACTCTATTTTTAATTGGTGCATGATTGCATAAACCCTTGGGTACTCATACATCAATAATCTAGATTTCACATAGAGATTCATTATCACTTGCATAAGAAATATTTTCTTTTGAAGTTCATATTCAATCAATGAGTGAGTTTATTTCATGAATTTTTCCATTTATTTTAGTTCATTTCTTGTTTTATATTTTCAAATATGATTTTGTAATGTTTATAGCCATTTATTGTTTAATATTGTTGTGTGCTACATCTCCCTCATGCACTTAGTTTTAACATGTGTTAGGTTTAAATCACCTATATGTCATTATGTGTGTGTGTGTGTGTGTGTGTGTGTGTGTGTGCGTGCGTGTGTGTGTGTGTGTGTGTGTGTGCGTGTGTGTGTGTGTGTGTGTGTGTGTGCGCGCGCGCACGTGCCTATGTGTGTGTGTGTGTGTGTGTGTGTGTGTGTGTGTGTGTGTGTGTGTGTGTGTGTGTGTGTGTGTGTGTGTGTGTGTGTGTGTGTGTGTGTGTGTGTGTGTGTGTGTGTGTGTGTGTGTGTGTGTGTGTGTGTGTGTGTGTGTGTGTGTGTGTGTGTGATGGTAAATGCCTTCATTATTTGAACCCACACACATTATAGGGTATCACCTTAGGGTTTCATGGTTTTTTTCTAGTTTATATATATATATATATATATATATATATATATATATATATATATATATATATATATATATATATGCATGTTTAGATTAAACTCTAAATTTTTTTCCCCTCTTTATTTTTTATTATTACATCCACCTTCAGAAATTAGTGCTTACACTTTCACTATTTTAATGCATATATCTTTCAAGGTTACCTAAGGTTTGATCATATCTTTTCAACTATGATTTCAAAATTTGCATCTTGTTTGTTCTTATTAAATTAATCACCACTACCACTAGTGATATTCATTCTTATATTTTTGATATATATCCCACCAATGATACTAAATCTAAAGGTTATATTGAAAATAGGAATAACAGTGATGATATTTACCTTAAAAAATATGATGATCCAAACATTAATAATGATGTTTATCCATGTAGAGTTGTAACCATTTCTAACTTTAGAGGTTCAATTAAAAACATCAAGAATGTGTAGAGTATTTATTACATAATTTTAAAACCATACAACAATGAATAAGAAATAAGGATATTTTTCTTGATCATACTCCTATAGATACATTGTATAGTTCTAATTCTCTTCTAGAAGATCTACATCTTCATCAAGTGGTGAGGCTAGTGTTCCTCATGATATTCGTAATATTTATATTCCTCCACCTAGTGCTACCACTCTTCCTTAGGTTATTTCTTCTAGTCATATAAAACTTAAGGAGTTTACATTTATTCCTTCTATTAGTACAAAAATATATGTTCCTCCATGATCACATCCTTATATTTCATCTCTTGGCCTTTGACATAGTAAAAAAATAATCATGCCTCTCATGTAGCTAAATCTAATCATAAGACATTTATCCCTACACAAACACATACCATTATTAATCACAAACCTAGTGGTGCATCTATTAATCCAAAATTATAACAACCCAATGATATGACATGTAAAATCTATTAACTATCTAAAGTATCCAATAAGCCTATCCATGTGTTTTCATCATATGAGATATTACACAATCCATTGGTTATGGAAGTTATTTCTTACCCCTGCCTCTTTCATTTTAAGTACCTAAATTTAAATTATTTAGTTATAACGAGGATATTTCACAATATACTAATGCTTTCTTTACATATTTATTTCGTATTCAACATGATGATTTACTTGTGACCAAGATATTTCCTACAGGTCTCACCATTCATACCTTATATTAGTTATACCCCGTGTATCTATGGGATTTATACATCAATTCAAAAATTTCATTTAATCTATTCTTAGAATTTTTTCAGTAAAATTCAAACAAAAGGTCACATTCTCTTAAATTTCTCAAATCAAAAAAGGATATAATGAACTCCTTCATGGTGGTGAGATTTAAAGTGTTTTCTCAAATATTTTTCTCCCACTACTTAAAAAAAATCATGTTTGATACTTATGAATATTTTTAAAAACTTTTCCATGTGTTATGCAACATTGATATTAAACTTATTGATTACAATATGTTAAATTATAAACCTACTGCATCCACGACTACTACCTCAAAATATTATGGAAAGATAAAATTAAAACCTAAGACTAATGATGTGCCTAATTTCAAGCTAAGAATGAATAAAAAACCATTAAAAAAAATTAGCAACCAAATGATAGGATTATCCTTGCTAATTCTAGGAACAATGTTTTTTATAAGTTTACCAAACACACCTCACAAATTGCTTAAACACTTTCTCGAATGTAGCATGATTAATTTAGTTAAACCATATCATTAGATACTTATAGATCATTGCCTAAATTATATGATACCAACTAATATTGTGAGTATCATAGAGCCTATAATATTTAACTATATATAATGTTTCAAATTATGACATACGATTCAAGATATAATTGATAAAAACATAATCAAAATTGAAGGACATAATTCTACATTGAATGATTATATCGCAACACACAACTAATGCTTGAAAATATTTAAAAATCCATTTCCAAATCATAATAATCAAAATATAAATGATGTGCATATGAAAACATCCATACATCATTAAAATATTCCATATGACAATTAGATAGATAACATTAGTAGCATGATTTAGATCTCTCAGCGACAAGTGACTTATATTATGTTCAATGACCATGAGACACCAATATATACATATATACATACATACATATATATATATATATATATATATATATATATATATATATATATATATATATATATATACATACATACATACATATATATATTTAAAATCCTTTAGACATTCATGGTTTTTTACCATCATCCTTCAATCACACATGGAATTATTATTGACAATGGTTATATCAAATACAAGGTTTTGATTTCATTTATATTTATTCAATGATATAATGAGAAAGTTTTGATTATTAAAACTATGATACTTCATAATTATATTTGAATTACATGCACAAAATCTATTGGTATTAAACTACTAGTTATATTTGATCTTTAGACCTTACTAGTTTGGTTTTATGTAGTATCAAAAATAGGATCATATAATCAATTACATGGATGATAATGTCTTAATAAAATGGGAGTGATACCTTATACACTAAATCACTATATCAGGTTTGTGAATAATAAAAAACCACACACCATTTGAGGCACAAATTATGACCCACCTATCCAACCTCAGAGATGACATGTGTGAACATCTAGTGTAATTCAAAAGGAGTGAATAATTCAACCTCATGTGATCCCTAATACTATTCCACCACCATCATATACATGTTACCTATTAAATTTATATATATGAAAGCTACATATAGTGTAAGATATCCTAGAGCTCTTATTAGTATAGTTACACCTTTGATACTTATGATACATATCTATTCTCATCCTAATATCTAATTATGACCAACTACTATGAATCATACTTAGGCACTTGATTTATCACAAAATATTCCTATACATGCTTATAAATATGTTTTAGTGTCTACTTGATCCCAATATCCATATATATATCTCTTTATTACTATGATTTAAAATTTCACACATCTTTTAACTAATATTATGATACTTTGAGCAACACATTTATCTCCTATAGTCTAGGATTTCACATTATATACAAGATAATTGATTAGCTATGCCAACAAATATATTTCACTTCATTGATACATATTTATTGTAATATATTATTATTATTTTACATATATTCTTACTTATATGGGTATTACCTTGTATGTGAATTCCTCCCTTGAGTTTGATCACATTCTTCATCTTCTAGATTTGACACCGTGACACCTACCTTTTCTTACATCATAATTATTCTAGCCACTTGGTTTATGTTTTTATTTAAGTTTAATTTTCTATTTCATTTTGATTATTTTCCCATTCTAAACACTTACACAATTATTTATGATGATAACACATGTATCAATACATTATTTACTATCATGCATTTAATTTTGATGGAAGTTTTAGGCTATTTGGAATCCTCCTCTTGTTTATGCCTCTTGGTGTATTTGATTTTTTTATTTATGATTTCCTTATGCTTATATTTTTTTATTAAACCTCAATTATTTTTTATTGTGTGTAAATCTATGACCTCTTATTTATATCATCTATCTTCTTCATAAAATGACAAAAAACCAACAAAAAAAATTAGAAATTGCAAAGATAAAAAAATACTTGATCAATAAATACATATCTACCAATGCTACATGTTTTCACATTCATGTTTACACACATAATTATCATGGTATATCTTATAATTTTTGTTATGGATGATATAAATATTATATAATATTATGGAATTCCATATGCTACTGTAATCATATAAAATGCAAAATTAGATGACTTAGGCATGGTTAATAGCACCCAACCTATAGGTCCTTTTTATTTCTCACTCAGCCCTTCTTGGCTAAAATTTCATTGATTCCTAATCACCTTTAGCTTCCCAAAATTAGGTTTCTAGGACCCAAGTAGCCCTCCTAGACCTAGATCCATCCCCCTAAGGCTCATCCTCCTATGACAATAGAACCTAATTTGGATAGAAGCATCAAAATTTAGGGGTGTCTTGTTTCCAACACTATTGTCCAAGTTAATTTTCACCTCTAACGATCAAGTTTTTTCAATTTCTTATCTTTTCCCCTATCAACCTAATACAAGTTAATCTAAACCAAGATCATCAGTTTCCCTATAAAATTCCATTCAATGTCCATTTAGAGGGGTTGGCACTCATTCATAGGAAAATATCAAGAATAAGAGCAAGTACACTCAATCAATTTTTCCTATTCTCTGCATACAACCTTCCAAGACCAATTCAAGCCTATTTAAGCACTCATACCAATCCTTAGTCATTTAAAGTACATTAAAATTTTGCATCTAGTTGTATACATCACACAATTGCACCAAGCACTTTAAATAGGAGAACTGCAATAACTTGATCCCTCTTTAGAGTATTGGTATGTAGGAAACGTGCCGACACATGGGTTGTGAAGTGCATCTAACATATCCTTTACACACTAACCCTTTCTCTCTTTCCTAAGTTTTTTATTCAAATTCAAGTATCAAGAGATCCTAAGGGTTTTAAATATTACATTAGACACAAAAATGGCTCCACATAGAATCAAGATTCAATATTTCACTATGAGGGTATTAAAAACCTTCTGGATAAAACCTAGAAAAGCCAGGTCACTAGGATAATAGTGTCAGAATTGGGCACTAGCGCCAAAAGTGGACAATAAATCCAAAAAGTGGACTATATCACCAATTAGTAGGCTATCTTGAGTTAGGTGCTACTATCCAATCCAAAAATAGAGTTCTAGGTTCTATTTTTGAGAGTCTGCCATCCCTACATAATAATTTCCATATCTTAAATCATCTATTTCAACCCAGAATAAGTTAAGTTTGATTTCTCTACACTTCTCACTATTTTTAGAAAAGATAAAATAAATATCTATTTTGCACAAATTAGTAGGATAATTAAGAAACATTAATTACTAGTTTACATTTACTCAAACCCTTTATTTTCTTAGGAATTAAACCCTTAATTCCTAAAAAGAATAAAATATTTGGTGAATTCGACTTACTTCAAATTTTTGCACAAACACATTATAAATCCTAGGGCTAATTATTTATAATTTTTTACAATATTTTCTTGATTTTTCCTAAATTAAAAAATCATAAAACTACAAATTAATTGAAATATTTTCAATAAATTCACTCAAACCCTAGTTTGCACATACTAGGTCCTATTTGCATACAAATACTTTCAAACCTCTAGGAAAAATATATTTATAATTTTAGAAATATATTTAGATTTTTCCTCAAATTTTTTAAATTAAAACTACAAATTTTTTATAAATTTTTCAAATTATTGCACTAATTTTTAAAAAAATCATTCAAAACCCTAGCTGCATCAAATACACTCTCAGGTATTTTCTAGTACTTTTTGCATATTATTCTAAAATTTTAGTTGCATATCTAACTCAGAAAATCAATTTAAATTTTGAAATTTCATATTATTTTGCAAATAATATTTCTAAAAATCCCTAGTTATATATACTAGCTCTTTCTTGCTTGTTGAGGTATCACCTTACATGTTTAACAACTCAATATCCTTTTTGCACAAATCCTAAGTCACTATTTTTTGGACTTTGTGTTTCTTATATTCAATGCTTTCTATTTATAGCATATTACCTATTAACACATATTCCAAACCATTTAAACACATTTCAAATTGTTTTTATACTTTATCAATGGCCCAATATACTAGTTTTGATGAAACTGATAAAAGATAACTTCAAAAAATCTTAACCAAACATCCGGATATGCAAGATGACATGCTTAGAATTTTACACAAAGAACAACAAAAAGTAAAAAATGGGCAATCTTCTCAAACCATAGAGCAACCAATTGTAAATAACACTATAGGGGAAACTATGTTTCAACCACCCCTTATAGTAGCCCATGCCACTAGTTGTAGCGAGTACATCCCTCTCTCTTGATGTAACAGCCCTTATGAAAGAGATAAGATCTATTCAATCCAAGGTGAAACATCTTGAGCAAGGTACCACTTCTGCATACACCATTGACACATCACATTGCATCTACACCCTTACCACAAAGATTTGTTCAACCCAAGCTTAATCTTTATGATGACAAGGGTGATCTAGAGACATATTTGATAGCTTTGCATGAAACATTTTTGGACTATATACTTAATGATTGTCTACTTACCAAACTCTTCTCATGGAGCCTAAAGGATTATACTCTATAATGGTTTTATAGTCTACTAAATTAGTCGATCACTGCATTCAATCCTTTAGCAGACATGTTCCTAGCACATTTCAGTATCAACATTGGTGATAAGGTCTCATATGCATAGATTTCATGATAGAAATAAAAGCTAAATGATCCTCTCATAGATTATGTTCTTAGATACAAGACTATTCTGGCTAAGTTTGTAGACACCTAAAACTGGGCGTGGATAACCTCCAATCAGGCTTTTGGGATAGTTTCCACCTAAAATTCATAATTTGGCCTAAAAAAGTTAAAACATGCTAAATGATGTGAAATTTACATATTCAAGTGTTGATTTTGGCCAGGGTATCGCAAAATAGGGCAATACAATTAATGGGCTAGCTAACTTTAATTAGTTCATTCTAAGTCAAAATGCCAAATTTGCACCTGGGTGCTCTGGATTGCTCTTCCCTATCAAATCTCTTGCACGAGACATGTGCCTTTTTTATTTTTTATTGGAATTATGGTTCCAACGCATCTGATATTAGCTTCCAATTCCAATCCAATCAAAATTTGGACCAATAATAAGATATTCTGATTAATTTAGGTAATTTATGCATAAAGTGCTTAATCATGCTTAAGAGCTAATTAACCCAAATCAAGGCATAATTAATAATTCCATGGAAACTTGTTAAATATTTCTTTTTAGAAATGAATATTGAATACCTACATCATCAAGTAACTTCATTTCTTGAGAAGACATCCCTAGGCCATAAATACCATAAATATTAGGATTCATGCCTCCCATGCCTCATCAATGCCTTCCATGATGCCCTCCATGCCTCTTAATTTCCCCTTCTTCCAATTTCATGATGAGGATAATTACAAACTTAATTCCAAAAATTGAATTAATCCTCAACCACACATCTCAATCTTGAGATGGATGGTTGAGGTTGATTTTGATCAAATCCAAAAATCTATAAATAGGAGGCCTCACAACATCATTTCTAACCTTAATTAGTGCAGAGTTATAATGCAAGATTGGTTCCAAAAGCTTCAATAAACTAGTGTTATAATACCAAATTTATTCCAAGCCAAGCCAAGCCAAGCCACAAGCCAAAGGTGCCAAGTAGAGATGGAGGTTGTCAAGCTTCCATTGTCAAGGACTTCATGAGCACAAGCCAAATAAGCCACCACAACAAGCATTTTGGAGCATCCAAGGAAGGTAAAAGAGTTTTATTTTGCATTTTAGTTGTGTGTTTCATTCATTACTGTTAACTAAGCTCTCCCTAGTGTCTATGCCTAGAGATGTTATGCTATTTATGTGTTTATTTCACTTTTTTTTCATTTTAGAACTAACACCATACTAACCATCCTCTCTTGAGTCAAATTCTTAGATCACATAATGGCACGCTCAGTGGGACTATATGCATCTCACACATGAAGAATATCATTTTTTATCTTTAAAATCTTCATTTGGATCATTAAAACTCTTGAAAATTGATTTTTTAATTTTGTTTTACCATTTTTTGTTTGCCACATGTTTACACAGTAACCGGCGTCAGTTATTAAAATTGTCATCAATTGACATAGGCATCATCGATCATTATTTATGTAACTGATGTCAGTTAGATAACCATCATCAGTTAGTAAGTGTAACTGATGTTGGTGGTTATATAACTGATGTCGGTCATTGTGTTTTCTTAAAAACACAACCCTGAGAGCTATTTTAAAATGCTTGGTTAGGGGTCATACGGACTCCATTTTGGATAAATTTTTTCTTAAAACCACATATTTTCTCCTAAATTTTCAGAATTTGAAATTATTTTAGCTTCAAGTTTAATATATAGTTTTTTAGAAAATTTATAAAATCTATCTAAAATGTTTCTAATATAACAATTTGCTTTTGGGGTGATGCCTTAAGGGTAGACAAGTAACTAGCGGATTTCAAGTTTGATAAATCATGTTTTAGAACATATATTGCATGTTTTAAAATAAATTAGGAACATTATTTTGGTTCTTAAATTAACATTTAAGGTGCTTAAATAAGTTTTTTTATCATTAGTTTTCAAAGTTACAACTAAGACTAAGGGATCAAATGAACACCACCTCATTTTCATTTGGGCTTAAAAATGAACTCATCTTTCCAAGATTTTTGTCTTCAATAGTTGCTTGATCTAATTTTTGTTTGGTAAAAAGAGGAATGTTGTGTGTATGCTCTTCCATTTGTCCCTTTTAGGGAACCCTTGGAATCAAAATCACCATTCCTATTACAAGTAGCCTAGTCTAAGGCTTAGAAATAAAGTCATCTAAAGCACCCCCCAAAAACTCATCAAAGTTTGGGTGATCTTGAAAATGAACCTAAAGTCTTTCTATTTTATGCTTTCTTTATTTTCATATAAACTTGGCTTACGAGGGGGATGTCATTACCTCCCACAAGTTCTTTAGGGAAGCTTTGACCTTTAATTTCACCTCCTGGCATTGAATTCATTTGGCTCATTTGGAGTTATACATAGGACATAGTGGTACTTTAGACATCACACTACATTGAGAGAACAACAAGATATAGTGGTTACAAAGAGGAATAGACCTTTTTGTAACAAGCTAAATGATACGGACCCAAAATCTATGCTTTTCTTTTGCATTATGTAGCGTGAAAGTTATTGTGTAATTGATTCCCCTAGAATGATCGAAACCTTGCTAGTTTAGTAAAACCCACTTTGCCATACCCTTTTTAGGGTTTTGGATGATTATACTTAGTGTATTTTGGTCAAATTTAGGTATGATTTGAGACTAGAACTTGTTTATTTATTCATAATCCATGTCAAAACAATTCATTTGAGTTGTAAAGGGTAGTGTTATGTTGCCCAAATAATGTCAAAATATTTTAAGCCTTTTTAAGTATTTTGAAACATAGCATTGATCAAATCATTTGAGAATGCTTACACCATTAGGCTACTTAATTTATTTCAAGACTTGTTTAACATTGTATCAAAACCATTTTTTTCAAACCACTTTATGTATACCATTTAGACCTTTTTCTTGTGCCATCATGTTGTCCAATCTTGTCTAGCTTGTTTGGTCAAATCTGAGTTTTCAATTAGCCTTGTTAAGTTTGGATCTAAACATTGATTTATTTCTAGTTAAGCCTCAATTCATGGGGATGATACATAGATCTTTCTCTTTTGGGTTGCATAACTTCGATTAATTGATTTCCCAAAAATTGAAAACTATTGATGGTTTGTTTTTTTAATGCCTATCCTCATCATTATTTATGCCTTTATTTATGAGAACATAGACTGATCATGCTTATGTTTGATTTTGTGTGTTAGGTCTATGTAAATATTATTTCCAAACTTGTTAGATTAAATCAAATCACATCAACCTTTGTTTCAAGTCTAGATTTTGACACTGTTTGGCCAAAAGTCATAACACATGCCTATTTATTTGAGCTTAGCTTTTGACTCTATGTTTAGACAAAAGACCTAGCAACTCAACTTTTCCCTTTCCTAGTTTAGACCTTGTTTGGAACACTTTGACCTAGACCTCTGACATGCTAGTTTTTATTCAGACACTTGACCTTTTGTGCATGTGACATTTGATATTAGACGTTAGGCTATTTTATACCAAGTCTTAGAAAAAATTAATTTTGGAGATATAGCTCCACTTCCAGACCATTTTAGATATACATCTCCACCCTTTTGACCAAGTTAGACCAAGTTTGAACCATTTGTCCTTTGGACATAATTTTTCAAAGTTTGTAGAACTCTATGTCTTTTTAATTTTCAGAGCTGTCATCATTTACATGGATATGTCTCGCTACACTTATGGTGGAGTCACTTATAATATAAATTATGATATAATGGCTACACAAAATGACTTTTATGGCTTTTGTCAAGACCCTAATGATGCTAATATGGTTTTTGAGATAGATTTCTATCTGGCTCATATTAATCATTCATGGGAACAAAGTCACAAAGCAACTTATGATCCAACTCAAGACCTTGATTGGTATGAAGAGGCTTGTGAAGAGGACTCTGAAGACCCAACTATAGGAAATGTTGTTTGGGATATAAATCCATACCCTCTTTTCAAAAATTAGTACATGGAACACAGTCAAGAACTAGCTTATGAGCCAACTCACGACTGGGATGATATGGTTTATGAGGAAAAATTATATGCTTATGCAAGTAATCAAGCTCCACAATGCCCCTTCATCATTCTAAGACCTCATACTTTGTCTTGTGTGAGAAATCATGCTCTACAATGCCCTATCATTACCATCTTAGTACTTTGACTTTTGGCTCATGGAAGCAATCATGCTCCTCAAGGCCCTACCATTATCCAACCACGAGTCATTCCTCATTCAGTACCAATCCCATCCAAACCTCAACCCATCCAATCCTTCAAAGACCAAGCTATGTTCAAAACTAGTATTTTCCAACTCATTAGAAACCAAGGCCAAGAGAACCAACCAATCCAAAACATTTTTGTTGAACCAACCATTTGTGATAATTCAACCTTTGATGAATCACCTATTGATCCTATACTAGTTATCAAGGAGTCTCACTTTGATGAGCCATTCTTTACTAAGTCACTTATTAATGATTATAACCACCTTTGGGAAAATCATTACCTTGACCATGTACTTATTTTTTAAGAGCCTCATATTGATAAGCCAATCTCTAAAGAATTGTCTCTTGACCTATTTCCCATCCTAGAGGAGTCTCACTTTGACAAACCAATCTTTTTGGAGCCCATTATGCCATCATAGGTCATTATTAGTCCAAAACTAAATATTCAACAAGACATCATTATAATAAAGTACCCATTAGATGAAGAATCAAAGTTATAGTCAGGTTTTATTCTTGGATTGACATCAGATTTAACATCAGAATCAAAATTTAAATCAACATCAGTCTCAACATTATATTTAGAATCCCTTGAGTTAGAATCAGATTCAGAAGAAGAATATGATTAGGGATGGTACAATATTGGTTACACATGACTCGTAGATCAATTTGAATACATTTGTGATCCTTATATAGTTTTTGAGGATGAGTACTTTAGTTTTGACACAAATTCTCCTCGTATCTTCTACAAGGATTATGTAGCCTCTACCCATTCCATTACCATTCCATAAGCCATTACCATCAACCAAGATAGAGATGTTATTGACATTCTATATCCCATAAATGTTGATTGGGACTGATAGAATCACACTTTGTTAAACTGCATCTATGGTGACATAACAGTTGAAAAAGAGCAAGGAAGCCAAGACAACATTCATGTAGCAGAATAACACTCTCCTAGTGAGACCTTTTCAAAGGTGCTAGGGGATAATCCAAGTCAGAACTCAACATATTCTAGTGAAACTTTTTCAAAAGCACTAGAAGAAAATCAAAGTCAAAAGCCAATGGTCATTAGTGAAACCTTTTTGAAGATGCTACAAGATAATCAAGACAATTTATTAGTGAAAACCTTTTTGAGGCACTAATAATTTAGCACAAAATTTCTTCACTATGTGATGAAGACAAAAGCAAAGATCAAATAAAAATAGCTTCCAATCTACAGCCTAGTCAGATGGTCTCTACTCTCAGGCCCAAATAATAGAAAAATCTAGTGGTTATATCAAGAGAACAAGTCTTCGACCCTACCACAACTAAAGTTATGTCAAATTTGGCATCAACAACATTACGTGTGACTAGATGTCTTTATCTTCATTTGTTTCCTTACCATTACCCATTCCATTATCATCTACCATTCCATTTCACAATCAAACCTACCATCCATTTTTTGTCCTTGTTTACCATCCATTGATCTGTAAACACCGGTAGGAACTTCACTACTTTTTAAAAACATTTACTAGGATCTTTTAAGTTCTCATTTCAAAAATTTAAATTGAATTGGAAGCAAAAATTTCTTAACTTTTAAGATGTTGGAATGATTAAAAAAATGATTTAAAATCTAATTCAAATCAAGTTTCAAAACTGAAATAAAGGTGAATTGAAAGTTCACATCAATTATCCATTGAAACCATCCCTAATTTTATCTAATTCTCATAAATGTTCAATTGTTAAATTTTGCATTCCTATTTCAAATCTGAATTATTCTACAAATTAATTGAAAACTAAATGCAAAATCAAAATTAGTAAAAGAGAGACAATAATTGTTTATGAGGTTTGGAATTCTTACATCCCCAAGTTCTTATCAAATCATTCCATTAATGTTTCTAAATTTTTAAGATAAAATAATACTTACAATCAACAAAATAGATCTACTCTCTACAAAAATAGTGTTTCAGACCTTTGAAAGACCTTGGCTAACTCAACACATCCTTCACCTTCCTGAATCACATGCAGGGGATTCTCCAAATCAAAATTGTTAACTTATGTAACTCAAAATGACATCACCAAAACTCCAAAATGGGAAAATTAATATACATAATAGAGAGTATCAAAATTATAAACAAGTTTGTAGTTTACTCTAAGCTCTGGTTCAGCCTCTAAGGGCTCCAAAATGACCAAATTTTGCAAACTAGGCTATAATTCTCCAATACATAGTCAGTAGAAGCTTAACTTCAAATAGAAGTTTGTAGGTTTTATATTGTTTGACAATCCATAGCTTGGTTAGTCAAGACTTATCCCATTTGCACAATAGATGCAGGGTTCAAGTCATTGGCCTACCTTTTTGGGTGCTTGGGCTATTACTTTAGTCCCACATTGGTAAACTAAAATGGCTTTGATGTCTTTTAATAGTTGAGTGGCCACCTTTTACATTTGTGACACCCCTTTTGGTGGGCTCAAGGTGCTAAACATAGCATGCACATTGGTAGGTGTATCAAATTAGCATATACACTAATATGCATGATCTATTCTTGAGTTCTATAACTCAGCATGTGACTTGGTAGATGTGGCATGTATTTCAGTCTCTAAAGTTGGCATATATTCTCAAGCTTGACTCAAAAATGTGGTTTGAAGGCCATTGTGGCATGGCAAGTATTGGTTATCCCATGTGGCTTAATGGGGAAATGATAATTATAAATAGTACCAAAGAAATATTACAAAGTGTTAAAATAATTATCCCACATTGGTTGGGTTTTTATGGAATTTCGACCCTCGCTAAGGGCCCCCAGCGAGCAAATAGTGGGGCCCATTTGTCTAATCCGTACACATTGTCAAAGACAAAAATCAACCAAACTAAAATTTTTATATTTTCATTAACTACCACATGTCATCACTTGATTGGACCACTTGGCATGTCCACATTGCACCACGTCATCTTGGGACACTACATTTGTTCCCTGTCGTATTAGAACTTTAGTAGACCATATCTTTTGCATACAGTGTCCATTTTGTAAACCATGAAAAGCACTAGAAAGCTCACGATGAGCTCTACACTATGAAATCATTTTGATCAAAATATAGAGACTTTATTTTTTAACAAATGGAGAGATCCACTTGGATCATCTATGGCCTTACTTTCCTTTGCAGATGCTACAAGGATACCTTATCTTGATACTTGAAGGAATCAGAATCAATGACCAACAAAGATCATAAAAGCATTCTTGACAACAAATATGTAGGCCATTTTTGATAGAGAAACTATTCAAATGAGGTGTGGGCTAGAAATTAACATGATCAAGTATTATTTTTATAGAATTTATTGATTAAGACGTACATCTCCATATCAGTAGGAACAAAAAAATTGAAAACCACACCTAGGCAAAGAACATGTACCATACCATTTCACATTCCCATGCTATTATCATTGTTACATTACCATTTGCCATTATCGCATATTCCTGCCATTTACCCCATATCTTGGGGGAAACCCTCTTACCATTTTATTTAATCTATCAAAGACCATCATTATCCTTAGAAATGTCATTCCATCCTATCATTCCATTCCTATATAGACCAAAGCCTATTTTTAGTCATCCTATCCAATCTTGTGCTGATGTTGGTTACTTTAGTTCTTATCACACCTATTGTGGGGGCATTCCAATCAAGTTTTAACAATCAATCCAATTTATGTTTATAATGATAGTCTATGAAAGTACTGTGATAGTTGATCTAACAAGATATCTTTTATCCTATCCATGTTTGTTTATGTGAGCTTGATTATACCCATCTATGGGCAAATCAATGTTTCACCAGTCTTGATACTAATTATAACTACCTATGGGCAAATTAGTAGCATTGAACTATGTCATTGTATCTTATTTATAACTATCTATGGAAAAACTAGGGGAAACACTTGTTTATCATACATTTCCACATCGCCTTACCATTACTATTTTCATTTGACTGGCCATTTGCCAGATTTGAGAACTTATTGAGACTTAGTTAGTTTTTCCCTACCTTTTGTGTGGATAGAATTACTATGACTTGAAGTCATTTTAGGATTGTATGGGTCATGATCAATTCATGTTGAGGTCACCTCAGTCCCCTTTTTTATGTGCTCTCACCATTTTTTGAGAAACCTAAGCCAAATGCTCTCACCATTTTATGAGCAAGTATCTTGTCATTCTCTAACGAGTTAAGACACCTCAAAATGATAAAAACATTCATAATATTTTAAAAAATCCAAAAATATTTGTCCTGTCTAAGCCTAGTTAGTTATCCTCAATCTGCCTTACTGGGGCATTGTCATTGTTAGGATGCTTTTAGGCTTTCTATTTGTTTGTTTATTTTAGGTTGTTTATTTGTTTTTCTATCTATTTATTTATTTATTTGCTTTCTTATTTGTTTGCTTTCACCACTGTTGCCTCAACTTAGTCTATATGCATTTTTGGGTGATTCCTCGATCAAATTATTCTTGATTGCATCCATATTCATACATCAACATTGTCATCATGGTTTTTATCATTGGTGCATTATTTTTCAGTGTTTATTAGACTGAGAGTTAGTCTTTACGCATATTTTAGCCAAGTATTCATGGTGTTCTATCAATAAGCCTACCATCACATGATACAACAAAAAATAGCTTTAAGAAGGTCTATAATCAATGAAGCCATAGAAGTTTCTCCTTGGCACCTTGGTAAATCCTTCCATCCCACCCTTGATCAAATCAACCCAATGACCATTTTGGTTTTATCATTGCTAATTAGGATGAACATATCCTCATTAATAGGTACAATTGGATCATTCTATTGATCAATATTATTCCTCTATCCATCTCTTTCATCATTTTTAACCCACTCATTTGTAATCTATATTTCAAATTATATCCTTGAGTTATGCTTGCTAATCATCCCTAACTAGGGCACAATCATCTTTACCCAATCTAGGTCATCTTAATGATTATAACTGTCTATGGGAAAATCATTATGTTGACTTTTATTCCTAATTATAATCACCTTTGATTAAATAAGTATCCTTTTTACATTAACACATGCAAGCATTTTCTCATTTTTATTAATCTCAACCATGGGTTAATTCCACCTTTCTTCTTACTTCTTTTCAAGGGACCATCCATCAATAAATGTGATGGCCACCCCCTCGAGGGGGTATCATCATAGGCATTCCAAAACCATTTTGAGCTTTGTTCTTCAAGCATCATATTTTTTTTGGCATATAGGCCATTTATCATTCTTTGAGAATATATTGTCTTGCCTATGGTTTACAACATCTTCCCAAATAGGGGCAAACTATAGACACCTAAAACTAGCCATCGATAACCTCTAATTAGGCTTTTGGGTTAATTTCCACCTAAAATGCATAATTTTGCCTAAAAACACTAAAACATGTTAAATGATGTGAAACTGACATATTCAATTATTGATTTTGGCTAGGGTATCCCTAAATGGGGCAATAAAATATATGGGCCAATTAACTTTGATCAGTTCATTCCAAGTCAAAATGCCAAATTTGCACTTAGGTGCTCTGGATTGCTCTTCCCTATCAAATATCTTGCATGAGACATGTGCCTTTGTTATTTATTGTTGACAACATCCTAAATGGGAATACAATTCTAATGCATCTGACATCACCTTCTAATTTCAATCCAGTCAAATTTTGGACCAATAACAAGACATTCTGATCAATTTGGGTAATTTGTGCATAAAGTGCTTAATCATGCTTAAGATCTAATTAACCCAAATCAAGGCATAATTAATAATTCCATGGAAACTTGTTAAGTATTTATTTTTAGAAATAAATATTGAATATCTGCATCATCAAGTGACCTCATTTCTTGAGAAGACATCCCTAGGCCATAAATGCCATAAATATCAAGATTCATGTCTCCCATGCCTCATTAATGCCTTCTATGATGCCCTCCATGCCTCTTAATTACCCCTTATTCCAATGCCATGATAAAGATAATTAAAAAATTAATTCCAAAAATTGAATTAACCTTCAACCACACATCTCAATCTTGAGATGGATGGTTGAGGTTGATTCTGATCAAATCCAAAAGACTATAAATAGGAGGTCTCACAACATCATTTCTAAGCTTAATTAGTGCAAATTTATAATTCAAGATTGGTTAAAAAAACTTTAAGAAACTAGTGTTATAATGCCAAATTGATGCCATGCCAAGGAGAGATGGAGGTTGTCAAGCTTCCATTTCCAAGGACTTCATGAGCACAAGCTGAGCAAGCCACCATAACAAGCATTTTGGAGCATCCAAGGAAGGTAAAAGAGTTTTATTTTGCATTTTAGTTGTGTGTTTCATTCATGATTGTTAACTAAGCTCAACCTAGTGTCTAGGCCTAGAGATTTTATGCTATTAGTGTGTTTATTTCACTTTTTTCCATTTTAGAACTAACACCATACTAACCATCCTCTCTTGATTCAAATTCCTAGATCACAAAGTTAACTAGCCCCATGGTTGATCAAGAGATATATGATATTTTCAAATAGAGCCTTCTTTCAACACTACTTGAATCCATTATGTTCAAAAGATTCTCTTCCTTCATTGAATTATGTCATACACTTAAGGGAAGAGAAGTCAAGTTAATCTCAATGGGAAAACTCAAGTATTCAAATACTCTAGACACAACAAACAAGAGTAATAGAAAAGTCCCATACAAGGTCAAAATTAGTGATAATCAACCAAAAATCAAATCAACTTGAGAGCTCCTCTAGCATGTGGTTTTATTATCACCTCCTCAATGTGTATTTACCAATTTACTAGTTTCTCTAACTAGAATTCTACAATAGTTATTTGAATGCAACATCATAACTCTCCCACCTATTTGAGAAGTAGATATAGTAAAGCCTCTTCTATGGGGATATGATCAGCTTGTATTTTGTGATTTTTATAGGGCACTAGACCATACAACAAATAGATGCATCATTTGTGACATAAGATAAAATATTTAATTGATGATAACTCACTTGATCTATGCACTTTAATTGAGCCTCCAAAGACAAAGCGAACATAAGATAAGGCTTTGAAAATCTTTGAAATCCATTTCCATAGCATTTAAAACAAGAAAAATAAGACATATCAGGTTTTCATCATACATACCATACACATCCTCCACCAGCTACATACTAGGCATCTTCAGTTGAGACACATCCTTTGAGGGGTATGATAGGTTTGTATGAGTCTAGAGTTCTAGCCAAACCTTCAATATATTTTTTAGATCAAGAGATTTTGGAGAATGATACAAGTTACAATTCACTTTTTATTAGAACACATATCCATAATTAGCCTATTCACAATGTACTCATTGATAATGGTTCTAGTCTTAATATGTGGACCTTCACACTAATACAACATTTAGGTTATTTAGAGTAGGATATCACTCTGATAGATACAATTATTAGTGGTTTGAGTGGGCATGTTCAAATTTCATTAGGTGGGATATTAATTCTATTACGGGTTAGTCCTACACATGTGGCTACACCATTCACTATAGTTCTTAGTGTAGGATTTTTTTGACATATTACTTGGTTAACCATGGATTCAAAAACTCAAGGTAGTACCTTCTATATTTCACAAATGTATGAATTTCATTCATGCTAATCAAGTTATTATAGTTGGTAGAATTTCTTATGAGTCACCACTCCCACTTTAGAGCCATCTACTAGCTTCTAGTTACCAAATCCCATTTTTATACTAGTTTTAGCTTCTCCTCCAGCTTCTATTCTAGGTCCACTTCAGGATCAACCACAATTACAACATCCATCTCTAGTATAAAGGGTTCATACACCCATATAGCTTCAATATTCTAGATAGATTCTAGCTAAAATATTCACACCTAAAGCAGTTATATTGTGGTCTCATATAGCTACACAGAGAGCACCTATTCATAGAGCTTCTTCTCCTACTTTTAGATGGGCCCCAAAGAGCCCTATAGTTCTATCCCCTTCTCAGAGCCACAAGGGACCCCACATTTGGTACCATATTGACATCTCATTAGTATCTAACACTTGTGTATTTATTAACATATACCTAGTCTTGTACTACACATGTTTTACATAATTTCACATTTAGTTTGATTAGTTATATGTGTTTGCATCTTCCATCTATTATATGCTTTCTCTGCTTGCTTAGTGTAGCTTGTGTGATTGCATTTTATAGTTCTTGTTTATCTCCTTCTTGTGCCTTAGGAAATTTGCTAATGTCCTTTGCTTCTTTTTCATGTGTGTGACTTAGGACATTTGCCAATGTCCTTTGTTTTTACTCCTCTATGAGCTTGTGTCTTGTGTACCAACTTTGCTTATTTTCACTTGTATGTGTATGAGGCATTTGAACATGCCTTCCATGCTTGTTTCTAGTTTGAGTGACATGTGCCCATGTCCCTTGTTTGCTTGGCCCCTTGGCCCATCTACTATGTTTCTTGCTTCTTGCTTCTTTATATTTTCTTGTTTGTTTATTTATTTTCAAATGTGTGTCATGCCATGATCCATATCATGCATTTACCTTGATTTTGTTGGATGCCATGATGGACATCATGCTTCATCCCTCAAAACTTACAACTAACAACTAATAACTAATAATTAACATTTCTATTTCAGTACTTTGTGCATGCTTTCACATTGTTATATATATATATATATATATATATATGTATGTATGTATGTATGTATGTATGTATGTATATATACATATACATATATATCATACCCCTATTGATCTAAAAATATCTTAGTGCAAAAATTACTATATCTTGAAATATATTGTCAAATATCAAATGCTATATCATATATCTTTTCAAAATTAACAAACTTGCAAGACTCTTTTCTTCTAAGGGTGGTCATTGCAGGTTCATCATTCCTACCCTTAGAAGAGGGGGCATCCAATAAGGAATTTTTGATAGAGATAAAACCTCCTAGTAATTGAAATATAAGCATTCATAATATTCAACATAGAATCTAGAGGTCAAACTAGTCAATTCAAAACATAACATTAGGAACAATCTCAGATCAGCAGTCAGTTTTCACATCGAATAGTAGTGCCAAAAATGGATAGTCACACCAAAAATTGTATAGTAACACTAAAAATATGGGTGTACATAGTTTGGTGCTCCTATCCAATAATAAAAACACTCATGGTTTCCAGAAATAGGCAAAATGTTCAGTTTAGGGATAGTTTTTGCACTTCTAGATCCTTTAGATTTAGCAATTTTATCACAGTTTTATTAGATATAGGGGTTATCATGCACATCATAATGGTTCTTAATTTTAGTTTAGAGTGGGAATTTGGCATATCTTCTAGATCAAAATTCATGTTCTAGACATTAGTGATTGGGGTCAATGTCTGTGGCACATTGATCTTCTTTTGTTTATAAGTTTAGTTTATTCTAGGCATTCTCAGTAGTTGCATGCCTTACTCCATTTGCAGGTGGTTGGCATCATATTTGAGTTAAAATTTAATTTAATTTTAGATTTTTGAGTACCTGAGTTGGATTTAATATAAGTCTAGTACATCAGTTTTGGAGTGGCTTTCATACAAGCCTAATCTCCATATTTCAAAATGGCCAAGAGTGACCTAGTTTCTAGCACACATTCGGCTATCCACGCTATAGTGTCATATTTATAACACATTCATAAGATCCATGAGCCATCCAATGTAACATCTATTCTATACTGATATCATTTTATAGCTTCACTTCATGGGGTAATGATGGATCCAAAGGGATAGACTTTGTATTCTTGAGCCACCTATTCAGAGGGATTGGACACATAGTCCAGACATCGATTAACACACATGTGATTTATTAACTTCACTTATTTGGAGATGATGAGATAAAGGGACATCATTTTCATTCTTAAGACACATTATATGGAATTGATCACTTATATCTATTCATGATATTACTCTTGATTCATCACATACTCATCACAATCTAGCATCAAAATAGGTTTTGTATTTGTTCATGTACCTGATGAGATGTATTCATTTCTCTCTCTTTCTTTACTCAATTTTTATACATTATTATTTTAGATATAGCATATCTATTAATAAATAATATACTTCATGTTTTTATTTATATATTCACACATCATAGCATGCTCTCTTTATGCACATCCAACATCACACAACTTCATGAGCTTTTCCCTCACAAGTAAGTTTAGGTATGCTTTTTATTTTTTTCTTTATCCTAGTATTTTGCTTTGCTACATCACTATCATAAAGAGGGAAAATTTTAATCATATAAAATGAAAAATTTGATGACTTAGGCATGGATAATATCACCCAACCTATAGGTCTTTTTTATTACTCACTCAACTCTTCTTAGCTAAACTTTCACTGATTTCCAATCACCCATAGTTTCCCATACTTAAATTTTTAGGACCTAGTAGCCCTCCTAGACCCAAATCCATACCCCCATGGCTCATCCTCCTAGGAAAATAGCACCTAATTTGGATAGGAGTGCCATAATTCAAGGGTTTTCTATTTTTGGTGCTATTATCTAAGTTCATTTTCACCTCAAACAGTTAGGGTTTCCTGATTCTTTATCTTTTCCCCTATAAGTCTAATACAAGTTCATCTAACCTAGGATCTTTAGTTTCCATATAAAATTCCATTCGATGTCTATTTAGGGGGGTTGGCATTCATTCACAAGAAAATAGTAAGAATACAAGCAAGTACACTTAAATAGTTTTTCATATTCCCTGTATACAACCTTCCAAGACCAATTCAAGCCTATTCAAGTACTCATATCAGTCCCTAGTCATCCAAAGTACATTCTAGTTTTGCATATAGTTACATACATCACATAATTTCACCAAACACTTTAAATAGGAGAACTACATTAGATTGATCCTTCTTTATATTATTGGTATGTAGGCAACATGCCCACACATAGGGTGTGAAGTGCATCTAATATATCATTTACACACTAACCCCTTCTCTCTTTCCCAAGTTTTCTATTCAAGTTGAAGTATCAAGAGATCCTAAGGGTTTTGATGATTAAATTAGACACACAGTAATCTCTACATAGAATTAGGCTTTGATATTTCATTGTCAGGGTGTTATATACCTATCATACAAAACCTAAAAAAACTAGGTCACTAGGGCAATAGTGCCAAAATTGGACACTAGCACCGAAAGTGGACAATAGCTATGAAAAGTGGACTATAGCACCAAGTAGCAGGGTGTCCTAAGTTTGGCACTACTATCTAATCCAAAAGTAGAGTTTTGGGTTCTATTTGTGATAATCTACCATCCTTGCATAGTGATTTCTAGATCCTGAGTCATTTGTTTTGACCTAGAATAAGCTAAGTTTGATTTCTCTACACTTCCTGCTATTTTTAGAAAAGATAAAATACATATCTATTTGTAAAAATTAGTAGGATAATTAAGACACAATAATTACTATTTTAAATTTATTCAAACCCTTTATTTACTTAAGAATTAAACCCCTAATTCCTAAAAAGAATAAAACATCCATATGGATTATTTATTTCCAACACCATAGGGGGATTCATCACATCTTCTTAGTACCTATATCTTTCATGATACATAAATATCTATAGTCCATGGTTATATATGATACTTACATTGGTTGCATGGTGTATGTCATGTTCAATTGCTTATAGGTCTATGCTTTTTAATCTCATTATTGATGTATTTTTACATCCTTTTCCATATAGGATCCTATAGTTTTATGTCATGTAGAGTTATCATGTTATGTGATTCAAGTGTTCTTGTATGATAGTTTGATAACTTGTGTAGATTTACATACTTGTATGTGATTGATTATGATATACTAGGCTTTTTTACATGATAATTATCATGCATATTATTATCCTATTTTTCGTTCCATGATTTTTTTCATTCATAAATATTTTTTGTAACTTTATTTGGTGGATACATTTCAATGGTCTCTACCATGCATATATTGGGGCACACTATTTGTGTGTGTTACTAATTGATTTATCAATCCCTACTATGGGCACATTTTATACATTAGGGACTTACCATTTTTATTTATATTGATTTTCCACTAGGGAATTATACTCTTTCAATTAAATTTACATGATTTTATCTATTTTACGTGGTTATGCTTTGGTATACTATTTGTTTATCTATCTTACCCTTAGGATTTACATGACAATATTTTACAATGATTATACATGTTATTTTTAATTTTCAAGGATTGTCAAGGCAACAACTATATATTTTTATGTCACATGATGCTTACATAACTTTTAATTTTTAGATGAGTGATTGCATGTAAATGTTTTTTAATCCCTCATCTTAAAAATGGTGCATCTATCTAGATTTTTAAATA
This sequence comes from Torreya grandis, assembly GCA_037957365.1. NCBI lineage: Eukaryota > Viridiplantae > Streptophyta > Pinopsida > Cupressales > Taxaceae > Torreya > Torreya grandis. Next base: position 5,621,257 of record JARHVA010000341.1, read on the forward strand.
TTTTTAAAGATCAACAAAAATATTTTTTTAAATTTTGGAACAAAATGTTTGGAATGAGGTTAGAGAAAAATATTCTCTTCCCTAATTAAGAAGTGTATTGGAATGTAATAAATTCGTGAAAAGTGAAATCTATGTCTAGGGATTTTATATTTAAAAAAAATAAGAATAGTGTTTTATTTTCAAGTTATGGTAGAATTGGTTTGCATAAAAATATGTGTATTTGATCATATGATATTTTTTCAAATATATACATTCATTGCAACATTGATATGACATTGACTACTTATTACACTTAGCCATTGTTTTCAAATATATCATATTTTTTAAAATAAAACAAATCCATGTGGATAGATCATATTTTGAGCATCATTTGATTATTCTACCCTTCCCTAGTAAGTTAAGGTATGAATAAAATTATTTATTTTTATACATTAAATCATGCATGCATTCATTCACATACACACATAAAATTAGGGAATAATTTAGACAACTAATTTTGGTACAAGACCTTTTTACACAATGTATTTTCCTTGTTTTGTCATACATGGTCCACTTATATATATTTGTTTATTTTTAGGATTTTTCCTATACCAAAATAGAATCCATTTGGCCCTTGAACATTATATATGTATTCAAACTTCATATGTTTTATTTTTCCTTCATTATTGAGTATTATTTATACATTTTATGGGCTACTTTCAACATTTTGAGAATCCATTATCTTGGGACTGATTTGGTGATCTTGCCAAAGCTATCATGTGTCTTTATGTGGGTCCTTATATGTTTATATTGATTCCCTATGGTGTGAATTTTTCTTATTTATATTTTCCATTGTTGGCCTTATGGCATGTCATGTCCTAGAGATCCATTATATAGCAATACCATTTATCAAGTATCGAAGAGGTATCATATTGTTCATAGATAAGTCCTTCATTATTTAAGTTTGAGCCAACATCACGAAATTTATTTCTAGACTTTCCATAATTATTTATACCTTGATACTTCAACATATTTAACACTTTTGTGAGATAATCCACTTGTACCAAAAGAGGGTTTACGATAATTTTCATGTAGATGTATCTTTGCTTCTAGGGAAAAGGAGGAAATATCTTATTCAAGATTTATTTGCATTACACAAGAACTACATGGGCTATTATTACAACATATGGGATATATACATTCAAATCCCTTAAGGTTTATCATTATAAATACTTATTTCCATTATCATTTGCATGTGTTTTGTGGAAAAATTGGACAAGAAAATAATAAGACATCAATTTAAAAAAAATTCTCATAAATTAAAAAAAGCATAAGTACAAGAATGTATAACATTAGAATGAAAACGTGCACTAGAAAATTTAGATTCAAAAACATAGCACAATATAAATTCAGAGCAAGAGGATATACTCAATGATAGCATCATATGAACCTATTTAGTAATTAAAACTACCCAATGTATATTTGGTGGTAGGCTAAAAGGAACTAAATGCATCCTTTTATAAAGAACAATCCATATTTCAAATAGAGCATCATCTATATTTGGTGGTAGGCCAAAAATAATTAAATGCATCCTCTGATAAAACACAATCCATATTTCAAATATAGCATCATCATTGCCTACACATGCTAGATCCATTTCTAGATTATATATTGATCACTTAGTGAGTTTTTTATATGACGTTTACTATTTATTTTAGTTTATTTCTTGTTTCAAGGTTTTGAATATGTTTTTTTACTATTTATAACCACTATGGAAGATATGAATTATTGTTTGTGATTTTTATATGTTATATCTCTCTTGTGAACTTAGTTTTATCATATGTTATTGTTAAATTGATCTTGTGTTAGTATTTTTTTAAAAACTAGTGAGGATAAGGATGATTATTTTGTTAGTATACCTTTTTATTCTATTGATATACCATTTTTTTAGGACATACTGTAAAGGATTTTGATGCCTCTATTGAAAATATCCCTAACAAACTTGATGTTAAAAATTTCCTAGCTAGTAAAGTATAAAATAAATTAATTATGGATAATAAATATCTACCTAAGCATCTTTTGAAGATCCATTTGATGATTATACCCCCCCATTAAAGGCTACACATATAAATTATGTGATGAAACTAGTACTCTTAATGTTGCTATTGACCAGATATGCCACCACCTAGTGCTATGCCCACCCACCCCCTTCCCCTTCCCCCCTTGAGATAATCATTATTTTATTATATAGCCTACAGCTTGTATATTTCCTCCTACCATAAATATAACATATAATGTTACCCCACAATCACATTCATATATTTCATTTCTTGGTATTGGACATAGTTAAAACACCAACCAAGCCTCCATTATAAATAATGTTAATCATAATAAGGAACTCATTCCTACATATATGCATACCAATGTCAATCCAACACCTATTGGTGTATATTATGATCCAAGAGTATAATAACAACTTCAAGTTATGTAATTAAAAATTACAAAAATAACTCAAGAATCTAACAAGCCTAGCTATATGATTTTATCTCTTTAAATATTACACAACCCAGTGACTAAAAAAAACTTATTCACCCCTTTCCTCCATTTCAAGTGCCTAAATTCACATTACATATTGGAAATGTGGATCCTTCACAACATCTTATGGCTTATTTTTCATCTTGCTTGATTTCTCAACATGATTATTTATTTATGGCCAAGTTATTCCATATAATCATAATTGGATATGCCCTAGATTTGTTTTATGACCTAAATAGGGGTTCTATGTGTTGATTCAATTATTTTTCCAATATGTTCATATTGCATTTTTTTTATAAACATTAGTCAAAAGGTTTCCTTTTCATAAAATTTTCAAATTAAAGAAGGATGTAGTGAACATATTGTTGATGATGTGATTAAATTTAAGACCATGCTTATGAAATTGTCACATCAAACCTTTGATAGTGATATTTAGATTCTATTCTCAATTTTTTTCTATTATCACTTAAGTAAAAATTCATTTTTAATACTTATGAAAAAATGATCTTTTACATGCATTACATATAATTGTGTTTAAACTTATAGATGCTAATACATTTAAGTATACACCTATAATATCTACATTTAATAACTCCAAATATCAAGTAAGGAAAACATTTAAAATTAGAATTAATGATGTGTTAACTTTTCAGTCTATGAATGAGACCAAACCCATAAATGTAGTTTCACAACCAACTAATAGAATTATATTTCCCACTTTTAGGAAAAATACTAATTTACAAGTCTACCAAACCCACCTCACAAAGTGATTAAATTATTGCTTGAATGTAAAGTGATTAATTGACCCAAACCATATGAATTATATACCACTTAAATAGTGCCTAAATGGTATGATAAAAACCAATATTTTTATTATCATAGAGATTATATACATTCAATTATCAAATGTTTCAAATAAAAACATAATATTTCATATTTAATTGATAAAAAGATCATTCAAATAAAAGTGTGTAACTCTATATTCAACAAACTATCATAATTCCAAACCAATGTTGTAAATATTGAAAGACCCAATACCAAATCATAATACTCAAAAATAAAAACAATGTGCATATGATGACATTTATACATCATTTTACTGTTCCACATGAGAATAAAATTGATAATATATTTGTCATGGTTTTTATCTCTTTATATAAAGTGCATTCTATTAAATTTTATGATCATGAGATACCTAATGACAAATCAAAAAATGGTCTTTTGACAATGGTTCTAGAAAAATTATGTATGTACACACACACACACACACACACACACACACACACACAGAGAGAGAGAGAGAGAGAGAGAGAGAGAGAGAGAGAGAGAGAGAGAGAGAGAGAGAGAGAGAGAGAGAGAGAGAGAGAGAGAGAGAGAGAGAGAGAGAGAGAGAGAGAGAGAGAGAGAGAGAGAGAGAGAGAACCAAACCATAGGAGCACCAACCCCTCTTGTATATAAAACACAACTATCTCTCAATGTTGCATGCTCAACAAATGATATAACTCTACAATAACTCTTGATTTTCTCTCCTCTAAAACAAATAAAAACCATGCACTCTCTTGCATATTACAAATAGATTCTCAAGCCTTTATTTATAGATTTCCAAATGACCTTTGGCATTCACCCTTTTTGACCCTTCAATCCTCATGGAAAATGGAACCAAACTTGCATGACCCTTCATATCCTTGCATTTTAAAATTCACATGGTGACCCTTCATAAGCAAATGCATCCTTTCCTCTTTTGTCTTTATCTTGGTGAATTTTCACATTTCTCAAAATGTCTCTTCATGGAAAAATGTGCCATACCCTCTTTTGTCTTCATATGGTGACTCTTGGAATTTCTCAAGATGACTTTTCATTAGAAAATGTGTCCCATTCCTCTTTTGTCTTTACCCTGTGACTCTTTGAATTCTCCACGAACCCTCTTTTGACTTATATGCAACCAAAAATATATTCATTAATATTAAATAAATATTAAAACACATTAACCAAGATATGAATATTAAAAACACCATTAAATATAATGGGGTCTTTATCACCAATACTAGACCTTTGACATCAATGACAATATTTTCAACAATCTCCCCCTTTGCCATTGATGGAAACCTCAAACTAAAATTACCACATCTTAAAACCTACATTGTAAATACCAATGCACACATACTACCATCTAAAAAACATACAGTAACTCCCCCTTACTGTAGCAACATATACCTATTCCCTGTACCTATTTCTACACCTATACATGTACTTATTTATGTTCTTCTCCCCCTTTGACATTAATGGAAAATGGCATGTCTTAGAGCTAACACTTAGCTCCCCCTCAATTGATGCTAATCCTCAATGGAAGGAAGGAAAATAAATTAATCCCAACTTCTCCCATAGATACTCAAATGTATCTTTTGGTAGTGCCTTTGTAAAAATATCTACAATTTGCTCTGTAGTAATGATATATTTCATCTTAACCTGTTGATCTATAACCTGCTCTCTCAAAAAGTGATATCTGATGGGAATATGTTTTTTTCTTGAATACATCACTAGATTCTTTGAAATATTAATAACACTTATGTTGTCACAAAAAATAGAAATAGGTTCATCATATTTTACCTTGATATCTTCTAAAGTTTGGTTCATCCAAAGCACTTGAGTATAACACAATACCACTGTAATATATTTTGCTTCACCTATAAAAAGTGATACTAAATTCTATTTTTTGCTTAGCCATGATACTAAGCTATCACAAAGGAAGAAAGATCCTTCAGTTATACTCTTTCTGTCATCCAAGCAACCTACCCATTCTAAATCTGTATAAGAAACCAAAGTGAAATCTCTACCTATGGGATACCATAATCTATAATGTAATGTCCCCTTGATATATCTGAATATTCTTTTCACTAACTTAAAATGACTATCTTTTGGAGCTGATTGATATCTTGCAGCCATACCTACTATATGCATGATGTCTGGCCTCAATACTGTCAAATATAAAAGACTACCAATCATAAATCTATACAAAGATTGATCTATGATAGGTGAATCTTCATCCTTGCTCACCTTATTTCCTATAGTCATTGGTGTGCCAATTGGTGCACAATCCTCAAAACTGAATTTATTCAACATTTCCTTGGCATATTTACTTTCAGATATAAAAATTCCTTTATTTGACTAAAATATTTGAAATTCTAAGAAAAATAACAATTCTCCAAGCATAGACATCTCAAATTCTTTTTGCATATTTTTAGAATTTTTTTTGTCATCTTTTCAATTTTTCCTTCAAAAATGATGTCATCAACATATACCATAACAATAAATTAATTCTCATCTTCTATTTTGGTGTAGAGATTACTATCAACAAATCCTCTCTTGAAACCTTGATCCTATAGGGACTTATCAAGTCTTTCATACCAAGCTCTGGGAGCTTGTTTCAATCCATATAATGCTTTCTTCAATCTGCATACATGGATACTAATATTTAAGAGAATAAATCCCTCAAACTAGTCAATGTAGACCTCTTCTTTTAGATTTCCATTTAGGAAGGTAGATTTGATATCTATCTAGAATACTTTGAAATTTTTAAACACTGCATATGGAAAAAACATTCTAATAGCCTCTAGCCTTGCCATTGATACAAAAGTTTCTTCAAAATCTATTCCCTCAATATGAGCATATCCTTTACATACTAATCTTACTTTATTCCTAGTCACTTATGCATTTTTATTCAACTTATTTCTATAAACCCATTTTGTTCTTATCACATTTTGATATTTTGGTCTAGGCACTAATTCTCAAGTATCATTCTTTTCTATCTGATTTAATTCTTCATCCATTGCCTTAACCCAATGCTTATCATGTTTAGCTTTTGAAACATTTCTAAGCTAAATTTTGGATAACAAAGAGAAATTAATATGCTCAAATTCACTGACCATCATTCTTTTGGTGCAAATTATTTAATTTATGTCCCTGATGATGTCACTTTCATTATGATTTCTCTAGACATATTTGGATGGAGTTTTGGTGTCCTTTTTCTCCTTCTCATCTTCATTTGATTCTTCAAAATCTTTCTCTTCAATGATTTTAGGAATGTCTATTGGATTACTGATTCTTTGTGCTCCATCTTATTTTATCCTGACACTTGTACTTTCAACTATTTTCTTGGTTCTTTTGTTATAACATTTAAAAGCTTTAATTTTTCAAGAATAACTAAGAAATATACTTTCATCTACTTTAGATTCAAAATTACCTATTTTTTCATCAGTTCTCTTTATGAAGCATCTGCTATCGAAAACTTTGAAATAATCAACTATTGTAGTTTGTCTTTCTATAGCTCATAAGGAGTCTTGTCACTATTGACTCTTAATAATGCTCTATTCTAAATATGCACTGCTATAGCAACTACCTCTCTCTAATATTTATCTAGTGTCTTAGATTCATTTAGCATTGTCTTTGCCATCTCCTAAAATGTTCTATTTTTTCATTCAATTTCTCCATGGTCTTCACAAAATGCAATAAACTGATCTAACATGAATTCTCCTCCTCAATCTGATCTTAGGCACTTAATCTTCAAACTGGTTTCATTCTCAACTAATGTTTTGAATGCTTTGAAATGTGTAAAAGCTTCTGATTTTTTCCTTCAAAACATTATCCAAGTCATACGTAAAAAATTATCAATAAGCAACATGAAATATTTCTCACCTTGAGTACTTTGAGTTCTCATAAGTCCACATAAATAAGTGTGAACAAGCTCTAACATTTGAGTGGTCGAGCACTCTTTTGTTTTGAACCACCTTCTAGCCTACTTTCCATGCTGACAAGGTTCACAAAGTGTGTTGGATAGATTTGTAATCTTTGGAAGATTTTTGACTACTTGCTTCTTACTGATGTTGACAAGGTTATCAAAATTTATGTGTTCCATTCTCCTATGCCATAGCCAACTTTCTTCAATTTTACTCAAACAATATTTTTGACCTTTGATGTCTGATAACTATATAAATTATGTTCTATTCTTTAAGCATCTGCAACCAACACATTTGAATCTTTTTTCCTAATTTCATAACTTTATGTATAAAAATTTAGTGTGTGCCCCTAATCACACATTTGACTTACACTCAAAATATTATTCTTAAGACCTTCTACATACAAAACATTTTTAGTTTTAGTTGTACCATTATCTAAACTTAGTGTACCTTTTTCAATAATGAGAGAGAGAGGGAGAGAGAGACGTGTGTGTGTGTGTGTGTGTGTGTGTGTGTGTGTGTGTGTGTGTGTGTGTGTGTGTGTGTGTGTGTGTTCTATCTATTTTAGGTTTAATGAATTCAAATTCAAATTAATATTCTATCAGCATATGACACACCAAAAACTTAATTAATTAATTAACACAATATTAGAGAGATTACATATAAAGGATTATTAATCTCCTTAAGACAAAGAATCAAGCCTATCATTAAATCCACACTAAATATCACCTGATATCTATTCTAAGGTGATTTTTTATTCATGTAAACTTACAAACTAAATAATATAAATATTGAATTATTTATTATAACTTACTATACACACATACTAATAATATTATAATCTATCTATATATTACTATCTAAAATAAGATTTAATTTAACATTACCCCATTAGTATGAATATGGGGATAAAAACACCATTAAAGTAATAAAATTAACATGTAATTTATACACACACTGATGGTTTGTAACACATATACTGTGGATAGGGACAAATCAACCAATCCATTAGAACACATTAGTTGAACCAAAAAATTTGGTGGGAATGACTCACTACAACCCTTATTAAGAACATGTTGTCTTATAGTAGCTAAGGTATGGACCTCATCCATTTTAATTTCATTATAGGGGAAATAAGCATCTATTTATAGTGAGTGTTGTGCTTCTCATTGATTTTTGCATTTATAGTCTATATCATTGATCGTTTCCACCCAATCACGGATATCATAAACAATAACCATTTCATTGACTACAATTCTTGGCATTAGTTGATTTTGTGAAGACATGTTTATGAGGATGTCAATTTCACCTAATAATGTGTTTATTACAAGGATATTTTTTTATATAATAACTTATTTTTTTTAAGCATACATTAATTATTGACACAGACATGCAACTCCTGACTAACATGACAAAATTTAATATAGACAAAACTATTAAGCACATATTTTGACAAAAATTATCAAATTTATGAAAAACCTAACACTTATAATATGTGTGTGTGTACATATACACACACATACATATACATATACACATACATATATGTATACTATGCTATTAACTTAATATTTAAACATTCCTTGGACTAAGTTTTGTAAATAAATCACCTAAAACAAAAAATCAAAACCTAAAATATTTGAATCTAAAACACTTTATAACCTAATAATAAAATGAGTCTAGAAATTAAAAAATGAGATGGTAACTAAACATACTATAAATAGTAAAATAACCTATGCATTAATCTTGGATTTGATCAAATAATGACATTTGAGGATCTCATCTAGGTGTGTGTGGATATAGGGAACATGCGCACAACTAGATGATTATTGATACATGCTTGATTCTAATTGAGTATTATGGTCTTAGAAGATCATCTTAGATCCACATCCCAAACTATAATTCTCAAACATTCATGTGGATATGTTTCAACCAATTAAATGTATGAGATATGACTCAATGTATAAGAAAAAACATATGTGGGTGTAAGACTGAATGAATTGACTAAAAAGTGAGTAAAAATGGAACTTGATGATATGTGTGAGTATATTTTTTATAAAATGATATTATATCCACAATAAATGGTATATGTGGACCTAGATAGATATTTTATTTAGTTTGTATGCATAGATTTTATAAATATACACACATTCCCAAGACTTTAAAAGCACCTTAACCATTTGGTATGTTTGCATTTCTAGTTGAATTATTCATAGGGCCCATGAAAGTGGTCAAATTTCATCTCTCATGGTTTGGTTAACATCTGTTAAGATGGAATTAAGTAAAATGACAATGATTAAGGAAAATGATAGTAGTTAATCCAAATGACAATGGTTAAAGGGAATTAAATCTTAAACTCAATTGAATACAAGCTATGCATTTATTGGAAAATTTAAACATTATACTATCTTATTTGCATGCCCTTCCCCTATTCCATTTCTCATTTGACATTACCCTCTTCATTTTTGACCTCTGTAGGAGCTCATATGCTCATGTAGTTTTATAAGTGCATATAACATTCATGTCAACATCCTAGAGAAGATGAAGAAGGTATTTAATATACAAGTTGGTTACCTTCAATGAAGTACATTATTTGCATTGCTGTAATTTATAAGGAGGAAACAAGATTAAAAATTAGCCATGTTCTATAAAAAACATAATCATTTTAGATAGTTAACATCATAAACTCATGGGTTTGCTTGGCCTCACAAGAATTAAGGAAATAAATTCCACCTAATATTAAGTTGGGCACATTATTTTTAAATCCTCTTGATCTGACCCAAAACTTCCCACATGTGATTGTGCCTAATGTATTTATTATTTTTACCCATGACATTGCAAAAAATGTTTTCCATCTTTAAGAACATCTTGATTCCTTACTACCATGTATGCATCTGAATTTTTAATCAAAACTTTCTATATATGCAATACATAGTTTGGTTGGTGAAAATTCCACACTTGGATGTCCTAGTTTTTATGTAAGCATGTGGATAAAATAATTTAGAGCACAAATATTGAGTATAAATGTATGTGTGATGTGGAATCATGGAGGAAGTTTACAAACCATTTGATAAAATACCTCAAATAAATGTGGTCATTTATAATTTTCTTTTAGTTTTATAGAATTAATTTCCTACTAGGTCTCCTCATTTTGGATTAAGCAATTCCATTATTATCTATTCCATCAATTTTATTCAAGGGCATAGACCTTAAAGATATAAGGAACATAACATTCACCTATGACATGTTACTGTTTATTATTTTTTAGTATCAAATAAGGGAACATTTTAAACATAAATAGTAATAAAAAACATGAAAAAAAATATATGAAAATAAAATACCCCAAAACACTCCAAACATGGATATAACAGTTTGTATATTACTATATGGCTAGGACAAACTTTAATGGCTAAGATAAACTTTATTTGAAGGATGCATAATATTATGGACAACATAACAATGCATATGTTTGTTAACTTTTTTTATTTTATAAAATGTTTGCATATTTTTATCATTGCCCCTTATTAGTCAATGCTAATTATTTATCAATGTTGCTTTTTTATTAGTGTTATTTTTTTATCAATGCCCCTTGTTTATGTATGCTTATGTTTGCTAATTTTTTTTCTATTTTTTCGCAGGATTATGGATAACATATATTACTTGTGTATAATTTTTGATATGATATAATCAATGCATGTTTAAAATATGTGTATATTATTTTTTGTCAAAAAAAGAAGTGATAACCTTTATTTATGCTCCAATTATTGATGGTAGAAAATTTAATAATTCATATTAAGGATTCTTATCTATGCTCTTATGACTCTCTTTTTTATCATAATATAGAGAATGTGGTTGTTGAAATAAATTCTAAAATAATGTGTGACCAAATGTCTAGTACTATTTATTTAAGATACAAGAAACTAATCACACTTCATAGATAGGTAGTGTCACTTATGCAGCAGTTTATCGATGGGATATTTGGGATGTGAACTAAATGGTGAGGTGGGGTAAACCAAGTAGTGGTGGTGATTCATATAGTGTTAATATCATGTTTTTGAAACATATTTAGTCACAACACATTGTTAATCATCCCCTTTTCCACTTGTTGAGTCAGATTTAAATATAAATGAGTAATAAAATACACTATCATTGGTACTAGGACCATGACATGTTTTCAATGATGCCAAATCATATATTTTGAGATGCCCAACATGTAACTCTATTTTATAGTTTAGGGAGACTCAAGGAGGGCATGTGTGTTAGTTTATGGAAACTATTTTTATTTAGTTGTGGTATTGCCATTATATGTGTTATGTGTATAATATTGGGGTATATCAGAGGGATTAGGAAGGAGCAAAATATTATATGTAGAAGTAATGAATTGAGGGATATCTCTTGGTAGAGAGTACTTACCATGTCAATTTGTAATCAATATTATAAATGAATGAAAGTTTCATTATACTCTTAAAAAAACTTCACATAAAACTACTTGGTTTACTTAATTGGCATAAATAAAATGCCTACTTATAAAATTAGATAAAGAAGGCTAGCTATAAAATTAAGATGGCTAAAAAATACATAATATACTATGGTGTATGTCACAAGAAAACAAGTTACCACTAATTCCAAAAACCAATTTAAAGGAATCATTTTTCAGTTTGGTGGGTCTTATTTTTGAATAGAAGGCTTCCCTTGAGAATCAAGAATACTCTACTTTTATTTCTGAGTTATGGTAGGGCCTCTAAAAATTAAGATTTATTACTCTAGGGAGGGTATCCACTTTGGGGATTCTTTTCAAGCAATATTCATGTTTGACATTACCTTAGGATATTATGTTTAAAATTTTTACATTTGTTTTATCATTATACTTAATTGTTATCACTGATATTAGTATCTCTTCTTAAATGTGGTTAACATAATAATGGTTGACAATATCAATTGATGATAAGGATTACATCATCACCAAATGTGTTCATTGGTAATAAATTCCTTCATGTAAAGTTATTAAGGATGGGCCTTGTATCAAGGATCTAATCACTTAGCACATAAATGTTGGAAGTATCACTTTGCATATTTTATAGGATACTTAATTCAGGTTTCATTATATTATTGATAAACCCATTAATAGTGACAACTAGCTATATTTTGATTTAATTTTTTTTATAAATTTTATATTACGATCAATAATAAATTAAAAACATTATTAAAATATAAATTAATTTTGTAAGCAAATCATCCATACTAAAAATGGCATGTGTTAGTTTCTACAACGAAGTTGTTACATTGTATGATTTGAGGAAAAAAATCAATGCATATTTTTGATAATTATTTTCTATTTTTCCTACTTTTTCATATGATTATCATTGCTCTTGTTTATCAATATTAATTGTTTATCAATGTTGATTATATATGAATGCTAATTATTTATCAATACCCCTTGTTTATGCATAAATTAATAAGTATATATTTTTTGGATTGCTTGCTTCATAGATGACGTCAAGTGGAAGAGATTTTTATCTCTTATAGTGAAAAATTCACATCCTTGGAGTTATCTTCCAATGAATTAGACTGGATCTAGGTGGAGTATAATATGGGCAATGATAAATATATTTTTGCATGGATACAAAGAGATCATATATAAGACTTCATAAATGTTGAAAGTAAGAACTCAGGGTATCCCACTACCTTTTGTATCAATGATAGTACATTCCATCATGTATCATCTGACTTACAAAAATTTAGGATTGATAGATCTCTCCAATAAAAAAATGTAAACTGGACTTTTTTATATTCTAATTTATGTATATTTTATATAGATATTGATGTATGTATGGCCCTAAGTATTATAGAGCTAAATAGGACATGCATTATGACATTTCAAATATTGTGAAGGTTGGTATTAGTAGTCAACCTAGTCGTAAGCATTTGCATTGTGGATTCTAATGACCTTTTTTATCTATGTGTGTTGATTAATATGCAAGAACAAGATTTGTTATGTATAACAACATGGTTCATACAGACCAATAGGGCATGGTTTGTCATGGTAAATATATAAACATGACTTCAAGTGTAGTCATTATACTTTGAATCAATTCATTAGTGATTCATTAAATAATTGGGTGGAGATATTATTGTTGTTGGGCCTAAGCCTTGAACTTGTTCACCAAAAACATCATGACATGGTCCATGAAAAAATTACATTGTTCAAAGGTCAAATGAAAAGGGATTATTTCATGAATAAAGATTACATCCGTAACATTCAGAATGAGATGAAAATATTAGAATATAAATTTAAGCCTAATGATGTGGATAGTGTTAGAAAATTTGCCACAAAAAATCCTTAAAAAGTATTTATGTATGAAGAATTTACAAAAATAGGAAAAACCCTTTATTTTAGGCTTTCAACTTCATCAACAATGTGACATGATATTGAAGTATACACATACTAGTATACTTTCAATGGACTCCATGTATGGGATAAATGTGTAAAAGGTACGTATGGATCTTCAAATTTTAAACTTCACACTTATTATTATATAATACTTATGTTTGTGTTTTGTGATACAGTTCATGTTGTACACTCTTCTTGTATTTGATAGTACATATAATGGACTTTTATTGTATGGGTGTTGATGTCGAAGCTAATGTTTTGGACTTAAAATTATGGAAATAGAAGTGAATGGTTAATGCAAATTTTTAAACACTAAAACTAAATTATATATCACCTCAATCTTTTATAATTGACAAGTAATTCTCATGGTTTATCCTTTAGTTTGTACACCTTCCTATTATCAAAAGGCTTACATCTACTATCTTTTTTGACTATTGCTTATCTCTTAGTCTAATCATATGTTAGACTGATGATTGGGCCTTTATATTAATAAAAATTCTATAAACCTAATTATTATCATCATTTTCATGTTTTGGACTTGTATCTATTTTCTAACTTCTTAGACACTTGTGTGCCAATCAGATACCTATGTTAATGCTAGTGTCTTGTGATAAACAAGTGTCTAGTGCCCTAAAATTTTCAAATTTAAAAATTAAATGTATCCTAAAGGTTGACCTAAGTGATTTAATGAAATATATTTATAAAAAGGATTTGTATATATACAATATCAATTATCATTTATTCCTCACCTAGTATAGACTTAACAACTCACAATATAACCTACCAAAGGCATTCAATCAAGAATTCAAGTGAGAAAAGATTCCCTATTCATTCATATTTCAATATCAGTCACAGGGAAAACATGTATATAGGTATATGTACTAAAGGAATATTCAATGAGCCATATTTTCAAAGTTATAAACTAGGTCACTCTATGTACTTGTTTTATCACACATTGCATCTTTATACACACAAAAGATAACATGTAAGGGAGAACTAAATAAGTCTAAATCCCTCTTCAAATTATTTTATATGTAGGCAATGCCAATTTATATAGGTATATTTGGGTTATCTTGACACCATGTGTCCACTAACCCATTTTTTCCATACTCACTCCAAAGGTGAGGAAGTTAGGGTTTGATAATTTGACAAAGAGTGATAACAAATGCATGAGATCCGAACACACTACAGAAAAGGTGAAAAAAACAAAAAAATTCCATGTGGTTGCATCTAGATCTTGATAATATCTTGTACTAAACACCTAAGTCAAATAGTAACATCGATGAAATCACCTAGATCTAGTACAAGTGTATGAGGCCACAAGATAATAAGTCATGGATGAAATCAAAAATAATTCTTGATGGTGATGTGATGTTTAGTGATATTGACCTTGATGTCACATGGGTGAGAATCCAAAGTAAATAAGAAACATTTTACATGGTTAGAATAGTGAGTTAGTATTTTTCAATGTGTGAATGCATGTGGTCAACCCAAAGCCATGTGTGCAAGCACATGTTGAATGTTGGTGATTTTAAAAAGAAATATATAAAGGCATTTTATTCAATAAGAAATGTTCCATTTTCTTTAACTAGTAATTTTTATGCCCATGTAAGTATTATTTGTGTATTGATTATTATATATCCTTATTTTGTTGAATTTGTAAATGATTTTCATGTATTTTCATATGATTATTGACAAACATCCATTTATGGCTTGTTTAGGATGATGTCAATAAAATTTTTGCTGACCTTTACCATGACAATGTTGTCAATTTTATTGTAACAAAAAATGTTTTTGATGATGTGGATGACCCAAATGATCCCCACATTAACAAGATTTACATATTGCTAGACAAAGCACTTCTCACTCTTCCAGTTGATTGGAAAAGTCTTAATTTCATTGAGAAGATTATTAAAGATGGTTGTAACACGTTTTGAGAAAGGTAAATTTTTAATAATGGTGAGATGTACCATTCCAATGCATAACCTTTCCAATGTGTATAAGATTGTTATGGGACCAGTTTATAACTTTCAATAGATTTTGTGGAGAATGTGAAAATATACAAGTGTGCATTACTGAAAAATGAACAGGCCCAGTTACTTTCAAAATGTGAAGTGTGATCAGAGTGTGATACTTTTTAGGATGAATTGGAAAGTGCATCTATAAAATATGTGTACCAATAATAGTTTCTATGAATATTGATCTATATACATTGAACTAAAGTTTTTTGGGTGTCTTTTTTTTGTAATGAGATGTTATATGTCCTAAAATATTGAATCCTTGTAAAGCTCAATGTTGGACACATGGAAAAACATAAAATATAATGGAAATATAAAATCATGTAAATATTTAAAATTGATTTCATCATTTACTTGTTCTTTGAAAGTATTTATAGCTTAGAACTATTGATGCATATAAGTGCATCACAAGGTTTACATAGTGTGTACAACACTTCTCATTTGAATATTCAAAGAATATTTTGCATGAGTTATTGTTTGTGAAATTCCTAAGATCTATGGTGGAGTAGTATCCAAGCTATTTGACTATTGCACAAATTGATAATACAAGTGGTTGATGGGAGCAACCGTGATCCTAAAGTTTGTGAAGATGAAATTTATATGAGCTAAGTTTAACAAATAATGATTAGAATCTAATCTACTATGAATATTTACAATGAGAAACTAAACTATAGTGACTGATCAAAAAATGAGAAAATAAGAAGGGTAGGAAAGAAAGAAGGATGTTTATGGTCATCAATCCAGACATCTTGACAAAGATTGAATTTCATCAAATAATATGCATCTCAAACTAGCATATGACATGAAATTACAAAAAGTACAAATCTTATCATATACCAACAAAATGTCTAAGGATATTTGAAACTATGCAAATAAGAAATCAAATTCACTTTAAAGATTTACTTAATCAAGAAAATTGCATTTGCACATCTTCAAGAAAAGCAATAATATTGAAATGAATCTAAAAACTTTCAGTCAACCTAACATAAGCTCAAGTTAATAACTTTGCATTAACACATGCAAATATAGAATTCATAAAATTAATTCAAATCTAAACATCAAACCAAATATTTGAGGAAGAAATCATGATAACAAATAAATAAACAAATATGAGACATTCTTTACAAAATTCCCTTGCTTGCATTACTTGCTCCAAAATTTACACAATTTTTTTTCTCTAAAAACTTCCTCCTCTTTTTCAATGACAATACCCCATTTTATAGATAACCTATGAGGTATGCCAGTTAATCATTATCATATGATAATTAGACAAGTGTCAAGGATAGGTGTCCTTTTACAAAGTTTCTAGAATATTCTAACACTTTTCAAATATGACCAAGCTATAAACTATGTGTGTTACATATTGTAAATGCTTTTAAAAAATAGAATATTCCTTTAAAATGATGTACATGTTTTTAAAACAAAATAATATACTAAGTTATCTCAATTGACTTTGAGACGCCCCTGTAGTTGCATCCTATTGGTTTTGTGTTCAGAACTTTGCAACTTTGTCATATTATTCATCTATCAATATAAAATTAATGATTTGTTCCATGAATAGCTCCTCTTCTTGCCCTACAAAATATTTTAATACTTCATCTACTATGTCCATTGCTTTTACAATGATATTAACATCACCAATCTTCTCATTTGCTAATAGAATCGTGTCCAAAATGCATTTGTTATTAGCTCTTGTGGTGCCCTAGATTTTATTCTTGACTTCTTGGATAAATTGGAAAACTCTATGTTGGAACTCTTCATCAATCATTAGGCCTAAAGGAATAAAAATGGTTGGATCCTTAATCAAACCTCAATATTTAAACCATTCTGACTTTAAATTTTTTGAAGTCTCTTGAGAGACTTTTCATATCTTTAGACCACTTATTCATGTCCTTGATCTTCTCCATCAATATTATCATAACCATACTCAAGTGAGATAGGCTAACTATTCTAAGCTCAGGAATCTATCCTTCCATCAATATCTTGACCAATTCCTTTACCTTCTTATCTGAACCTTACCATTGGTTAACTAGGTTCATAGTCAGGGTATACTATTTCCTCATTGTGTCTAATTTGGAACTTATTAAATTCATAAAACTAAATGTATTATAAATAGTGGCTTTAAAGCTATTAATAATATCCATAGGAATTGATAGAATGGATTACTCTTCTAATTTTTTCTTCTCCTAATTTATCCCTTTGTTAGTAGCTTATAATCTCTCTACCTAATATTTTACTAGATATAGAATATCGTCTTAAAATATATGATCCTCTCTTAGTATTTGTTCTCTCTTCTAGGTCAATTGAACTAAAGGCTTAACCTTTTGATGTATAACCTCTTGACCTCCTTCCATGACCACTTTCTCAGTGACTCTTTGTAAGCATGTAGTATCTAGATCATATCTAACTCCCATTGAATATTGGTCCATATGCCTAATTGGGACCTCTATTTGTAATAAGTTAGATGATTGAGCTTGAGTATCAAGTCTCCTTTCCTCTTATTTTTACAATGAAATGATCTAAGGTTTCAACTCCTGCTATAGAGGGATGTCCTTGGCCTTTACTACAACCCATGAATGATAAGTAGTAGGAATATTCTCCAGCCTAGGTTCATATATGAACCATTCAAGTATAGGTGGTTCATATATCAGGTCATCCTCATTTGACAAGTTGATATCCTTAAAATTTGGAGTGATGGCCACTTTAGCTTTCTTTGCCTTTCAGATAATTGCAAACTTAGTTTTCCTCTTGGTAATGTCAATGGCTAATAAGTCTAATGACTTCTCTTTTCTTTTTTATTGTTTACTTTCCTCAACACTTACCTCTATGTATCTATGTTTATATGTTATATCATAGATAAAATTCTCAATGCATCTTCAACAGACTCTTGAGGATATAAATCTATCATGTGCACCTCTTATTGAGGTAACTCTTGCTCTATTATTCTATAAGATTTAGGGGATGAAGAACTAGAACCAATTTCTATTGGTATTCTTTCTTCTTTTGTGTCAATTGGAGGAAACCTATGAGATATAACATCCACCAAATGATATTTACAAGGGCCTAAATTTCACCTTTCTTCCATCTTTTGATGTTTATGTAATTTGGACTCAGGTTTTATATTGTGTTCTTTTAGCCTTCTAGTAACTTCATAGTAAGAGGTTGTTTTAGTGTATCTAAAGTCAAATATACTAGGTTCATACTCATAAAGCACAACCAGAATACCTTTGATTCTTATATGTTTCTTTACCATATGATCCCATTGTCTATGGTTATCAACCTATAAATTGAAAGAAAGCTTATGTTTTGAAGCAAGTTTAATTTGGTCCCATTACCTCTAGTTTAGTAGCAACATAATGAAGTTTAGACATCTAAATGGCCATGATGTCATCATAGAGTGTCTTCACTAGGATCAACTTCTTCTTTTCCTTTTTTAAAACTCCCTGGTTTTGAATTATCTAAAATAAACTTGAGTAATTAATGTCTCCAATGTTTAATGAAGAAGCTACAATCTCCATGTCTTTGAATACTCGACCCTCTGCATTTGATGATAGGTATAGTTCAATAAAATTCTTTGAAGTATCTCTATATGTTTCCATTGATATAATCTTAATTTAATTATCCTTTTAAAAATGATAATTCAACTCTCTTGGTTTAAAATAGTGAATCTAAAGATAATTTAGGGCTTTCCATATGTTCTATGGATTTTTGGAGGTTTAAATAGAGCTTTAATGGTGACAAAAAAGTTTGAAGTATTTGATTTAGTGACTTAGATCATATTTATATCTTGTATTTATACCTTTACATGATCGATTCCACAAAATCTTCTATTTTAACATGTCTGTCTATGTGGCATCACCATGTTACACTACCTATTTTTTTTAAATGTGACCATTATCATTTTAGACACATGTCATCATCTCATGCATCTTGGGACTTTCTCAAATTTTCACCATTGATCTCTTTGGGGGCCTCTCTACCTTGACTCTCAACATTGACCATTGATATTTGATCTATACCTCTGAGATCATGACACTTGGTATCCCCATAGGATTTTTGTGTACCTTATTGGTAGTTCCTAATGGGATAATGTTTTTACACCATGTGAAAACCTTTCATATAATATAGGATCATTAACATGTTGAATCCATTCACACTATTTATCTCTATATGCTTAGTTGAATGCGTGTCATAGATATTAATCCATTTGATAAAATGCACACCATTGATATTTCATCATATGATCAAACCTGGGCTATTGGTTCTTTTACTAAACATAATATTAAATGTGGGCCATTTATTTGCTTATAACTCACCAAGATTGTGACACTTGGCACTCTTTCTTGCATTCCTTCTCAGGATCCTTGACTTATTGACTTCAAGATTTAATGTGGACCATCAATATTTGATCTGATCATCTAAGATTTTGACACTTGGAATTCTCACATTCAATTTATAACTATGAATAATAAAATCAAAGGATAAAGACTCAATATATATAAAAACTTAGTGTAAACTTTAAAATAAAATTTTAATTAATTAATAAATTTGATTAAAACTTAGGCTAAAATTAAACTAAGGTTAAAATGGAATAAAGTGACCCATCAACAATATGAACTCACTTAAATAGGAACTTAGGCTAAAATATTTAGACTAAGGTTTTTTAACATTAATTAAACTCAAATTCAATTAATTAATTAAATCCCAAATTAATTAACTAAGGGTCAAATTAACATTGGAGCACAAACATATGAATATTTGTTCATTCTAATGGAGATCCAATGGTCCTATAAGATGGAAACACATGAAGAAAATGTTAGTAACATTATATGAGATCAAATAAAGCTTATTTAATAGCATGTCAATTAGGTTAGATTAACACATGATATTCAATAATGTACTCTAGTCAAGTTGAATCCTAATTTATAGCACAATTTGTAAAATTTGAATAAGGGTTCTCTTTTTTCAGAAATGGGGGTATGTTGACCTCAATAGGATCTTTAAACAAACAATGTTTTCAACATCTAAAAACCATGATTTGTTTAAAATGTTTATTTATCTTCTCTAAGTTTTTATGTTTGAGTAATGGAAAGTAACATTAATAAAATAATTTTAGTTAACCAATTTAAATTAGGAAATTTTGTAAATTTCACATCATTGTGAGGCATTCATATTCATATTTTGAAATTTTCACAAGCTATAATTAAAAGTAAGAGTGTGTGTGTGTGTGTGTGTGTGTGTGTGCGTGCGCATGTGCGTGTCCGTGTGTGCGTGCGTGCATGCGTGTGTGTGTGCATGTGTGCACAATCAAGGAGGAAACTATATATATGTAAAATTCAAAAACTATATTGAAATGAACCATAGTAAATTAACATACTAATTATGATCATTTTTATCATCAATGGAGTTTGGCAACATGGTTGCAGTGGGATTTGTTGTAACTTAAGTCATGTAATGGAATGAAAAATTTGTCCACACTCTGATCTCTTCATTATAATTTATTTTATATTACATTACTATGATGTTATACCTCCAAAGCAATAACCCTAGTTCTTTCAACAACTTCATATACTCTCATTGATGAATTTTGATCCTCAAGCCACATCTAAGCCTATAGTTTTCCTTGTTACACATACAATACAAAGCTTTAGTTCCTTTTTATCAAATTTTAGAGACAATATAGCTATATTAATTTCTTCAAGATTTTCTTCATATTTTCCTCCCTATATTTTCTAACATTTTCCCATTTATCTCATACATCTAACCTAATCTTCAGATGCCCTAGTTCACATTCTCAAAGTTCCTCATCCACCTTTACATTCATTTGTTTAATAATTTAATATTGGTCTACAAAATTGGTTAGGGAAATGGTATTGGGCATCTTTGAAGTTACAGAGAATCAAAACCATGGATATTTAGTAAGTATATATCACTAACAAAAAAATAGACATCTAGTCGTATGAAGAGATGTGACCTAAAGTTTGATTTTTGGCATCACAATTTGCACTCAAAATGTCAATCAAATTCTTCTTGACATGGTCATTGGTTACTTTCCTTTTACATTTATTTATGTCCATTACAAGAAAAACACAAATATTGTAATATGATGAGATGCTCATTCATTGGTCATTTCATTTAATCAAATGTAGATCAATGGCATATGTAGAAATATACCATTATATAGAATGTAAGGGGTATTATATTGACAAGCAAGATGTAAGGCATTATACAAACTGCAATAAAAGGTATTATAATATATATATATATATATATATATATATATATATATATATATATATATATATATATATATATATATATATATATATATATATATATATATATATATATATATATATATATATATATATATATATATATATATATATATATATAGACAAGCAAGAAAATATGACTCTTTTTTTTAATACAATCAATGAATATATATACAGACTAATTTTTTGAAATAATGTCAGTACTTGATCTATGTATACCAAATTTTATCAAGAATGTAAAGGCTGTGAGTTTTCCTTTACCTCCAATAAAGTGGATAAATGTCGTTGTAACTTTGATGGTATGGATATATAAACTTGTAGTGGATGGTATATTAAGAGTAAATAATAAAATGAGGAGATCCAAACATTTTATTATAGAGGAAGCATAAGGGTATCTATCATGATCACATTTTTTATTGTTATTTCACTTTATACTAATCCATTTTCATGGGGACATACACACTTAATGTTTGAATCTCATGTAACGTAACATGGAAAATTAGGGTTCATGAAGCCCCATTGCATTTCATTATGAGTCCTACACACATAAAAAATTTAGATAATACATGCCACATGGCATATAACATGTTATAGGCATGGGGTCAATTCATATTTGATTAAAAAAATTAAGTTATGTCAATGAATTTAATTGTTCTTGGTATCTAGTTATTCATAACCCTTCACTCAGAGTTAATGAAAGGTGAGGCTCAAGGTCTCTAATTTTTTTTTCCTAGGGTAGGGTAGGGATAATTCTTCATGAATTCATAAAATAAGAAAAATAAAATGTGAGAAAAAAATTAAAGTAAATATATCTATGCAAGGAAAAATAGACAGAGGATGGCACGTATCTTGTAAAACATTATTCCATAATAAAACTTGGAAGAGTATTCCAATAAAGTTAGAGTTTTCTTTCTATTCTCAAAATCTAATGCTTTTTTAAATCACCCATTTGTATAAGGACTAAAATGAAGAATAATATCATTGTGGAGGATGACAGAAAGATAAGCGAACAAAACAAGAAAGCCTTCATTGGATGATATAAACCTAAACTTTTAGATAAGTTAGGAGCCATACTAATTTTATGTAAAATGTGAACATCTAAAAACACCATAAAATGCCTATCTTGAAAAGAAGGATGCAAGTTGTGAGGCTTTCATGTTTAATTTTTTAATGGTGGTAATTTGTTTTTGTGTGTGTATCAATAAAATTGTGTACAAATTATAAACCAAGTTTCATGGTTCAAGAGTAATGTTTATAGCATAAGACATCTCCTAAAATATTATACAACATGTAAGGTTCCTATATATGGGATGATCTAAAAAAATCTAGACCCTAATTCAACTATTATTAAAATATTTTCAAATGGAAAAAGTGCAAATTTCAATTATCACTAATTGTAATCTATTCAATTTATAACAAACCATTCAATGCCATAGGTATCTTAACTTGAATATATCTAAAACATGTTGAAAACCAAACTAGTAAATACACTTTATAAATATACACATCCTAGACATTTCCTCAAATAGAACAAAATATATATTTAGACTTTGAAATGAAAACACTAAAAATATCGTGATCAGAGATTGCCATCCATTTAGTTTAAAGTGAAAAAAATTATCTAATACTTTGGATATCTAAATGTAAAATCAATATAACATGGTTTTAAAATATCTAAACTATTAAATGCATATCCATTATAGACATATCAATCTAATGGTTAAATACAAATAATAATGAGTAAAACAAATCTAAAATGATTTAACCGATCAAACTAGAATCACATCCAAAATAACATTCATACACCTATCAAGTTGCATGAAAACATGATAACCAAAAATCAACCCTTGAAATTACTCTTCACTCCTACCCTCTTCATCCTTGAAACTTTAGCTTATCAACATAATCTTCCATTATTGATGTGGGCATCAAAATGTGTCTCTACTTTTTTTTGAGCTAATCAGTATATATATTTTAATTTTTATAGATCTTGAAGATCAAAGTCTTTGGATGTTAATGAAGTATTTAGTGATATTTTTTCTCTCAAAAAGGATTTGGCACCTTTAATAAGCCATGTTGACACTTTAAAGTAGAGGTATAACTTACGGTAGTGCATGGGTTTAAGCATATATAAAAAAGTTGAAGAAATTGTGAAGCGTATACCCCATTCATTATGCTTCTACCTCATCCTATTTTTATATTTGATTGGGTAGCAATAACATTAAGAATTATGAGTAATAATGTATAATATAGATACCATTGAGCTAAAGGGTATCTAATTTTTTAAACAAATGGTTTCATCTCACATAAGATAGAGATAATAAAAATGGGAGCAATTTAAAGGTAGACAAAAACATAATTGTGTAAAAAAAATGATGGTTATGATAAAATTTGAGCGATATTAAATCTTTCATTTATTTTGGGTAGGGAATTGTATTAAAAGAAAAGATTTCAGGGATTTAGATTATGGGATTTAGATAAGTTAAGAGAATGTTTGAAAAAATATGATGGAGTTTGGGTTTACAACTACAAATTTCATTTACACAAAAGTCTCTAAGGCATTTTAAACAAACCCATTTTATGCATAAAACCATATTTCAAGTTTATAATGGGGGAATGAGGGAAAAATATTCCTTTTTTTTCCCAACATTATCAAATTGATTTGGATATTGAATATGAATCTCTCTTGTACCTTTACACACATCAAATAGGTCATCTGGTGTGTTGAATGTAAGAAAATCAAGTTCATCCTATATATAATTGTGTACAAAAAATGCACTTCCAAATTTCAATTTTTGCAATGTGAGGGACATAAATTTGTATGGCCATATATAAAATCATTTATAATTCCATGCCTCCCTCATTCATAGTTTGATTGTTTGCAACACAACCTCAATACCTATTTATTCTAGAGTAATCGTTAATTTATAAATACATCTTCACTGCCAAAAACTGGTATTGGAAATCAAAACTTATATATCTCCAAAGAAGGATTTACATTATTTGAGGTGACATTTTAAAAATGGATGTGTCTTTCATTCCAAAACATATGTGAAGTTTTCCATATAATTGGTTTAGGATTTTTTTTAATTAATATCTCAAATAAGCCTTCCTGAAAATTAATCTCCACACAAAAACATTGTAAATTAGTTTATAGTTTTATCAACATTTAGACTATCTATTGGTTAGCACCTTACCTCCACTGCACAAGACTATCACTAGGATAACTCATTTAGTTAAAATTTAAGCACAACATAGACAATTTTGTTTTCATCTTTAATTTGATTTAGGACTACTTGTTTTGAGTTTTTACTACTAGTCTTGTAATTCATTGATTTTTTCATTTAAACTATGTTAGCAATAGAATTTTTTTGAGGAAATATTAAGTAACAAATCAAAAAAAAAAATCACAAGAGAATAGAAACTTTATTACACATGGAAATGTTTGATACAATTTCTCAAAATAGGGAGGAACTGTCACAATAGCCTCCTTTTCCCCAACATTCATATTTATATTTGTAAGACAAATTCCCAATGATTGATAGTTAAAACACAAGAATCAACTTCAACCATTCATAAGTACCAAGATAATAACAACATATCAAAGTTGTCTATGTAACAAAATTACACAATTAATTTGTAACAAAACTACACAGTTGATCCAATGAGTATATGAAACAACTTTTATGTCATTGAGGATCCCAACATTACAGTGTCAAAAATAGTGTCATAAATGTTGACATATGTTGATAATATGACTTTTTGTATCAAATCTTAAGACATGAAAGTTAACATATTTAAGCATATCTACAACATAGAACATCCTCAATCATGTCTAAAACATGAAAAATATCCCACTTACAACACAACTTATCGGCATGCAACATCAAACATTTATTATCTTCTTTGATTCCTTATTTTGTGTTAAACCATATTTATCCTAGTATTACAAAAACTAAATATAATTACCATCATAAATAAAAAACAAAAACCACATTAATTTTATTCAATAGAAAGAGTGATTCAAAATCAAGGAGAGATAAATATACTCACCTTCAAATCTCATCTTGTCCCCTTCACATCCTTGTTTACAACCAAAGCATTTTCTTCTTCCAACCAAGTTTCCTAACTTGTGTGTAAGCAGAAGATGCGAATGTAAAGGTGAATATATATATATATATATATATATATATAAAATGGAAAACACATAATGTATTAATTACTTTTGAAAATTACCTTTGCCTTATAATCTATTGCCTCCTTTTCTCTTTATTTTATTTAAAATTTTAAATCTTGAGTTCTTCTATAGCTACCAACACTTTAGGTCTCAACCAGTGAAATTAATAAACATTTAATTTTTTTTAAATCGACCTTCATGTGTTTTCACATCTCATAAAGTTATTGCTCCATGTTTTAATCCACAGACCTCCACTTTCTTGTCTTGATTGGATGCCTCACTACTTGGTGGTCTATAATGGGAGGTAAAAATGCATTTCAATTCCATGTGAATTGAACTATGGTTTTGACCATAATTTATTCCCACCTTCATATAATACAAGAATTTTTTGGTGTAATATAATAAAATTAGTCCATCTATCCAAACTCTTAAATAATATTGTAACTATCTCTTTGTACTCAAAGATAGTCTACACACATCAAAAAGTTCAAATAAAACAAGCATATTTTCAAAACACACATTGTGATAAAAAAATTAAACAAGCATCTTTAGAAACACTAGTCTACACCATAGATTGAAACAACCTCATTTAAAATGTGTATTTTGATTTTTATTGATTTTTCTTATCCCTATGCAAGATAGATTATCTAAAAAAAATACAAGGATACTCACACTTGTAATGCCACCCAAATTTCATCACCAATGCCACCAAAATTAATATGATATACATCTGAATTGAAAATAAAAACATGGGAGAATTACATTTATATAATGCATAGATCATGGCATCTGACTACGAAAATCATATGGTAGCTAATTTTTCACATCATCTTCGTTCTCACATGAAAGATGTGAGTATGTTTATTGATCAAATATGGTAATAAGTTATATTGTCACTCAATATTTCACCCTAGAGAGGTTTTTCAATCCTTCTCTATATTGAGTGAAACATTGGATTACCTCTAGGTTTGTGGGTTTCCTATAGCAAAGGAAAACCTCTAGGTTTAAAGGCTATCTACCTAGATTAGTCTTTGATAGCATATCACCTATAATAATTTCTTGCTTGGATGGAAAGAGATAGAATAAAACATGAAACTAAACTATTCTAATGAGGTGATACACTAAAATTATATCCACTAGACTACCCTACACTTGCACTATGAAATATGAATCATAATATTAGTCTCAACATTCTAGATTACTCTAACATAAGTGTTTCAAACATGAAGGTGATATGCATTAAACTTCTTAAGGTGAGTGAAAAATAGGTTATATTTTAGACACTAATTCTAATTTTTACACTTAGATATAGGAAAATACACTAGATACACTTTATGTGACATGTTAGAGGAAGAACTACTTGCACCAAACATGAAAGAGTAAAGAGAACATAAGGATAGATAGTTATCACTTGTCATTCCACTATTAATGACTTCACATAGTTAGATAAAAATATTATGAAATAAAAACTAGATTGGAAATATTTATTTCAAAGGCAAATATAATATTCAAACTAGCAGGGCTTCACCATACTAGGTGTGGATTTTATACAAATGCCAAAATGGCTTGCATAAATAGAGCATAGGAGAGGAGAGAGAAGAAGTGAAGTTCAAGGGTCACAATGCCAAGTTTCAAGGCATGAAAACTAGTTATAATTTGGGAGAATGAGGTGGAAAATAGACCATAAATTGATCTTGGATAAGTTTTCATCTAAAATATGACACATTCCCTCAATTCGGCATAAAGACTCTTCATTGTCTTGATTGAAACTGCTTTTTAGTGACGAAAAGTCATTAGATTAATTAAAACTAACTTAGGAAGTATTTGAAAAATATTATCTATCGTGAGAGGTTGGAAAAAATATGTGACAATCATCATTTAGCCCTCTAACTAATATTCTTCCTCTTGACACTTTTGTTCACTGTCTGTAAACACTTACTAGCCCTCTTAGATTCAATCTTCACATTTGTCATCAAGGTGATTGGTAATTGCTCAAAAAGATGCATTATAGAGGTGTTAGGAAATATTTTCAAAGCCCCTTTATCTTCTACTCCATCAGTTAGACCTCATAAAGATCTAATATCAGACCTCTCATCTTCTTATTAGGCAATCACTTGTCTTTTCATTGTTTGTCCAATACTGCTTGTAATGAAAATATTAGTAGAAGTGTTTTTATGCTTCACTTGGGTGAGACATAGGAATATGGAGTTAGAATAAGTCCCTATAGACCTTCCTCAATCGATTCCATATGAATATTCCCTTAAATACCTATAAAAACATCAAAACCTATAAGAAAATCTAATTTTAGTATGTTTGTAGAAGTGTTAGTACAGATAAAATGGATGTCATGGAGCCTGGGTGAGTGTTAGATAGGTTCAAGTCACTTTCCTGACCAATTAGCCACTTTTAAGTGCATAACCATTCATTTATTCTCCATTGGGTTTACACAAGGGTTTTTATATTCTTAACATTGATTCATAAAGGTTAGATATCAAACCCCTGAACCAATTCTAAAAAGTTGAGATATACGACCCCCTTCAAATATTCCTAGCTCCTTGAGTCACCATGCATTTTCTCCATATAGATATGAGTAATATTCCTCCTTTAAGTCCTCATACATATCAAGTGTGCCACTCATACTATACAACTACCTAAAACTATATGTTTTCAGTTGATCTCATTGGATGGACATTGAACCTACAATTCATCAGTTTTATAATAAATTATCTAAGCATTCCTAACATTTGGGGAGTTACATTTCATATTGACACCTTTGTATTATTATGGAAACTATATAAGTTCATTAAATGACCCAAAAGGTGTCCTAATATGACATAAGACCAACTTAAACAAAAATTACAAAGATAAAACATATGTTTAACCTCATTAAATACTATAGGGCCACTTTTCAACCTAGGACAAATTTGAACTATAAAGGGAGTTGACCTATTTTGACTTGGGGTCAAATTAGTCAATATTTTAGAAATTTATTATGGGTAACAAGCCATGTATACTAAATACCAGTTGCTTTATCCTATCTATTACACTATGGAGTCACCTATATACTGTACTTAAAATTGAAATGCCTCTGAAAGGACACCAAACCACACCAAACAAGTAAGGAAAAAAACACACAAAGGAAAAAACTAAACTCACATTTGTGCTCTCTAATTACTTAGGGAAAACACACACAACATAAGCAAAAATGCACACCTATCCTAATGTGTACAAGACTTCAAACACTTGAGGTGAAGAATAAATGTATCATTGCTTTAACCAGGGTCAAAGGTAGTTCCTACTGCATCAATATTTCTCTAAGAAAACATAACTTCATATGATGCATACTTGTCAATGAACACTTTCTTATGTAGATAGTCAAAGTACTTGCCATATTTAGATCTTTTGTTGATTAAAAGTGTGTTATTTGGATATTTCATGAATACTCTATCTAGATCTCCAAGAGTCTTATTTGGCCTTGTATCTTGATTAAACTTTGTCATGTTTAATTGATACCTCTCAAACTAAACCTTAGGAGTCATCAAAGTTATCTCAACTTTACCTTCTTCTAGAACATGATGCAATTGATGTCTAAAACTATAAATCTTGTCCACTTGATAATAAAACTATCTAAAGGTGGTTCAACATCAGGATAAGGTTTGGACTGCTCTTTAATTACACACATTTTTACCTTGTTTTCATTGGACTCCTTCATGACTGTAACCTTTTTGAAAGTAGTTTTACACTCATTATCATGATTGATAAGACACTTTCCTTCATGTTTATAAGATCCATAACCATCTTTACTATTAGATTCATGATTCTTAAGAAGGGGAGTTCACTTACTCAACTATTCAAATTCTTGAACTATAACATGGAACTGTTGCCATAGATCATCTTCCTCTTTATGGATATCACATTCATAAACACCTCTATCTTGAGTAGGTAGAATGATATTGTATTCATCATTATATTTATCTACCATACTTTGAAAACCATCATCATCATGCATATGAATAGGGTAATTACCCTTAGCAGCTTGTTAAAAAGGATTATCAATACTTACCTTATAATGTTCATCACCTTCCTCATGGATGATGTATGTGGCAAGGTTAGTCTATTCAATGAAAGTGTATGGATCATGTCCATAAGTGTAATCACCATACTCATCTAGGAAATATTAGATATTCCTTCATGTTTTAAATATTCTCCATCATCCATAGCATGATATTCTTTATCATTGATGGTACAATCGGATTAGAACTTATTTCCCCATATGACTCAATATGAAACTTAGCCAATGGTTGTGTTCTAATAGTTACCTTTTATCCATACCTTGTTTTTAAGGCCAATATATACCAATAAACTAATAAATAGAATCATATCTTTATGGTGAAATCCTTTGATAGGTAGATAGTAAAGTGAGCAGGTAGATCAACCACCACTATATCTTAAAGGATTGAGAAGCTTAGACAATCATGCAAGAAAACTCTCAAACCTTTGATGAGCCCCACTGACTTAGTTTGTTTCCCATAAAGTTGTATCAGTTTATTAATATATGGATTTTATTTCAATCCCAACTTGTCTACTACAAGTTTGGGCATAAGTGAGGTACGTGCCCTACTATCTATAATGGAATTATGAACAAGATTATATCCCACAATGAGAGTGAGGTAGAAGGGTGGGGGATTTTCAGATTTGGTAGAGGGTTAAAAAATATGATTGGGAGAATTAGTAAGGGATAAATCACCATGTCTTGATGGTTGAGAAATAATGTGGATTTAGGATAACTGCTCTTGATGTAGCTCCTTTGAACTGGGCATGTGGAGCACTTCCCAAAGAGAAAGACTAGTCTTAACATTTTTCAAGGAATAAATGATATTTAAAGAAGGAACACACACCTTTTATTATATCCTTGAAGTAAAATAAGTGCCTTGATCTTGAGGTAATGGATAAATTTAAGTCACCCTTACCATAATCTAATTTTGAAAAGATGCAAAAGTTGTAGGGACTGTCACACTTGCACTCACACCTTGTTGCCTTATGGGAGGGTTATTTGACCTTGTGTCAACACCATGAACATATCCCAAAGCTTTCCTATTTGATATTTTATTAGTGAAAAATGAGTTACCTTGGTTTAGGACAAATATGTCTTCCACTATAAATTTTTTCAAGCTCACTCTTTGAGGTGACCATCCTTCATTTGTTTTTACTTGTATGAAGTTCTCATCTTCTATTGTCAATTGAGGAGTAGGTCTTCCTTGAGATACAAAATATTATCCCTCACCTTCATTTTAATCCATATACTATCCTTATGGCTTCAATTCCTCTCTTTAGACCAATTTACTATAAACCTAGACTATGGCTCTTGTGTTGGGAGTAGAATTTGAATTATATGCATTAAGTGGCCTATTGAAGTTAGTCTATCTTTGTCCCCTCACTTGACCATATTTCTAAGGTGGTAACCTAAATAAGTAGACTATTTTATATTTATTTTCCTAACTTGAACCTCAAAGGCTTTAGATCTTGTCTCCCAATCAATGGTATCTTTTGACTTCTTTGGGGTAGCTCTAGACTTGTTATTTCAATTGGAGTTGGAGCAAGACTTGGAATAGCAGTAGACATGTTGTGTAGAATAGGCATAGATAATTTTAGAGGGATTTTAATAGCTTGTATTAAACAATTATCAATTTTAATGGCTATGTCATAAGCTTTATTCAAGGTGTAACCACCTTTGGACTATAACATGATGTCTATATCAGTCCCAATAGCCCTTAAGTATGTAGGGAAAATAAATCTTACAAGGGGTCTCATGGGATGTGGAAGTCTATACTATGTTCTTTGAAACCCCTCATTGAAGTCATTCATATTTTATTTAATACCTCTTTAAATCGCATTAAGATAATGAATGAGGGATGTTTGATCACTTTTATCTTCAAACCTTTTGGTTAAAAACTCTCCAAACTCATCTCAAGTGGTGATACATCCTCCTGATAATATCCTATACCAATCAAGGGATTTTCCCCTAAGAGACATGGTAATGAAACTAACTATAATTTTAACTTTAGTGACATTATGGAAGTTTAAAAAGTTATAAATGCCCCTAATATTCTCACTTGGGGTGATATGACCCTCCCCATTGAAATTGGGAACACTCTTGGTGGCATTGGGAGGGATATCATCATATGCATTGAGGTGTATGGTATTTTCAAAGTTAAATGCTAGGAAAGCATGTTGTTTAGACATATTATCCTCAAGTTCCTCTTCACTTTCTTGATCTTTTTGGATTTTAAAGTCTTCTTGCTCTTCAAATATCAAGATAG
Organism: Torreya grandis; assembly: GCA_037957365.1. Taxonomy (NCBI): domain Eukaryota; kingdom Viridiplantae; phylum Streptophyta; class Pinopsida; order Cupressales; family Taxaceae; genus Torreya; species Torreya grandis. The sequence continues at coordinate 5,653,685 of JARHVA010000341.1, forward strand.
GTTGAGGATTTGAAATTTAAGAGGAAGTTTAGGTTGAAGGAGTGATTTTACAGGATTGTTACCTTTAATAGTAGTTGACCTCATAAATACCATGAATTATGAATAAAATAAATTATAAAACTTGGTCTAAAACTAGATGTTACCTTTAGTGGAGTTTTCAAATGATAAGAAGAACACATGTATGTAGTTGTGATGTTGTCAAGATTAACATTCAACTTGACAAGATGTACTTTAGAAAATAATCCCACTATGCATGTCAAAACTATTTTAACTAAATATTGCACCATAGAGAGTTTTTTCAATCTTTATTTAAATTAAGTGAAAAATTATATTACCTCTAGACTTGTAGGTTGTCTATAGTAGAGGTAAACCTATAGGTTTAAGGGCTAGCTCCTTAAATTAGTCTTTAGTATCTTATAACCTACATTAATTGATTGATTAGATGGAAAGCATGATATTAAAATATTATAATGAGGTGATACACCATAATGATCTCCACTAGACTACCATACACTTACACTATTAAACATGACTCACAATACTAGTCTCAACATCCTAGATTGCTCTAACATAAGTGTTTCAAACATGGAGGTGGTATGCATTATACTTCTTAAGGTGAGTGAAAAAGAGGTTAGACTGAAGACACTAATGCTACTCCTTAAACTTAGAGATAGGAAAATATGCTACCTACACTTCATGTGACCTGTTAGAGGGAGAACTAATTGCACCAAACATGAAAGAGTAAAGAGAACACAAAGATATATAGTTATCACTTGTCATTCCACTATTCACTACTTCACATAGTTAGACAAGAATATTATAAACTCAAAACAAGATTGGAAATATTTATTTCAAAGGAAAATACAATATTCAAACTAGTAGGGCTTTGCCATACCAAGCATGGATTTTATACAAATACCAAAATGGCTTGCATAAATAGAGTATAGGAGAGGAGAGAGAAGAAGTGAAGTTCAAGGTTCACAATGCCAAGTGTCAAGGCATTAAAACCAATCAAAATTTGGGATAAATAGGTTTAAAATATACCATGAAGTGATATTGGACAATTTTTCATCTAAAATATGACACCTTCCCTCAATTTGGCATAAATAATTTTCATTGTCTTTCTTGAAATTACCTTTTGGTGATGAAAAATCATTAAACTAATTGAAATTGACTTATGAATTCTTTGACACATATTATATGTTATGGGAGGTTATAAAAAATATGTGACAATCATTAGATACCCCTATAACTAATAGCCTTCTTCTTGACACTTGTGTCCACTATCTGTAGTCACTTATTAGCCCTATTGGCTTCAATCTTCACATTTATCATCAAGGTGATTGGTAGTTTCTCAAGAAGATGCATTGTAGGGGTGTTAAGACATCTTTTCAAATCCCCTTTGTATTCTACTCCATCATTTAGACCTCATCAAGATCCAATATCATACCTCTCATCTTATTTATAATAAGTTCCTACAAACCTCCCTCAATGGCTTCCATCTACTCCTTCCCTTCTGTACCTACAAAACACATCAATACCTATAAGAAACTTATATTTTAGTCTATCTGTATAAGTGAAAATATGGATAAATGGATTTCATAGATCCTATGTGAGTGATATACAAGTTCAAGTCACTTTCTTAACCAATTAGCCACTTTTATGTGCATCTCCATTCATTTATTCTCCATCTAATTTGCACAAGGGTTTTGAGAGGGTTTTAGGTCTCTTAGATTTCTAAAATTGATTCATAAAGGTTATATGTCAAACCCATAAAAAAATTACACAAATTTTAGGTATATTACCCCCTTAAAATATTCTTAGATCCTTGATTCACCATGCATTTTGTTCATATAGATATGAGTAATTAAAAATGGCCTCTTGAGCTCTTAAATAGATTCCGGGTACTCCTGATAGGAATTTAGGCCAAAAATGACCACTCTATGTAATTCCATGTAAAAAAATGGTTAAAAACCATCCTAAATTCTCCCCTAAAATTTATCACATGGCTTATAAAGATCATGTGGTCATGAAAGTATAACTAGGCACCCTGAGGGTTTAGGCCTAGTTCTAGGCCTAATATGCCTGGACTATGTATCTAAATATATGGACACCTATGAATGTTTCTAATGGATGTAATGAATTTTAAAAAAAAAATAGACTCTACTTAAAATATTTACATCTTTTCAAATTCACTCAAGGCTCTTCCCTTCATCCATCTCACTCTTCAATACCAAACCTATAATTATCTTACTCAAGGAGTGCCCTCTGTTTGAAACAAAACATAGGGAATCTAACCTATTTTCCTAGAAAAAATAATATTTTAGAGATATTTATTAGGTCATGGAGACCATATTTACAAATTTATAATTTTAGATAACATCTTAAAATCTCTCAACATTCCAAAACCTAAAACTAACTTCTCAAACCTAGTGACTATGGAGGGTTTTGGGTTAATTGTGGGTTGAGGTTTAAAACCCAATATTTTATCTATGTATTTAATCTAATAATAATATAAATATTTTTTTTATATGTATGAGAAATTTTTAAATGTTTTTACCCACCTTATACCTTTTCCAACCTTTTAAATTGTCTATCTCTACTAGCCTAGGCTAGTTTACAAACTTAGTCAAACTGTAGGTGGCAATTTAGGAGAAACAAGGACTCCTATAGGTGATGACCTTTGTAAAATAAATGTAACTAAAATAATTTGATTTATCTTGATGTTATTAGTGTCATATTTCACTCAAATATATTCAATTTTTCTTATTTCATATAACCATTACGCCATTGTTGTGTTGTAAAATCATTTTGGCTTCATGAGTATTGTAGCTTACTGAATGTCTATAGTGAAAACTGGCTTGAATTGGAAGATTATTTACACTATATTATCTAGACCAAACATCCACCTTATTATGTCAAGACATTACCCCTATGGTTGGGATATAAGATGGAAAATATTAGTAATGTCTATACCTCAAGGCACTTCATCATGGGATGACATAGTGTATGAGCAAAACCTCATTTAGAGAAATTAAGGTAAAACTTATCAATTTCAACTTTCTCAACTTATGAACATGGACCTATGTCTAACTACATATAATTGCCTAATCATTGTCACCTTCATATTTTTTATGCTTTTACACCTGATTGAAGGTCTCAATTAAGTTCAAACACCTCCTATTCAACATTACTCTGCTTCTTTTAGACTGACCTCAGACCATTATTGAAGGTTGCCTATAGGTCTATATGATATGGGATGGTGTATGTTGAATTGGTTATCACAACCAATCTCTAACCATTTAAATATCTTATTCCTACTATTTTTACTTTGGGAATATATTCATAAGCTTGAAACCTTCTTGCTTCCTTAGCATGACTGATCAAGGTTTAGTTCCACTTGATTGTGTCAAGTGTCATAGTCTTTGCACTTCTAACCATGACCTTATTGAGACTAAAAATTTAAAGGAGATAATGATAAATATGTATTTAGATATGTAACACAACATATCACCTTTGTTCTGAATACCAATATAAGAAGATAAGCTTTTCAATTATTGAAACACTATCTGCAAATTTTAATGAAGTCTTCTACTAGTAAAATGAGAGAGTCCTGCTTATTCCTTGATATCCATATGTGAAAACCAGAATAAAAACCATATGATAATTATGGTCACACCCTTCAAGTTTAACTCCATTACTTGGTTTGCTTAGATCAATGCAAACAAAGAATAAAATTGAAGCCATTGGGGATGTGCATGTAGTTTAAAGTCACTAACACTCTTATTGATGGTTCATGAGGGACAAACCACCAAAATTAGAACTATGACCATAAATTTTTAGTAAACACAGGACAATTTCACCCACCAAGTACACTTTCTTGAAATCTACTCCTCCTGTCTGTACCAAGTGGAAAATAGTTGACCTCTTTCACTTATCTAAGAAAGTGATGAGAGAAAGAGGTCATTTTTTGGAAATTTTGGACCCATAAAATCTATATAAGCATGAAATTAAAATTTTAATATATAAAGAGACCCAATTTAATTCTTCTCATGTGTCAAGTGTGTCACTTAGGTCTTATAACTACCTAAAACTACATATTTTTAGTTGATCTCCTTGGATAGACATTGAACCTACAATTTGTCAATTTCACAATAGTTTATATGAATATTCTTGACATGTATGGCATTCAATTTCATCTTTACACCTTTGTATTCTTATGTAAACTATATAAGTTCATTAAATGACCCAAAACATGGCTTAAGATGACATAAGACCAACTTAGACAAAAATGGTAAAGATTAAACATATGTTTGATCTCATTAAAGAATATAGTGCCACTTTTCAACCTAGGAGACTCTATGACAAATTTGAACTATGTATGGGGTTGACCTAATTTGACATGGGGTCAAATTAGTCACCAGGGTCCTCTAGAATTAAAAACACAAAAATATTTATCATAATCTCAATTCATAACACTTAAAAAACACATAATTCCCCATACTTTTTATGGGTCCATTATATGGCTCATTATCTATAAGTAATAACATTGTTTTCCCCTATTCATATTATTTATTTGATGAATGTGATGCACATTTTATGACTTATTTCTAGTCTAAATTAGAGAATGAATACATATACCTTGGTTAACGTGTGTGAATCAATGTTACTTATTTTTATCATTGTGTTCTAACTCTTTGCATGGTTAGCCATCAATTTTACATGTATAGGTTGTATAAACAAATAATGATCAAATAATAAGGTTTTTTTAAGTAATAATATCCTTAAATATAAACTTAGTCTAGCTCTGGAGTCTATCAGACTATATCTAGAGCCTATCAGACTAGCTTCAAAGTCTATCAGGTTGGCTCTAGAATCCAACAACCTTGTTTCAGAGTCTAGTTGGTGAGATATTGAGTCACTCCAACTAGGCAAAGAGTTATTTGGAAGCCATTTTGATGGTTGTACATTATTTAATACATCTTTCATAGAGTGATCAGGGACCTTCCAAAACATACATGGGTCAATATCAAATTCATGAAGAAACTTACCATATATAGTGTTTTGTTTATAAACATAATATTTATAGTAATGTTCTACAAAGGATACCACTATGAATGTTATGATATTTTGGTTACTAGATCATATACATTTTTAGCTAAAAATATGATGTAACTGATTGAAGACTTTGCATGTACTTATGCCACCTCTTCCATCATTTCATCTTAAAACATGGAAGATTGTTGTAACTTATTTCTTATTTTTAAAATAAACAAGATGTTAGTTATAATATTTTTAGATGGTTAGTTAGTTTTTTACAATGGTTGTAGGTATTTTGTATTTAAAATAATGTCTTCTGACTATTTAGAGTGTTATAATGTTAAGAAAAAAATTATAGTGCAAAAGAAGAAAGTAAGAAATAGATCCATTTTTAAATTCCAATATTTTTTCTAAAGAATAATGAAGTTTTGATGTTATTGAAAGACTAAGTGTGAATTATATCTTGTGCCAAGGGAGAGTAAGGTCCCACTCACCCAAGGAGGTAGGATTATTTTGTGGTATTTTTATGTTTTATGTTGTTATTTAATCTTTTCAAAATCTTTATGTTAAGTGTGTGATTTGATTAACTTGTAGGTTTGTGTGTGTGTGTGTTTATTTTAAGTTACTTCCTACATCTTTTGAAATCCACTATTCCTTTTCTAAGCATTTAATTCTAAAATCACTCTTTTAATTCAAAAAATAGAGTAATGTGTGTTTTTAGTTATCAACAAGTGTGTTCATTTCCAAACATATTACCTTATAACAAGTGTGTTTATTTATAAGCAAGTGTGTTTACATTCCATAATTCTAATTCTATACCAAAGCTTTTACCTTACAATTAATTAGATAGATTTCATTTTAAGAAATTAGAACATATATTTAGGATAAATGATTGATAACTTCCCCTAAAACAATAATTTTTAGTTATTATATTTGACAATTTACTGTTGACTACCATTAGACACTGACCCTAGTTTGACATGGCATCAACCAAGTTGAGTTGATATAAATGAATATATTGATGACACTCATCATTTTTAAAATTGTTTTTAGGGATTTTCTAGGTGTTAGAAGGATGTAATTATTGAAATTGATAGTGATATTGATTAATAAAAACTTCCCATAAAATCAAACAAATATATGAATAGACAAAGAGATTCAAAGAGAAGATACATTCTAAAGATCCCTCAATAGAAAACAAGTACTAGTAAAACACAAAAGAAAGCACCCTAGAATACCTTATAAGAAATTAACATGAGACTATTGAGGAAGAACCATTTCTAGTCTCACATGAACTTTGAAATAATTCCCTAGAGGTAGGTGCATCCTTTCAAGCAAAGTAATTAATTATAAAACATACCCATAAGTTTGAATCTAAATAAATTATCCTTTCAACCACTTCTGATGATTCAAAACCTCCCAAGATAACTCTTTAAAACTTCTTTTGGGAAACCATGGGAGATAATATGAGAAATAATCTAGTAAATAGAGTTGTAGAAGGTAGATCTCAACCACTAGGTAGAATGTTCACCTATCCTATTGGACTAGATGAGGATGATAATGTAGAAATGAATAATATATCCCCCTCTATATTGCCTACTTTTATATAATTATCTATAGAATATTTTGATCAATTTCTATTTGAATTTAAGGTTTTTTGTGTCAAATTTATGACTACAAAATTGATAATCAAAAACTAAAAAAATTTTCTTTTACACTCAAGGATTCAATGATGATATGGTTTATGGATTTATAACCAAAACCCATTCACACATGGTATGAAATGGAAAAATTATTATTTAGTAAATATCAATATTAGTGTAGAGTGATGGATAGAAAAAAAAAGAACTCTTTCACATGAAACAAAAAGAAGATGAGAATATGGAAGACTATCTTGGTCACTTCCTCTTTATACATAGGAGATGTGGATATGAGTTAGAGGAATATTTGAGTAAAATAGTTTTCTTAAAATGAATAAATGATGATTCTATGGAATATTTGAACTTAATGGGAAAATAAGACATAAAAAAACTTGGTCTCAGTGACATAGTTTAACTATGCAAGAATTGTTCAATAATAAGGGTTAATATCAGGGAAATTAAAACAATAAAAAGAAGCAATGATGTAAGAAAACTATTATGTACCTAGGGATATGATATATTAATGTATATGGGTTGATAGAGATGCTAAAATGTGGAACACATTCCCCTTAGTTATATGGATCCAATATATTAGGATAATGGAGTAACTTATGGAATTAGTGTATTGGATAATGGTTAGCCTACAATGGGATTAGGAGGTTACCCATCCATTGTTAATTAGATATAGGTATATATAAAAGAGATGATTATAATTGTAAAGGAAGTAATCATTGAGTCTTCTATTTTAAGAAGATATTAGAGGTTGTCCCCTCGAAGAGACATTGTGGACTTATTCAAAACAGTCCCAAATATCAATAACTCAATCAGAACTCATCAAAATAGTCTCAAATTTTTATTGTATCTTCCTATTATGATATTGGAACTTCATTAAAAATTTTGTGAAATAATTCCACAAATTTTAACCTATAAAGTGAATATATGAAAAATAATAAAATCAAAATAAATCACTCAAAAAAATTCAAAAAATTCTTAAATTTTCATTGTGTTTTTATTGTATGTTCATATATCTGTAGTAAAAAAATAGAATAAAAATTCTATATATTTTGGAAGATATAACAAAATTAGTACAAACCCTAAAATATCAATAACTCTGTAAAAATGATCATAAAGGCTCAATTTTTTTACTGAAACTTCCTTAAAATATTATTCAAATTTAGTAAAAAAATTGTAAAAAAATTAATAATTGATTGAAGGATATTGACGATTCCAAAAAACTAGGGTTTCACTCCACACAAATTGCCCAAATTGAAGCTCTGATACCACTTGGTATGATCCACACTTATAATAATTAGAATATGTGCATAATATAATGTAGATCAATATAAAATAATATATATTGGTGGAACAAGATGTCTAAATATTTAATATATGCAGTAATAGAATACCCTTAAGGTTGGGCAACACCATATAATACTCCTTTAGGAAGGAATGAATCTACAATGTCTCTTTGAGGGGACAACCTCCAATATCCTCTTAAAATAGAAAACTCAATTCTTACTTCTTTCCTTTACAATGATAATTATCTCCTTTATGTAGACCTCTATCTAACTAAAAATTGATGGGAAACCTCCTAATCCCAATGTAGGCTGACCATCATCCAATACACTAATTCTATAAGTTACTCCATTATCCTGATATATTAGACCCATATAACTAAGGGGAATGTGTGCCACATGTTGGCATCTCTATCAACCCATATACATTAATATATCATATCCCTAAGTACATATCAAAAACTCATGGAGGAATTTCAAATATCAAAATATAAATTTTGGTATAATTAAACACCACATTAAATGGCATAAAATGAAAATTTAAAGCTAATATTGAACCACTAGCTATGTATTGCCCAAAATTTTAATTAAAACATGCACTTAGAGATTTCCATCTTTATAGGATAGACATGTTTGGTATATGTGATAAAAATGATCATGATACCAAAAATTGTGCTCTCCTCCATGCTATAAAAAAACTAAAATAGGCTATCCAACAAACAAAAGAGTTAAAATTTATACAAATATAGGGAAATTAGTTTTCCCACAATCAAAGATAGAATCATTTTATTCCAAGAGCTCTTTCTAACCCATGGATGATGTCATGGGTTATAAAGACACCTCCATGGGTATGGGTACCTCAATCATTAGGGCATACAAGAGTGAACACCACAACTGTGATGCCTCAGCCTCACCAACAAACATGGATGCCCTAATCTAATCAATAGGCATGGGCGAACCAACAATGGGTACCCCAAAAAGCCTTCAATTCATAGAGGATATTTACACAATAACAAGTGTTGATGCCTACCCTACCAATTTTCCTCCACAAACTGAGCAAGTAACTCAACCCTAATTACTTGGACAACTAGTAACAAATAAAAAAAATAGACATGCATATCTTTTCTATGGGGATGAACAAGAAGGAACCTTAGGGGTTGGTGCCATTGAATATAAAAATGTCTAGTTGAGATCAAGTAAAACATTGAATAACCACCTAATTACCATAATTGAGGTCCCAAAAAAAACTATATCTTGTTATTGAGCCAACCAAGGAAAAACCTAATGATAAAAAGAAAGACCTCAAAAAACCATTACAATTCCTCCAATCATTCCTTTTCCATAATGGATTTAGGAAGTAGGAAACAAGAGTGAATCTAATTTAGTCCAAGAGTTGATAAAACTAAATATCGAAATACCATTATTTCAATTCATAAAATATATCCCAAAACTCAATATAGTTAATAAGGTTTTATGCTTAAAGACTCTAGGAAGAAAAAGATAATATCCTAAAACTATACAGATAGATGGAAAACTTGTTGATTATTGGTAGAAAAAAAACTACTCAAATATGGGGATCATGGAATCCATATTATTATTGTGACCATAGGAATAAAAGAGATGCACAATATAATTTTGGACTTAGGATATGCCATCAATGTGATGATAGTATACACATTAAAATCCTTATCCCTTATAGGGGTACAACCTACTTCTACATTCCTATAAATGGAAAACTAGTCTATTAACAAACCTAAAGGGACAATAGAGTATGTATTTGTGATGGTGGAATCTTAGGAATATCTCATAAATTTCATGTAACTCCAACCTAAAAGTATAAAACTTAGATATTTATTAATCTTAGGAAGACCTTGATTAGCTATAGTTGTAACAGTAATAAATTTTAGGTTAGGAGACATGACCATTTCAAATAGAATAAAATCAAAATAGATTTCTTTGTATCTAGCTACGAAAACATCTACAAACCTTTCAGATAACCTATGGTTGATGAACCTAAGAAAAATATTAATAGTCTCTTCTTATTAGATAACAATTATGAATCACATGAATGAGTTAGAAGAATAACTAATGGGGTGTTTTGAAGAGTCTAGTCTGGCTCTAGAATCCAATAGTCTAGATCTAGAGTATAATAGTCTAGCTTTAAAGTCTATCAATTTGGATATGGATTCCATCAGTCTAGCTCTAGATTTTATCAGACTAGATCTAGAGTATGATATCACCTCCTCTAAGTAACAACCAACTAGTTCAACCACTCTTTATGGCACATGTTATCATACACCCATTTAGTATAACATATAAGGTGGGCATAAACTAGTCATGGTACAACTTTAATTACCCATTGGTAAATTAAATTTCATAAGGAGAGAAGTTATTTAAAAACATCACCACCTTCCATATGTTTATACCACATCCATGCCCTCTAAAATTTCTGATGAGCTAATTTAGGTAGGTCAGTTCTATCTATCTAGAAACTAAGCAAATAGCTATCCATCTGAGAAAAATACTAAATATAAATAGTTGATTGGATAATGAACATGAATTTAATATTTTTGATATCCTAAAAAACCCTAAAAAATCATTTTCATAGGATTACATTGATATTAAGGGAATCTACTTAAGCATGTGCACTCATCATACTGAAAACACTAGACCAGTTAGAAAACCTCAGAGGAGAATCAACCTAACATTAAGAGATATAGTAAAATAAAAGATTAAAAATATATTATAACTGGGATTCATTTATCCCATATCAAATAGTCAGTAGGTCTCACCACTTTTTATAGTACCTAATAAGAATGACAAATAGAGAATATGCATAGAGTATAAAGAACTCAATAAAGCCACCATGATAGATTACTTTCTTTTGTCTTTCATAGACCAAGCGTTAGATAATATATCTAGAAAAAAATTATTCTCCTTCTTAGATGGGTTTAGTGGTTACAATCAAATAAGGGTAGCCCTAGAATACTAGGATAATACAAATTTTACATGCCTTTGGGGAACATCTTCCTATAGAGTATTACCTTTTGGCTTATGTAATTCACCTACCACCTTTCAAAGAGTAGTCTTGACCATCTTTATTGATCTAACAAATGATTGTGTAGAAGTATATATGAATGAATTTCATGTGTATGTTGGTTTTTTGATGAATATCTAAGTAACCTAGACAAAGTATTAATTAGGTGTGAGAAACATCAATTGTCTTTGAGTTATGAGAAATATTTAATAATGATTTACCAAGGAATTTTTCTAGGCCATCACATCTCAGCCCAAGAGATACAAGTGGACCCTAAAAATATTGAAATCATTTCTAACCTACCTGCTCCTAAAAATTTGACTAATGTTAAAATCTTCTTGGGACATGGAGGGTACTATAAATTATTTATAGAAGACTTCAGAAAAATAGTTGCACCTATGTTTTCCTTGATTACCAAAGATAGTGAGTTCTTAAGGACTAAAAAATACCAACAATCTTTTGAGTCAATAAAGGATAAATTGAACTCAACTCCAATTTTGAGAGGTCTTAATTGGGAGTATTCCTTCCACATTCATATAAATGCCTCTAATAATTCTATGGGGGCAGTCCTTGGACAAAAATATGAAGACAAAAAAATGTATGTTATCTACTATCTCAGTGAGAATATCACCCCCACTGAAAGAAACTATACCACCATTGAAAAAGAATTCCTAAATATTATGTATGCAATGAACAAATTTAGACACTATATCATTAGATACAAGATCTTTGTCTACACAAACCACTTATCCATAAGATATAATGAATAAACAAGTGGTAGGACATAGGATCATTAGAAAATTACTAATTTTCTAAGAGTTTGACATTACCATTATTGAAAAACATGGGAAATGTAATTTGGTTACTTACTTTTTGAAGAGGCGTTAGTGGAAGACAAATTTATTAATGAGCATATGTTCATAGTTTTATCACACTTTCCATAGTTTGTTGACATATCAAACTACTTAGCTACAGGGAATTTTATTTATCATTTTAATCATAAGGAAAGGAAATGCTTAATTATAAATAGTGTTCATTTCAAATGGTATAATGATGTTTTGTTTAATTGTGGATGTGACCATGTGCTCTTAAAGTGTGTAAGGGAATATGAGACTTATGACATCATAAGGTTTTTTCATGTTTAACCTAGAGGAGGCCATTACTTAACAAAGAGGATTATCCATAATATCCTTAGGGATGGGTATTATTAACCCTTACTTCACAAGAAGGTGAAGAGATATATATAGAAATGTGATCCTTGTTAAAGGATGGGAAAGCCCACATTGTCCAATGAAATGCCTCTCCATCCTCAAGTGGTTCTAGGACCTTTTGAGACATAGGGATTGTTGTATAAAATTTCACTATGTAGGCTTCTATGTTTGGTCATGCACTTAGTTATTAGGCCAAGTTAGTTGTAGGCTTGGGGAAGCTAGACACAAGGAGAGTAAGGTCTGACACAACATTTATTCATGTTATGGTACTGTAATCAATTTCACACAAGGCATGAACCTTGTGCACTGACCTGAAGTGCAATAATGAAGGGACTGGTCCACATTGGTCTAGTTGTAACATGACACAAATTGGGGTTCAAGGGGACTTAGGCAATTTATAGAGGGGTTAGTTGGCCTTCTAACACTAAGTCCTTCAAGGGAAGTTCAATATATATAGGCCTTCTTAGTTTCATGAGTCCTAAGGTGTAAGTCCATGCTTGGATAGGCATGGCTCTTCATAGTGCAAGGTGGGAGAATAACTAACATACGATCCTTTGAGTATTCAGATAAGCCATGGAAAGAATTAGGTTTAATAGTTCATCCCTAAGGTAGTGTCCTTGGCATATGTCTTGGATCCTTATGTAATCTAGTTTAAAAATTAGTGCTCTTATAGGTTGGTTGAAGTCACTAAGTGGCACAAGGATGCCATTAGTGGCCAAGGTTGAACCTCCATTCCAATATATTGTTAAATTACTAAGCAAAACTTAAATAAAGCTAGCTCATAGGCAAAACATTATATAGATCATAAAATAAGAACTAATACTTTATTACTTCAATGGTATTCTTAATTAACTTAATCAAAAGAGTTCATTACAATCAATAAAGCATATTCTCTTCTTAAATCTATTCATGCCCAATGGCTCACATGCGAGCTTGGGCCATACATTCAAACTATTAGAACTAACATGCAAAATGAAAATACTATTTTCAGGTCTCTATTTTTATATAAATTAGGTATGTTTTCTTTCCCCTTATTACTCTTCAAAATTAGGTCTTCTTTTATATGTGATTGGCTACCTTTTGCTAGATCAATTGGGCATGCACCAAGTGATGAGCTGTCATGAGTCTTCCATCTCTACTACACTATCTAGGTCAGATGGGTGTACATCGTATACTGAGATGTCACTTAGGGTTACTTTCCTACTTGATCCGCCTTGTACAAGTATTGATAGGGATGTCTTTAAATAATTTCATTGCTTTGTAACTACCTACTAGCTGGCACGAGATCTATGGGGACACCTCTAGATGGTGCCAAAATGTATAAAAAGGGGTGAAACCAATCTAAGGGTTGCTTTACACTAAGGTTTGTTAGGCTATCATGACCCATGTAATTATACAAAGGGGGCCCCAATATTACCCCATATAAAATTTCTAGTCCACCTCGAACTGGTCTTGAAACACCTTAGGCATGTAAAACTTAGGTGTACCTTATATTAGATTTACTTTAAAATTATCATAACCTTAGATAGTACCCTTAATTTAATAAATGGTGTTATCCACCTTGATGTAAGACACCTTAAGAGCAAGCACATCCATGCTTTCTAGTTCTCTCCTAAAGGCTTCAATCCTTTCCTTAGTGTGCCTCACCCAGCCATCCAAAATTTCTCCCTATTTACTGGCCTTAGTTTGGAAGGTGAAAAAGACCACCTTCAAGTCCTATTCATATATTTTTAGCTAGGTGATAAGGGAGTTTACCTCATCCATTATTTTAAAATGCTTGGCCCTTGTCACCATGAAATAGTGTTAGAACAAAGCACCTTTCTCCTATTTTACCTTCTTAAGGCACATGTCAATCTTTGATGCTTGGTTGGTGAAGTTACAAAAGATATTGTATGCCCCTTATATGCCTTCTTCAATTCTACCAAATAAGTCCTCCACTATGTACAAAATTTTATTTAATTCTACCTTCAAGGCCTCACTAGGGTCTTGTTGTTCTTTGAGCACTGGTCTTATCCTCAAAAGCATCAGATCTATGAGTGCACTTACTCAATCTACTTACTTCATCTCTAAGGTGTCCATGCCATCCAAGAGGGATGGATCGGCCTCATCTATGGACTCTACTAGTTGTTAGATTTTTAAATTCATGGCCTTGAGCTCTCTCTCATCTTTATTTATTGCCTTTTTCTATCTATTTATGTAAGCATCATTAAAGATATTCTTGCATGCAATGGAAGAGTCCATCTTGATAAGAGCATTAGTATAATGCATGAAGTTTAATTCATGAGGGTTAAGAAGCTAGTAATTATGGCCCCCTTATAGCTTCTTGGCACTCTAGATGGATTTGGTGGGAACCTCAAACATAGGTTCATCTATATAACAGTCTATTTCCTAAGAGAATTAGTGGTGTGTTAGGGTCATGGTAGTCTTCAGCGACATGTGCTCCATCATGTATAAATATTCATCTTCTTTGAAGTCTTTCTATGTCCTTTCCCTATTTCCTACTTCATACCACTTTCCCTAACCCAACTCTTCTTCCTCACTAGCACTAGTGCTCAACCTCTTGTCTTCATCTTTTCCCCTTCATTTTTTTCTTCCTCTCCTTCTCCTCTGGTGCTAGATCCATCATCATGTTGCTCTTATAGGGGTTCTTTAGTGGAATTCTCCCCTTCATCCATTTTTCCTACTACAACCTCACTTTCTCCATTCACTAAATCGAGGTGCTAGTATAACCTTCTTGTTATTCAGATGCCCCCTCAAAAATGGGGAATGCCTTTTGTGTGGTTTCTTTTGATATCTTAGTGGTGGCACTAGGTACCATCTCTAGTAATTTCTCTTTCCTAGGTTCTGCACTAGTGGGACCCTTCTTATTTTTCCTTTCTTCTAACATGCATACCCTTTCATCCCATGCCACTCTCTCCTCTCTCTCTTTATTCTTGGCCTTTTATTTTTAATCCTTTCTCTTTATGGATTACATGGTGAATCTCTTTTCTCTTTCACTTATCTCCTCATCCTCTAGTTGGTCAATCTTATCCTGAGTCATGCCCTTAGATTTCATTTATTCGTACCTCCAATGTAATACTAGATCTTCCATATGGCTTTGGTCAAGGCCCATGTCTCTTCATTTTCACTATATCTTTTCTTCTATTTTAACACTAGAGTGGGTTGCCTCTTTTGGATCCTTAACCTTTTCTTCTTTCATTCCTTCTTTCTCCTCTTGTGCCTTACATTCTTCTTCTTGCCTCTACTCCTCTGCTTCCGCTATCTTAATCACCTCCTTAGCCACTCCTATCTTGGCCATTTCTTCCTTTTGCTCTTTCAACTCTTACACTTTTTGATTATTGACCTTATTGGAGTTGAGTCTTCTCAACTTTCATCTAACCTTTTTTGGCTCCATTTGAGGTGGAGGAGAAGGGGTTTATTCACTTGAGGAGGACTCCTCATCCTAGGGTACAATGTAAATACCCTTCTCCCATTTTTCTTCCTTAAATTCATCTATATCTTCTTATTTCTATATGAACTTATTTTTAACTAGAGAAAGAGCCTTTCCATTTATCTCTTAGGTTTGATGTGGCTTTTGGGGCAAATCACATGCACTTACAGTATGATTCTGACACAAATGCTTCCTCTTCTAAAGTGATTTTCAGCTTCAATCATTCCTTGATATCTTCCAAGGTCTCCCCCCTCTTCTTATTTAAGGACTTCTTCTCAAGGGGTGTGAGGGTTCCTTCATATTTGACTATGACTGGGGGGTATCTTCTCCTCTCAAAACTAGTCCTTTCACTGGAATCCTTCTTCTTAGGATTCATTGCATAGTAAAGGCTATAGATGAATCCAAGAATAGTAACCTCTTGGATTGGATTGATATCTATGTAATCTAAGGCATATTATTTATCTTCAACCATGCTTCCATTTATGCATGGTAACCTATATCACATTCTTTGACTTTGTATGTCTAGCTCTCTACTTTTGCCTGTTTAGGATCTAATGAAATGCTTCTTGGAAGTATTCTACCAAGAAGGTAAAGGGGAGCTTCAACCATCTTGATTTTTTTCCATCATTCAATTCTAGTTATATGACATATTAATGTTGCATCATGAAAAAAGTAGCCATCTCAAACATGCTCACGGGGAGCCCTTGGGGAATATGTCAATCTAGTCCAAAGGATTGCAATGTACTACTTGCACTATCACATCATGTGAGTATTATATTTTGGGATGAAGGAGGTAGGGTAGGTTTAGTCCTTATACTTTTGCATGGGGGACTCATGGTGTTTTGGGAACACCCAAAAATTGTCCTTACTCCTATCGAGGATCCTGATCTCTTCCATAATGATCATGATTAGGATGGAGCCCCATTTGAAGGTCCCTTTTATATTGTGGCACTCAAGAAAATAAACTCATAGAGCTGAGTTACACTTGAGGCTTTTAACTTATCTCAGATCAAGACAACAAATAGGTAATCACCTTCAAGGGTCTTGCACCCTGTATCCATATTTTAGTCTTACACCAAGTCCTAGAAATGGATTAATTTCTAGTGGTTGTATTATTTTAACTAGCATACATGCATGAAGGAACATAATTATTCTCCCATTGATACCTCTAATGAAAATTTCATATATTAGTAAGACATATTTGTTATCACTTCTATTTCTACCATCATGATGCTAACTTCCTCTACTACCTATGCCTTTGTCTTGGCGGTAGTTACTTCCTCAATAATTTTGACCCATTTGGGTTTTAGATACACCTCTACATAGCTCAATGCCTCTTAATTTTTAGCCATTCTAAATTTTATAGTATTAAACCTTGGGAGGTATGGCTTAATAAATTCTCTAATGGTAGTTAATGCTTTTGTGGTCATGGGGTCTTTATGTATAGATTCAACTCTAAGCTTCATTGGCTATTAATAATAACCTGGTAATAGTTTCCTGGTTCAGCCTAGTCTTTTATAAGAACCTCACATTTGTATGATTTAGCCTCCTCAATTATAATTCTTATAGCTATGCTCCTCTTTCAACATGTTTCTCTATCTTGATCAATTTTTTGCGTGTTGTCTTGCCTTGGCCTATCCTACCCCATACAAATTACTTGAGTAGGCCCTATAGCACTTTGTGCCTCTTCTAATTCTCTTACATGATTTTTAGAGAGTGTGTATTAACTATCTACCTTTCACTTAACTAAGTTGAGCATCTTCACTTGCCTCAAGGGTTTTTAGCATTAGATTAAATGATGTGCCTTCTTACAACTTTAATGCATCAACAACACTAGAGGTTCATTTTGGGCCTTGAAGTACCCTACACCATTCATTTTGTGCACATGTTCTTATACTTAGTAGGCCTTATGTGCCCACTTCTTAGATGTCTATTCTATTGGGGATCAATCAACAAAATTGATTACTATATGAAAGCAACTATATGTGGAATTAAACTAGATAGATAAGTAACTAGAATCAAAAATAGCAAAAAACAAGAGATACAAGAAACCACCCTGAAAACTTGTATTAAACTCTTTACAAAAGGAATTACAATTGAAGAAACTTCTTTTCTTCCACACCTCTCTCAAATGTAAAGATCTCTTCTTAAATCTCTTTCCCTCAAGAGTTCTCTCTCTCAATTACAATCAACTCCACACTCTGGATTGATTCACATATACAATCTGTATTCTACTTCTATAGTAGTGTCTACAAAGCTATGAAGATCTATCTCTACTATATAACTTTAGAGATTCATGAGCATACAATTGTAGCCATTAGATGCACCTCCTAATCAAGGGCTCTAATCAGTTCTACTCAAATTAGAAATGCAAACTTACAACCAATAGTTCATCTTTACATGCAAACATTCTGTTCTCGCACGGAAATAGATCCTAGACACATAGGTGACCGACGTCAGTCCCTGTATGCCTGCCTATGACCGACATTCTCTGACCTACTACCGACACCAGTAGCTTCTGGTCTGTGCCTGACCATCGACGGTGACTGTCTGATTCTAGTAACTTCTGCACTTGCTCATGGGTGAAGCTTTTAACTCCATACCTTAACAATCTCCCACTTGGAGATAAATAGCTGCACCAGTACCTATATAACAACATCTTCTAGCTCCTCCATCTTCAACTCAATCATGAAGAACAATGAAAGTTGAATGAAGATTCAACTTCTCCTTTGTAATTGGCTTGGTTAACATATCAACAAGATTCTTATCTGTATGGATCTTCTCCAGCTTTAACTCACCATCCTCCAATACATGTCTAATGAAGTGGTACCTAAGCTGTATGTGCTTTGTTCTTGAATGAAAGGCTGAATTCTTAGCCAAATGAATTACACTCTGACTATCACGGTATAGTTTTCAACTCTCTTGCTCCTTTCCAAGCTCTTCCATGAACCGTGCCATCCATATCATCTCTTTGCTAGCCTCTGTGACTGCAATATATTCTGCTTCTATAGTTGACAAGGAAACAACCTTCTACAACTTTGATATCCAGCTAACTGCCGTTCCACCTACAGTGAAAACATATCCTGTGGTGCTTTTCCTGCCATCCTAATCACCTGCCATATCTGAATTTACATAACTATGTAGATTAGTGTTAGAACCACCATAGCAAAAATGCCTACTGCTGGTTCCTCTCAGATATCTAAGGATCCACTGAACTGCTTTCCAGTGTTCTTTCCCTAGATTGGCCATATACCTACTTACAACTCCCACTGCTTGGGCAATATCAGGCCTAGTATAAACCATTGCTTACATTAAGCTTCCTAACGTGGAAGCATATGGAACTTTCCTCATATACTTTACCTCATCATGTGAATTAGGACACTATTCATTACTCAACTTGAAATGTCTAGCCATAGGTGTGCTTACCAGTTTTGCATCCTGCATATTGAACCATTTCAACACCTTGTTCACATAATCCTCTTGAGACAAAATCAACCTGTGATTTTTCCTATCTCTCTTAATATTCATGCCAAGGATTTTCTTTGCTGCTCCCAAATCCTTCATGGCAAATGTGTGAGCCAATTTCACCTTAAGCTCAGAGATATCCTACATGTGTGATCCTACAACCAGCATATCATCTACATACAACAACAGAATAATATATCTACCATTATCCAATCTCTTAAAATACACACAATGGTTAGATTGACATCTACTATAGCCATGCTCAGTCATAAACCTATCAAATCTTAGATACCATTGTCTTAGAGCTTGCTTGAGGCCATACAAGATTTTCTTCAATCTGCACACTAGTTTCTCCTTACCTTTGACCTCAAATCCTTCCAGCTAATCCATATATATTTCTTCATCCAAATCTCCATGAAGAAATGTTGTCTTAACATCAAGCTGCTCAAGATGCAAATCCTCAATAGCAACTAAAGATAGTACAGTCCGTATAGAAGTCATTTTAACAACAGGAGAAAAAATCTCACCAAAATCAATTCCTAGTTTTTGTGCAAATCCTTTCACTACCAACCTGGCCTTATATCTCATCTATCCATTCTCACCTTCTTTCAGTCTGTAGATCTATTTGTTTTTTAGTGTTTTCTTTCTTGCTGGCAACTCAACCAAATCCCATGTTTGGTTCTCTTTCAAGGAATCAATTTCCTCATTCATGCCTAGCTCCCACTGACTCTTGGATTCCGCCTATATTGATTCATCAAAACTCTCTAGTTCTCCACCATCAGTTAGCAATAAATAGAATAATGAAGGGGAATATCAAATTAGAGGTTTACTTACCCTGTCTGACCTCCTGATGGGCATTTGAGATTCATCAACAACACGATGTCTGCCCAAATTCTCTGACAGTGACCGACCTCGGTCACTTCCAGGTCTGTAACTAGCTGTCATCAGTTCTGCCTGACCGACATCGGTTTCTGTATGACTGACATCGGTTCCTGTATGGTTGATGTCAGTTCCTGCCTGGTTGACATCGGTCTCTATGTTTTCTTGTCTGTGATTATTCTTTCTCGTGAGCTCTTTTTGGACCTTCACCTCATCCAATTTTGCATTGCTCTGCTCAGGTTGATTCAACTTCTTGAGCTGATCACTATACATCACTTTTTCATTGAAAACAACATCACAACTCTTAATTATCTTGTTAGTTTCTAGATTCCAAAACTTGAATCCGAAATCATCAGAGCCATAGCCAATAAATGTGCACCTCATAGACTTAGCATCCAGCTTCTTTCTATTTTCCTTATCAACGTGCACAAAGGCTTCACAACCAAAAACTTTGAGAAATGATAGATCTACCTTTTTACCTGTCCATGCCTCTTTTAGAATTCCACCATCCAGTGCTGTAGAGGGTCCTCTGTTAATTAGGTAAACTGTAGTATCCATAGCTTTTGCCCAAAACTCTAAGGGTAATCCATCATGCAATATCCTACACCTTGCACACTCCATGATTGTTCTGTTCATCCTTTCAACAACTCCATTTTGCTGAGGTGTTCTTGGAACAGTCCTTTACCTACGGATCCCATGCATATAACAATACCAATTGAACTTGTGGCTGTAGAACTCACCACCATTGTTAGATCTCAGGCATTTTAATCTCTTACCTATTTCATTCTCAACCATAGCTTTCCAAATCTTAAACGTGTCAAAAATATCAGATTTCTTCTTTATACAATAGATCCATACCTTTCTTATAGCATCATCTATGAAGGAAACATAGTACTGAGATCCTCCAATAGAAGCAACTTGAGCTGGTCCCCACACATCTATGTGAACAAGCTACAATTTGTGCTTCTTCTTTGTTGACCCAGTCTTGAGAAAACTCACTCTCTTCTATTTTCCAAAAATATAGTCTTCACAAAAATCTAGATCTATGCTTTTCAAATCTAGAAACATACCTTTTGACTTAAGAATTGTCATTCCCTTCTCACTCATGTGGCCAAGCCTTTGATGCCACAACTTTGCATCTACATCTGAAGTAGATAATATAGAAGGAGAATTATCAGTAATACAATTACATAAATAGAGAGTACCTACTCTCTTACCTCTGGCCAATACAAGTGCACCCTTTGAAACCTTCCAAGATTCAGCTGTGAGAGTTACTATACAACCCTCATCCCCTAACTTTTCTATAGAAATCAAATTCCTCTTCAGGCTGGGAACATGCATGACATCTCTCAACACTCATGTGTTGCCATTCTGCATTTTCAGCTGCACTTTACCTTTGCCAACAATTTTACAAGGCTCATCATCCCCTAAGTAAACTATTCCAAAATCTCCATGGACATAGTCACTGAAATATTCTCTATTGGGTGTTGCATGGAAAGATGCACCAGAATCTAAAACCCAAGATTCTATATTATTATGAAAAGATAATATAAGAGCATCTTGTGTAACAATACCTACCAATTTTGCTTCTTCTTTATCATCATGCTGTCTGTCCTCCTTAGGCTTTGACCAGCAATCTTTGCTTATGTGCCCTATCTTTCCATAATTCTAGCATTGTGGCTTCCTGCCATTTCTAGATTTGGATCTTCCTCTCATCTTTGACTTAGATCTTGATCTCCCTTTCTTTCCCTTCTCTTTCTGCCTTCCCCTTCTCTCAAAACTTAAAGAGTTCCCTAATGTCTCCTATGTGTTTTTCCTACGAATTTCTTCATTCAAGATTACACTAACAACATCATCTACTTTTAAAATATTTGAAGCAAATGCAGTATTACTAACTGCCATTACCAAGCTATGCCAGCTTTCTGGTAAAGAGCATAAGATTAATAGAGCTTTAATTTCATCATCAAACACTATTTTGACTGAATTTAGTTGATTCACAATTCCATAGAAATCATTTAGATGATTGGATACAGATCCACCTTCCTGCATCTGCAAATTAAATAATTGCTTCATAAGATATACCTTATTTGAAGCTAAGGGTTTTTCATATAAATTTGCTAAAGTAGTCATTAACTCTACCGTAGACTTTTCCTGTGATAAATTAGATATCACAGTAGATGCTAGACTCAATCTTATAGATCCAAGAGCCTTTCTATCAAGAACTTCCCATTCTTCATCTTCCATGTCTGTGGGTTTCTTAGCAATCCCACCTAATGGTAAGTATAGATCTTTCTGATATAGATAATTTTCTATCTGCATTCTCTATAATTGATAGTTCTTGCCATTAAACTTTTCCATTCTCAGTTTACTTTCTTTAGCCATTGCTTCTCCCACTCAAACAGAAATCCTTATGAGTAACCTATAATCAATACACACTAACCAGATCTGAACCACCTGTTAGTGAACCAAAGCTCTGATACCACTTGTTGGGGATCAATCAACAAAATTGATTACTATATGAAAGCAACTACATGTGGAATTAAACCAGATAGATAAGTAACTAGAATCAAAAATAGCAAAGAACAAGAGATACAAGAAACCACACTGAAAACTTGTATTAAACTCTTTACAGAAGGAATTACAATTGAAGAAACTTCTTTTCTTCCACACCTCTCTCAGATGTACAGATCTCTTCTTAGATCTCTTTCCCTCAAGAGTTCTCTCTCTCAATTACAATCAACTCCACACTCTGGATTGATTCACATATATAATCTGTATTCTACTTCTACAGTAGTGTCTACAAAGCTATGAAGATCTATCTCTACTATATAACTTTAGAGATTCATGAGCATACAATTGCAGCCATTAGATGCACCTCCTAATCAAGGGCTCTAATTAGTTCTACTCAAATTATAAATGTAGACTTACATCCAACAGTTCATCTTTACATGCAAACATTCTATTCTCGCATAGAAATAGATCCTAGACACATAGGTGACCGACGTCGGTCCCTGTATGCCTGCCTATGACCGACTTTAACCGACCTACTACCGACGCCAGTAGCTTCTAATCTGTGCCTGACCATCGACAGTGACTATCTGATTCCAACAACTTCTACACTTGCTCATGGGTGAAGCTTTTAGCTCCATACTTTAACATATTCTTATGCACTTATTAGCACAAGTTCTTAACTCACCTAATTATAATTAAGTGTGAAGTGTTGACCTAAAAGTTCTTATAACTACCCTATGCCACTCATTACATCTATACACTATATAAGGAGAAAAGAAAGAAAAGAATGGTTTAGATTACACCAAACTTTATTTTGGTCAGCTCAACTCCAACTCTCTACTGACCAAGAAGTTGGAGTTTCCATGGTACACATGCTAAATGATAAGTTATCATGAGTCTATTAGCTCCACTATGTTGTCTAGGTTAGATGGATGCATGTTGTATGTTGAGATATCACTTGGGGTCACTTTCCTATCTACTCAAATCTTCTATTATATGTGTATATTGAGCCACCTCATACAAGTCCTAATAGGGATGTCTTTAAATAATTTCAATCCTTTACAACTACCCATAAGTTGGCGCAAGATCCATGAGGACTCCTCCAGTTGGCACCAAAATGGATAAAAAAGTATGCAATCATTCTAAGGGTCAATTTATGACAAGGTTTGTTAGGTTGGCATGGCCCACATAATGGTACAAAAGGGGGTCCAATAGCGATTGGATTTTGTTGGTCCTATTGACCCACCATATCAAGAGAATGAATACCTACTAGTATGCACATATTATATCACTAAATGGTTAGAGGTTCAAACTCTCCCATTTAAAATAGAAGAACTAGTTGCTAAATTTTTGTACTATAAAATTATGTAATAGTTTGGAGTACTAAGAGCCATAATATTTAACTAAGGGCCTTAATTCATGTCCAGTATGATCAAATTATTCATAGAGCACTACCAAATCAACCACCAAAAGTCATCACCATATCACCCACAAGCCAATGGATAAGTTGAAGTCACCAATAGAGAGATATAAAACATCTTTAACATAACACTACATGGAAGGATTGGGTAGATAAACTACCTAAAGCGGCATGGGATTATAACACTGCAAGGAAATCTACCATAGGTTTCTCAATTTAAAAACTTGTGTTTAGTAAGAAGATTCTATTTCACAAAATTTAAAGTACAAACTCTAATAATAGTAGCAAAAGTGGGTATAGATCTTGATGAGGCACAAAGAGAGAATTATTCAACTCAATGAACTAGATGAGATGAGAATGGAAGCCTTTTAATAGACAAAATTTCTATAACATCAAATGAAATAATATCATGACACACATATCAAGGAGATGAGATTTAAAGAAGGAGATTGGGATTTTCTTATTGATTCTAAGTTCAAAAACTTTAAAGGAAAATTTGGGACTAGATGTTTGGGACCCTATCATATAGATAAAATCTTTGAAAATGGGTTAATACAACTTTTACCTATATGTGGAAATAAAAAGACACTTTTAGTCAATGGGCATAAATTAAGACTCTATCTATAACCTAAAATAAAAGAGAAATTCCTCAAATAAATTGTCTTAGGATGAGTTTCATTGTATGTGTAGACATCAAAAATCCACACACCTTGATTACAAGTGTCATAACTCCCTTAAACCACCTTAAGATCCCCTTGAGACCAATTTTACCTAACCTACCTGACCCTAGTTAACTAATTAACCCACCTAGATAACCCACCTTTTAACCAACTTTATCCCTCATACCTCGATTGTCGATGGTTAGGGTGACTACTGATAGTCACCTTGACCACTGACGTTCACGTTGTACCACCTAAACCAACTCAACCTTGAACATGCAATCCACTCCATAATTTTCTAAATATAAATTATCCTGATTCAAGTGAGAATTCATGCATGAGTAAGTTATAATTAGATAGCCCAGTTGAACTTCCACTTTGACCTCTTGCCTATGCCTATAAGAAGAGAGGAGCAAGTGGTGTAAATCATCTATAATTATCATGAGCTTGTGCATTCAAAGTTATCCTTATAAGTCAATCATCATCAATAGGCCAATGATCCATCCATCTCATTAGAAAGCTAACTTTCCACCACCCATCAGTTAGCATCTAAGTATTTTTACTCTCCCAAAATCATGTCATGCTCTCCTAACAAGATATTTGCCTCAACCATTCATCACCATCAATAATCTATAAGCTAAATATTTTATTTTAATCAATCAATTACTTTATTTGTGTTTTTCACTCAACCTAACACCAACCCATCTCTTAGAATCCAATCTTATGATCCCATCAATCTGACTTTTATCAACCCAACCCAGCACATAGTAACCACTGATAGTCACCCTGACCATTAATGGTCTGTCTAACCACTGATGGTTGCCTCAACCACTGATGGTCACCTTAACCATCAAAGATCACCCTGATCACTGTTAGACCAAATTCTAACAAGATAATTCCACCTACCTACCCCAAACCAAATTTCATTTTCTATGTCCCTACCTATTCCTAGACCCCTTTCTAATTTTTGGACCTAACTCAAACTATTTAGCAAAGGTATTGACTCATTTATTGATATAATTAAGCATTTTATTTTATTTCTTTACTAAGCATTTCTTTTATTCATTTTATAAATATTTTATTAGTTGATGCAAGTACTTTATCTTTCCATTTATAAACTTAACTATTTAAAATGTGTGGATTGATAGCCCCTGAGGAAGCTCTTAATTTTGGGATATAGCTGGTGTTAGGCAATCCACACAACTATCTATCTAACAAACAAATATTTTTAGTGTTATCTTACATGTAG
The DNA here is from genome assembly GCA_037957365.1 of Torreya grandis. Classification (NCBI taxonomy): domain Eukaryota; kingdom Viridiplantae; phylum Streptophyta; class Pinopsida; order Cupressales; family Taxaceae; genus Torreya; species Torreya grandis. The sequence goes on from JARHVA010000341.1 coordinate 5,679,521, forward strand.
GTCATTCCTCCCAAGCCAAAGATGATCTCTTCACAGTTTTTTGATTCAATTCATGCACAACCAAACAAGGTTTTATACCATACCCATATCTAGTTTATTTTCTCTCTCTTTCTCAAATATAAGTTAAAACTCTCTGAAACATTATAGTAAACATAGTGGGACCCTTGAGCCTCTACTCGGGTTTTATTTTTCTACAGCTATATGATATTCTCTTTATTTTGTGCTCATAAATGAAATTGAAATTTATTTTGGGCTTAAAATAAAGTGCATCCATTGCTTTTTTGAAATTTTAGCTCACTTAGTTAAATTAAATCAAAGTAATTTTATTGTAGTATCACTCTTATTTCACACACTAAACCAAACCACCTTCAAAATCAAACATCTAAACAACTTGAGACAATGTCTGATTTGGATTTCATCACCTAGTATATTACCTTACCCTTCTTGGTGATCATACATGGAGGTCATTACCAAGGGGAGGAACAACTCAACTCTCTAGTTGAGTATACACTCTAAAAATTAGAATATATTGGCTAAGCACTCAACACCCTTATCATTGTGGTGTTTGAAGTGAGGGGGTAGGCCCCAATACCAATCCATGTATTGATTTTCAATATAGATCTATCTTGAGCACTTGAACAAACTTGAAACCATCCATAGATTTCTTATCTAGTACCTAATCTACAAGCCAAGTGAAGTCAAATATTTTTGAAAAAGTGAGATAAAAATAATTCTAGGACTTAACGTATTTTTAGAGTGTGTTTGGTTTTCCTTGATCATTTTCTTATCTTCTTTCTATTTGAGTGGTGAGATTGTTTGTGTATTATCTCTCTCTTATCTTGCATGGTTCTCACTTTCCAGTAGTGAAGAGACCTAGCAGAATAGAACCCATCCCTATAAAAATCAACCTCTTCCACCTCCTCACCCATAGAGTACGTCTCTGAATCAGATAACTCTGATCATCCTTTGATAAGTCATACCTTCCCTTATGCAGTTTCCCAAGGAGATACAAAATTTGCCACTTTATTGGAAAATAACTCAGTTACCCTCCAACATTACCAGGCTCTTGTTTCAGTTCCACCTGTGGATCCCACTTATGGCATGCCACCCCACCTTATGCCAAACCCTTCTATTATTGTGGTTACTAACCAACTTATAACCACTTAGACATATTCATACACTAATCCCTTTGAAACCATTATGGAAAAACAATCACTAACCTTACACCTTCCACCCCTACCAATGACTCCTCCACCTTAGGAGTAACCCAAACACTGACCCTTTATACTCCACTCACTGTTGGATCACCTACCACCAATATCACCAACCTTCTTTTTATTAAACCCAATCTGTTAATTAATGTTCCACTTTAAAATATGGTATTATCTATACCTTCAACCTTACCACCTATTAGTATGAAGGTCACTACCTTCCCCTTGATTACCAACCCAACCACAACTCCTACCCAACCCACTATAACCTATCAATAATTGCCTATTTTAACCAATCTAGGTTACATCCATAACCCATAAGGGTATGTACCCGCTACCCAACCACTAGTAGCCACCTACCCTTACATACCATCCACTCAACCACTAATAGCCACCTACCCTTACATACCATCCACTCAACCACTAATATCCACCTACCCTTACATAACATCTACCCAACTACCCATATCTATTTATCAATATGGGGCAATCTCCCAAACTCCAAAAAATTATCAATATGTCACCCAACCTCAACCACAGTATATACCTTACAACCCCTTAGGCACACCACCCTAAATTGACCTAATGAACATGCTCATGGATAAGATGAAAAATCTAGAGTCATCCATCTCTAGAGATCACAACATCTTATCCTATGACCAGATTTGCAATGAACCTATCCACCCATAAATCCCCATTAGACCCTATCCTACCCAATAGGAGCTTCCAAAATTCACTAAATTTCATATCAAGAAAGACCCCCAATAGAACCTTATGAAATTTAGGCATACATGTTACATGATTGCCTATGATGATACTCTCCTCCTCTGTAGCTTCCCTATGTCTTTATTTGGCTTGGCACTAGACTGGTATAGTGCCATTACCAAACATTCAATCTTCTCCTTCACCTATCTAGCCCAAATTTTCATGGATCACTTCTCAATCAACATTTCCAAGAAAGTCTCTATCACTGACCTCTATTCTATCTACCAATTTGAGGATGAATCTATTGCCAATTTTGTAGCTTATTGGAGAGCCCTAATCAATCAAATTTCATTCTCTTTACCTCAACCCAAACTGATAGAACTCTTTTATTGGGCTTGTGTGAAGCATATCTCTTCCACACTACATGTTCAAAGCTTTAGAACTTTTGATGAATCTTTCACCATAACACGTAAGATATAAAATAGAGTTATATATGAGGGTAAGTTAAAAATAATAAATAAGAACTCTACCTTCAAGACCAATGAGGCTTCTTCCTCTAAACCAAGTAATCAAACCAACACCAATGTCAAGAGTAAGAGAACCACAAATGTCATTGTCCTTAAGACTGCTCCTCCACCCAATATAAACCAATAAAACTCTTCTAACTCAAATAAAAACATAAGGAACCAAAACTGGAACACCCAAAAACAATTCACTTTGATTGGAGAATATTATGCTTCCATTTTAGAGAAGCTAATGAAATCCAAAATCATACATCTTCCTCCTATAAAGCCTCCTCAACAATTTAAATCTTCTTGCCTATGCCTAGATGGTACAATGAGAATGACATGTGTGCTTTCCATTAAGTAATTAGACATGATGTTAGTAGGTGTAACACATTTATGAACATTTTCCAAACCCTCATTCATAATGGGGAACTCATGTTAGACAACCCCAATGCACTGCAAAACCAAACCCCTAACATCTTCAGGTAGACCTTTCCTAATCATGTACCTTCCAAAAATAAGAAGAACCATTAGAGGAAATTTAAATTAAAAATAGTCATCCTATTAACATATTTAAAATATAGAATATGACATATGAAAACAATTTAAAACACTTAAATTATGACATCATCCCCTGGGGTAAAATAAAAATATAATAAATTTTATTTATCAATAAAACATAAACTAACTCACTTTGGTTAAGATAATCTTACTTATTTTTTTCCATCTTTTATTTTTTAATGGAAAATTAAAAGAATTTTTATTTTTTCACAATAAATTATTATATAAGGTATTGTACTTTTTTTAATAACAAAAACTCCTAAATTTATTACAAATAAGAATCTTTAATTTTTAATGAAGACCTATAACTATTGTTTGAATAATGCAATGGTGGATGAATGAGTTTTGTATGATCAGTGAAGGAAAGTTATTAATGTTGTGTTTTGATAGTAATCCATTGGTTTTATGATTTTATAATCCATTTGATTAGTATATTGGTGTTTTCTATTTTGTGTGATTTTTACTAATTGACATTACATTATATATAACCTTGTTTGGCATTTATGAGCATAGTCTGCTAGCATAGGTCTGTGAATTGGTGTAATAGAGAAGCAAGAATTTTAATACAAGACTTTGCCCAAAGATGTATTTCTATAGACATCAATTATGTAGTCAAAAATCAAGCATTTGAGTAACAAAGACCAGTAAATAATAGATGGAGACATCATGGTGAGTATTTCTTGCTTCAAAAATTGAATTGGGATATTTTATAACTCTTTTCATCTAGTGCAGAGGTAGGTAAATTTTATTTTGTGAATTAAAAATGTCAAAACAATGATTGCATAGTTTGTAATTATAATTGTGTGCAGCTTGACCTAGAACATTATCAATAGGTGGAACCAAGATTTGATTACAAGGTGTATACATTTCCAAAAACAATCCATTGCACCTGAGAAGTGTTAAAGAAAACAATCAAACCCTGTTTAGAGATGGAAACTATAGACCCCTATTGTGGCATAATTACACTATTGGTGGGTTTTATATTTAGTTTTTATAAATGAATGGACCAAAAATTCACCTGGTCAAAGCTAAAACACATTGTATCAAGTTATTTGAATGATTTATAATGAAATTTAAATCTTTCTTTGCATAAGCTTTGTGTCAATTTTTTTATATAAAAATATAAGCCCATAGATTAAGCATGCATAAGAAGCAATAGATAGAGTTTAATAAGAATCTCTTAAATCTATCATCGTGGGTATGTCGTGACTCAAGAAATTGAGTATAGTGGAATTAGTTTTGTATCAATTCCATACAAGAGTTAAAATATCAATGTTGTGTCAATCAGGTAGTTAGATGAGGTACATGATGGTCTTACTATGCTTAAAAATGATTCAAAGGCCGTTGAAGACCATTTCAAGTGAGAATAAATACAAACCTGGTATAGATAACGATGTGCTAGTTTTAACCAAAGCATGTTGGAGCATGGAGAGTGGCCGTTGTAAAAATTTGGTGATTCAACAAAGATGAAGTAGGTCCCACAGATCATAAAGAATGTTCACAATGATTTGAATCTCTATAGAAAATAAAAATTGGTCAGTTATTCATTCTTGGGTGTATAAAAAAATTACAAACTCAGAATCAGATTTAGTAAAGAAAATGGCTAATAGCCTATCTACCAAGTTGGGTAAAGGTTTGAAAGGGGGAAATTGGTGTTCTTAAAAAGGTATTAATATTGATTAAAAGGTACTAAATGGTTAAAAACAATGTTTTAAGGGGTAAATAACCACACATTAATCAAATGAATAATATAATGTTGTATGACACTGTATGAAGGTTGAATCAATGAGCCTTTACATAAGAAGTGCATCTAGAGATAAGTCATAGAGAGATATTTTTGGTGTATGCTCTAACTCACCTACCAATAAATAAATTATGAAAATTTGATAGAGGGCCTGTTATCATGGGGTTATTCTATGCATAAATTTGGTAGAAGAAATTTAGTAAAACTTTTGCAATCTCCATAGTTATTATAGCTAGACTATAGATTCAGTAATGTCAAATATGTAATAATGCATGCCAGATATAAAAATTCTAAACCAAATATTTATCCAATTGAATAAGTTGAACAAAACAATTCCTACTTCTCTAAGAGATTTGCCTCACATACAATGGGTTGACATCAGTTTCAATAGTCTAAAAATAAAGTTTGTGTTTTTTTCAAAATACATCCAGTCTTGATCGGCTCATTCCATCATACAATCAATTAACATTCAGCCTTGATCTAGATAGGACACCATGAATTTATTTTCAAGCATAGGCTTGGCCTCCTATACTATTAGGGTTTTTTTTCTTATGTTTTTTTCAATGCAATATATATTATTGGGTTTGGATCTCTCTAATATTAGTCTAGTTGTAGTAGTGCATGATGATAAGTTTCCATATCATGTATTTTCATAATCACCTTGATTTTTGAGTTGTGGATCAAATTTTTAAAATATTATAGAAAGACATTCAATGTCGATCTTTCATATAATGATGGAATGTATCTTTAATCCATGTGCTACTTTTATTTCTTATCACCATTAATAAAACAACTCAAACTTGCTTTGGATAAAATAAATACGTTATTTATTTTTAATCATTAAAACCTGTGTTTTCTCAAAAAACTCACATCATGAATAAAATTTAGTAGTGTATGCCAAGGTGTTTCCAACTACCTTAAGTTATCATAAAATTATTTAGAAGGTCAACTTTCCCAAGAATGGTTAACTTGAATAACATACATATTTTTGACAAAATATTTCAATAAAGTGTTTGACATAATTAAACTTGAAAAACATGCAATCATTATTATGACTATAATGAACCCACATTTTTAGATTCACCACCATTAATCATTATCTAAAAACTGAGTTCAAATAAGAAACTAAAATAAATATATATTAATTTAAAAAAATAAAAACTAATTAAATTTATATGTATTTATATGCATATATTCATCTAAATGTAGGATCCCCCTGCTACCCAACTAGTTGGAATATATATTGTCATTAAAATGTAAAGTCCCCTCTCCCACCCAACTAGTTGGATCTTGTGTTCATGGTGCTAGCTCAATCCTTATTTTACAATCATTTAAACCTCTATAAAAAAAATTAAATATTTATTTTAAATATTTTATTCTCAATGAGTTGGTGCATTAAATAATTTTAGATAGTCAAATATTTTATTTTAAGGTATATGGGTGTGTACAGGCACTTTTGAAAGTCAACAATACTCTGCCACTACATGGTTCAAAATATGTACCACCCAATTTCAAACATGTTCTTCCATTGACACTTAAACATGAATTCCAATTCAGTCACGTGGTTTAATCATTAAAACATTTATATATTGATGGTGTCAATGCAAATATCATGATGAGCAAGAAAAAGAAAATTTTAATGGAATCTCCCAAAATATATATCATGCTACCACTATCCTTTTAATCAATTTTATATTCATATATAGTTATGTATTTTCATCTTAAGCTACTAGGGTCTCAAAATGGGTTTAAATTCATATGTTTCTAGATTTTTACTAGTACTCTTCCTCTTCTTTTATGATGGTGGACACAATGAATAAGAGCATCACATCCTATTTTCCTATGCTTATCAAAATTTTGGTAACTAATGTTACTTGTGACATTTGTATAGATAAAAGAAATAAAATTTATGTAGTTTTATTTTTATTTTGGGCTCTTTACCCTATTACAAAACACTAATTAAAGTTAAATAATTTATTTTGTTTATAGATTCAAAAGTTAAATTTGAAGAATGTATTTTTTTATAGTTTCAAAAATCTATGGATCTATAAAACTATCAATGCCATCATCTTCACCCTTAACCTGTAGGTACAAATGTTCATTTGGATTTTAAATTATTTTGGTAGAATTATTTTTTGTTATCATTTAATATTTTAGTCTTATATCTTAGGTTTGGATTTCTTTAGTTGTGTAATGAAACATGCTCACCACCATCATAAGTGACCTCATAGTTTATCCAAGTATTGTACCTCTATCATAATAACTTCATTGGAGTTATCCCAAACCATATTGGCAAGTTAATTAATAATATCATAGCTTTGGGTTTGTCAAATAACAAATTATATAGAAAAATACCATTAAATTTAGCTATTTTCTTAGAGTTGACAAAATTGAATCTAACAAACTCTGGTTTGGAAGGAGAGATTACATCTATAATGGGAAGGTTATACCATCTCTAGACACTGCACCTAAATGATAATAAGATTATGGGAAATTTTTACTTGATTTTTCAAATTGTTCTAATTTTTTAGATCTTAGATATAAAATATAATGGGTTTTATGGAAAAATACCAACTTCGATATCTAAGATTTTTTAAGTTTATGATACTTGTGTTGAGGAATAAAATATTTAAAGGATACATTCCACCTATACTGGGAAATCTTTCATATCTTCATGTTTTATATTGTCATATAAAAGGTTGATTGGGCCCATACTACTAGAAGTGGGGAAATTAACAACTGGATGATTCACATCGTAAGCTCAATGGTACATTACATCAATGACACACTCATCATTGTGACTAACATATCTAATAACATAAATAATCTTATATTTAAAATAAAATTAATAAAAAAAATTACTTAGTATTATAAAAAAAATAACTTGACTAATTTAATTAGCAAAAACTTAAAGATCTAATATAATTCATTTAACTAATTTAATTACTAGAAAATAAAAATTTAATTAATAAAAAATAAATAGTTAATTAAAATCTAATCTAATACAATTTTTAAGTATATAGATATTAGTTTCCAATAACTTGACTAATCTAATAGTATTTTAATTAGATTTGAGTTAATTAGGTATAGATTATGTAGATGAATTATCTTTAAAATATAAAATCTATAAACATAGTTTGTTTATTTCATAATTATTTGCTAATTAGGTATATAATATATAGAAATATTATCTTTAAAATATAAAATCTATAGTATGTAGATCGATTATCTTTAAAATACATACCTAAATTATATTTTTTTATTTCATTTTTAAAATATATAAAGTTTCTAATTAAAAAATATCATTTATGTCACTTTTTTAAATTATGTTTTTTATTATCCATTAACATTAAAAATCCAAATATTTTATTATAATGTGTAATAAAAAATCTTCTAATTAAACTAAACTTATTTTAAAAAACCAATCTTATTAATAAAATATAAATTTAAAAAATATAATGTTAAAATTAGATTTTTTTAATTTTTAGAAACATAAGATTAACTTTGAGTTTGGAGAGATAAACTAGCTCAAAGATTACCTAAAAAATATAGAAAGTATCTTGAATAAATATGTTAAGGAGTTACTAAATAAAGAAATGGCCCCACTTAACTCATGTAGTTAAGTTATTTTTTAATTTATATTTAAATATATTTTTAATTTATAATATTTCTTAGGAGACCCATTTTACATCTAAATTTCCCCTAATGCAAGCTAAATCTTCTCATGATTCCCATACAGTCAACATGGTTCTTGACGCTCCAATCATTGATGAGCCTACCACCCAATCTACAAATTATTCACCCACTCCTCTTATTGAGGTATTGGGGTTGCCTTCTCTTCCTTCAAAGACCCAAACTGAGGAAGTGCCTTGTTCCCTAGCTTCAATTATTAAAACATTGGAACCCTCAAGCTCCCCTTCAATAGATTTACTATAGCAAATAACCATTACCTTACCTTATTCAACTACCAAACCAACCACTCCTATTATGGGCATCATTCCCAAGGAAGAAACTTTAATATAAAATCCTCGTATAAAGGAACCATCTATCTCAACCTTACATCCTTTGTTTGAGGAAAAGGATGAGGTTATCATGTCCCCCTCTCAGTCTATGGGTCTATATTTTGAAACCCAAGAGATGAGACCAATATACAAGACTTTATCTAGATTACTTCATAGATTGGAGTTTGTCTCCAAACCTAACATGGATCAAGCCACATTTTGGAATTAATTGGGGCTCTTGTACATCACCAAGCAAGAACCTTTGAACACATCTTTAGAGAACCAACCCATCACCTATATTGTTTAACCCATTGTCATGTCAACTAAACCAATCAAAACTTCTACCAACCTAACCATTTCTCAACCACATAAAGCAATCAAACCCCAAGAAACCAAATCATCATATACTATTTCAATTAAACTACCCAAAAATCTTGGTATCTTACCTACACCAAGTTTAGACCATCCATCTTTGAAAGTGGACTTAATTTATCAAAATCACCAACTAAACCACACACCAAATAAACCAAAGAGGCAAAACCACCAAGAGCCTAGAAGGCTAAACTTATACCTCCCTCAATCTTACCCTCTATTTTGGGGCCTCATCCTTCCACTTTGAATAGAAATCCAACTATCTAAACCAAGACCAAACCACCATTATTGGTTACACCATCACTCTTGCTTTCTAACACACCTATCTTCACTGATCCATCAATATCCAAGCTACCTATCTTTAAGTTACCTACCTCTAACTTATCAACCACCATGCCTAAACTGCAACCACCAACCAAGAGCATCACCTTACCTAAACCTTATATCACAAAACTTATTTACAAAATAGCCTCCAACTCGACCACCAAAACTCAACCCTTCCCACCTTTGGTTGAGTCTTACTCAGCTATCTTTCAAATATTATTGTGAGCTTCTTACTTGACCTTAACTTTTATTAGACCATTTGACCCTCTTGGTTCAAAACATGCTTGGTGTAACAACCACCAAGTGTGTTCCTATTTCAGGACACCTGGGCATGACACAAAGAACTGAAAAGCTCTCCAAATCATTATCCATTAAATTTATGAGGAGGATGATCTATTATTAGATGAACTCCCCATGATTCATTTGAAAATTTACTAAATACCCAATGACCAATGCCTACCTACTCCCCCACTCTCACCTTAGAGTGATGGAGAACCAACTCAATCTTCTACCCTAACTCTTCCTTCTATCCATCTTATCAATTTGGTCATGCGAGCACAATAAAAGGATAAGGATAAGGTCAAAGTTTCCATCCCATGGACATAACCATCTTCTACCTCTCAACTAGGTTAAATATAAGCATCTTCACCTTTACCCAAACCCAAGGTGTCCATATTGGGTACCTCTAAATCTAACCCCTTTGAATCAATAAAAATATTGGTCCTTAAATAACTTCATCAAACCTTAGTGAAGATGAGCCTATACGAGCTCATTTCTACCTCACCTCATCATCACCAAGTAATGATAGAGGCTTTATAGGCAATTAAGGTTTGACTAGGTGACACCCAACCTCTAGAAGCCTTCTTTGGTGCCCTCCAACTCTCCACTCTTATCACCTTCAAGGATGTGGAGATACCTTTTATCTAACTTGAAGACCTATATCCTCCTCTTTTCATCACTACCTATGTCAACCAAACCCACATTAAATAGGTCATCATTGATAGGGAAACCAATATTAACATAATTTCTTCATATGCCTATAATCAACTTAAGCTACCAATCAACATCATGTCTAAAGCCTCAACCATATTCTAATCCTTTAATGACACCATGGCCACTATTCTGGGAACTATTGTCCTTCATATCCATTTACGACCTCAAACACTCCCAAAACTCTTATATGTAGTGGAAGGCAAATTTTAATATAATGTCTTACTGGGTTTGTTGGGTGAATATTTTGTCACCAGCTAACTGACATAAAAATAGGTGTTTCAACCATAGCATAAGGAGATTTGATCAACCAAATGTGTAGGTCTACCACATCAAAATGGGACAAATCTCTCCTCTCATCAAGGGGAGGTTCCCTACTAACTATAGGATATATATATATATACATATATATATATACATATATATATACATATATATATATATACATATATATATACATATATATATATATACATATATATATACATATATATATATACATATATATATACATATATATATATACATATATATATATACATATATATATATATATATACATATATATATACATATATATATACATATATATATATATATATATATACATATATATATATATACATATATATATATACATATATATATATATATATTGAAAATACACACAGGGGTGGGATAACACCATCCATCTCTCTTTTTTTAGAGATGATGTTCACAAAACAAAAGAGAAATCCTGGGTGATTGCTAAGGATACTTCTCTTATTTTAGAAGTAATATTCAGTCAATAGCCAAATTCCTTCCTGGTAGTAAAATGTAATAGGATGCAATAACACAACAAAATGAAGTGTAGCACAAAGTCTCCACCTCAACTGCCAAAGAGTAAAAGATACGAAGGATAATGGGGGCATAATGTCTTTCCAAGATCCTTTACACAGAAATAGAAAAACACACACTAAAGATAATTTTGGCAGAACAAAGTCTCCCACAGTTGGCTTAAGGACACCTTCCAAGTTACTTCCACTAGTTATACTTATTTGATTAAATAGACAAGACTGCATTCAGGAAATAGACATGAGAACAACCTCCTAAACAACACAAGATATTTTAGCACAAAGTCTAAAATATCACTTACTTTCTCATTCAAATAATGAAATATGATTAATAATCTGAGCTCAAAGTCTCAAGAAATGTCTTTCAATTTGGGCAGAGTTTTGCTTCTATAACAGAGAGATTTCCCTTCTACAAAATGAGAGATTATAATATATAGCAGTCAAGAAAGACTTGGCACTTTGTTTCATAAAATGGCCCATGCTACATTCAATGCCTTGAATTCATTTGAAATTTTTGAAGGGGCCATGTTGGAACAGGGTATCGGCCTTAACTTTGTCATGTTCATTCTTGTCAAATGTCCTCTCCAAAGTATGGGCCACCTGGTCCTCTTCAAGATATTTGCACAGTTGTCCACTTTGTCTTTACTCAATGAATACAAATAGGCCACACCTTTGAGTGCTTGCACTCTCTGATGTTCACTTGGTGGACTATTCCACCTACTGGAATAACTCTTATAGATATTTTTGGTCTTCTTGTATCATTTTCTCTCTTCTTTGCCATGTTTTGTCCTTCCTTGGTGATCTGAGCTCTCAGGCTATCTTCTCACTTTCAGTTGGCTCTTTTAGCTTATTATTTGGCCAGTCACTGAGTTTATTCTCATGTTCATTCCATATTTAAAAACTAATAGATATTTCGTTACCTTGAATTTGACATCCACAGGGATGTCACTGGTCTTTGGTCGCTTGAACCACTTTAAACCTTGAACCTTTGAACCTTTGGAGTGCATCAGTTCAATTATTCAATGGTTTGGGTGGTTCAATCAGCTCTTTGGTTCAATTAGATCTTTGGGAAGGGCTGCGTTCACTTTCTTTTTCTCTTTGGTTGAACCTTCTCCTTGAACTCATTTTTGGAATCTTCTGCTTCCTTCCTTCGCTCAAAGCTTCCTTTCAAACTTTGAACTTCTTTGAACCTTTGAAATTTTGAACCATTTTAATTCAAAGTTCAACGATTCATCGTCTTCCTTTTAATCCTTTGAATCTTTGAACTTTTTGGATCCTTTTCTTTTTTGTTGAACTCATTGAACCCTTGAAATTTGAACCTTGAAGAGTTCAAGATTCAATGGTTCATTGGTTCAATCTTAACTCTTTGAATCCTTTTATCTTCTAAGTCTATCAAACTTATTAAACTTATTAAACCTTTAAACTTTGAACTCTTTTTGTTTAAGGTTCAATGGTTTAGTTTTTACTCTTCGAAGTCTTCTTTTTCTTTAAGTCCATCGAAGTTGTTAAATCTTGAAGCAGTTGAACTTCTTTGAACTTTTGAAGCGCTCAACTCTTTAAGTCCGCCAATGTCATTAAACCTTGAACTCATTGAACCTTTAACTTTTTGAGGTGGGGTTCAATGGTTCATTGGTTTAATGGTTCATTCCATTTGTTTGAAGCCCATCGTTAAGACTTTTGATTGAACCTCGGCATTGAACCAGCCTTGAAATTGCCAAAGTGTTGGAACTTCTTTCTTTGTGAAAGCCCATCATTGAACCTATGGAATATATTAAACCAGCGAGTCCCTTAACTGAAAATGCTTGAATAATTGAAGAACTTGAGTGCTCAAAACATTTTTTGAGACGGGAAGAGACTATTTTGGCCTGCAGGACCAAAATAGTTGATATGATGTCCCCAAAAATAAGTGATAGATTTTAAGAGTAACAGCTAGCTCCAGTTGGGGAACTTCCTTCAGTTAAAATTTTGAAACAACCAAGGGGAGTGGAAACTAGAATATTAGTGCCTTCATGTATGCCATTGGGCTACGGAGCCATGCTACTTAAAAAGAAAAGAGCCAAAAACAAAAATGACCAATGTAAAACAAAAACTCAAGACTATAGAAAAATTATACATATGTACAACTAGACTTATCTGATACTTCAAGAATTGAAGTGCTTCAGATGCTACCCATTATGAGGTAGAGAAAAGGGTGTGACATCTTGATACTTTAATAGGAAACTATTTTCACCATTGATTTGATGAATAGTAAATGGGCCTCTCCACAAGGAATCAAATTTTACATGCATTATTTTTGGTTCTCTCCTCTTGTCTCAAAGTAGAACTTGATCTCTAATCTAAAAATCATGGGTTTTTACTTTTAGTCAAAGAGCTTCTTCACTAGACTTTGATGCATAGCAATTTAGTCCACCACCATAGTTTGTTGCTCATCAAGTTCAGTCAGGAACATGATCCTCTTGTCAATGGCATTTTCAAAAGTTGAATCTTCTACTATTTTTACCAACTTTATTGCTGGTAATTTTAGGGTGATGGGTACCTCTGCATTGAGACCATACAAAATTTGGAATGGTGACATACCTATCACCCTCTTAGGCATAATTATGTATGCCCATAAAGCATCAAATAATGATTTATGCCAGGTTCTTTGGTTGTCATCTACCAGCTTCCTAATAATGGTCACCAAGTTCTTGTTGCTCGATTCTGCTTGACCATTTCCTTACAAAAAATAGTCAGAAGAGTGGGAGAGGTTAATCCCATAATAAAATTAGAACTGGGTAATCTCATGAGAAGATGAATAGGTTGCATTTTTTGTTATAATCTTGGTTGGGACCCCAAACTTGGAAATGATGTTTTCCTTGAGAAAATTGCATACTACTTCTGAAGTAGCATGCTTGACTGGAATGGCTTCCATCCACTTGGTGAAGTAGTTTGTGGCTGGAGGACATAATCATGTCTATCACTCATGGGTTTACAACACCAATGAAATCAATTCCCCATTGCTGAAACAACTCTTTTATTAATACTGGCTTGAGAGGTAATGCAGCTAATTTAGGTCTTCCAATAAATTGTTGACAAAGTTCACATCTTTGTACCCATTTGTATACATCTTGAAATAGAGTGGGCCAATAATACCTGGCTCATAAAATCTTATGGGTAGTTACAGGTGCATAAAAATGTCCTCCACAAGTCAAATTATGGAAGGACTCCAAAAGTTTGTTCTGCTGCTCTTTATCTATATAGCGAAGGAATACCCCATCGAGGTTCCTCTTATATAGCCCATTGTCCCATAGGATAAAGTTGGTAGATTTCAACTTAATAGTCCTCTTTTATTTATGAGATTGGTGAGAAAGACACTCACCATAGGTAAGGAAATGAGTAATATTTGAGTACCACTCATTCGTGGTGGTGACAAAGAGAACTGTTGGCATGTCTTCAACTTTTGTTTCTTCATGTATTATTCCTTCTAGTATGTTGTCAATAATTAATTGGCAGAGACCTCTTCCCCACACTAACTTCATTGGTTTGATAACTAGATCAAACTCTTAGATTTTTTCAATCCAATTGCCCCTTTTGGTTCCAAACTCCTGCTAAGTTAATATAGACTTGACTATTGTATCAGGAAGCATGGCAACCGTGTGTGAATTCAGAATGTAAAAGTGGAAGTGTTTTACTACCTTTACCATAGCATAAACATGATTTTCCATGTTTGAATATTTTATCTCATGAGCTTTGAGAGGATAGATCATGAAGGATATGGGAGATTCCACACCTTCTTTATTCTATTGAACTAGAATTACTAAAAGTGTGTGTTCGGAAGCATAATTGTATATTATGAAACCTTTGGTGTAATCTAGACATACCAAAATCAGGTCATGGGTGATGGCTTTCTTGATGTTTTTAAATGCTAATTTGCCTTTTTTAGTCTAGCTAAAAGTGGCATTTCCCTTCATAATGTCCACAATGTGGCAAGTCTTCTCTATGAACTCAGGGATGAACCTTCGTAGAAAATTCACCTTTTCAAAGAAAGAGTGAACTACAGTCTTACTAGTGGGAAGAACAAGCTCTTGGATGGATTTGACTCTTTCTAAGTCAATCTTTATGCCTTCTTAGGATATAGTGTGTTTGAGAAGTTTCCCTTCTGTGACCCCAAAAATTGACTTCTTGGGATTTAGAGAAATGCCATTCTATCAGCGTCATTCTAGCACTCATTATAGATAATGTAGGTGATCAGAATGATGCTTAGAAAAGACTATCAAATCATCAAGGTATACCATAATGAACTTACCTATTTCATCTCTGAAAGTAAGGTCCATCACTCTTTGGAAAGTGGCACCAGCATTTATCAAGCCAAAAGGCATTCTTTGATATGCAAAGGTACCCCAAGGTGTAGTAAAGGTAGTCTTATATTGGTCTACTTCACTGACTTCTACTTGATTGTAACCTAAGAAATTATCCAACATTGATAACATCTTTGAACCAATCACCATCTGAAGGACTTGATCCATGATGGGCAGAGGGTAATTATCCTTTATGGAGGATTGATTCAAATTTCTAAAATCCACATAGAGGCAAATTTTGCCATTCTTTTTTCTCACAGGAGCTATTTTCATAATCCATGTGGAATGATGGATTATAAAAATTATCTTGGATTTTAACATTTTTTGAATCTCAAATAGAATGGTACCTGATATCTTAGGGTTGTACTACCTAAATTTTTGCTTGTGAGGCAATAAATCACTCTTGAGAGGAATTTCATGGTAAATTTCTTCAAGCCTGAGTGACTTTAGATCATCATACGATTACACCAAAACATCTATGTAATGGTGAAGCAAGGTAGTAAATTTGAGCTTCTCCTCAAGAGTGCAACACTTCTTGATGTTCACCATCTTGGGATTTTCCTTATTACTCAAATTAATCTGATCAAACTCCTGGGAGGAGCTTAAATATTTTTGTTGCTACTTGATGAACCTGTTGTGCTTATCAAACAGTTTCTCAAGAGAAACCAATCCTTTAGGAATTTTATTCCCTTTTAGCTATAGGAATTCTTCACCTACATTTGAGCTTGTTTTCTAAGCTGATTCCTAAGGTAGGGGTTCACTATCTTTGAAATGAAGATGTTTAAAGTTATCTTTTTATTCTAGAAAGGTGATGATTTGGTTTTCACCATTAAATACTTGCCAATGATTGGCATTATTAGGCACACTTGGTTGAAAGACCAGTTTGATAGTGTACCTATCTCCTTTAAAATTTGGGTGAGGAACCATGAGGGTCACAGAAATAGCCAATGTATCAGCTCAGTCATTGAACTCTCTAGGCCCTGTTGAGATACTGAAAGCATCAAAGCTTTCAATTTGATCCCAAATCAGATTGTGATAATGGTGCAATCTCTCATTTTTGGTTTGATATAGGTTCCTCACCTAGAAAACCACTAATTTAGTATCTCCTTTGGCATGAAAGAGTTTAACACATCTGTCATGAGTAGCCTTTAATCTGAGCAACAGTGATTCATATTTAATAGTGTTGTTGGTGTTGTTGAATTGTACTTATATGAATAAAAAAAAATATCTCCTTGAGGAGATATCAACATAATCCCAGCTCCTAAGTCGGTAGAAGAATAGCTACCATCAAATTCTAGTATCTATACATCATCAAAAATTTCTCTTTCCTCAGATTTTTCTTCATTTGAAAGGGGAGATCCTTTCACATCTGAACTATGCTCTATTAATTCTTCTATTATTTTTTCTAAATTGATTGTTAGACTGTCATATTCAAAAAAAAATTGAGATGTCACATGAACCTCCTCCATGGATAGGAAGTAATTACCCATTCTTGAAGACTCAAACAAAATTTGAGCTTCAGGGGCTGATGTCTGGGTGACAATATACTTCAACTCCTTCTCAGGGAGTAGTCTCTACATGATGCCTTTGACTAGGATCCTTGCCTCACATAGGTCCATGCTTAACTCACCACCAACATCTTTGTAAAAATTTAAACCAAGAAGGATGTCGTATGAGGCTGGGATGTCTGCCACTAGGACTATCATTTTGATCCTCTTATTTGGGAATTCCGTAAATGCAAATTGGGCATCCTTGATTTTTCCTAACAAAGGCACTTGTTTGTTTTCCATGGAGAAACATCTCCCAAATGTCTTGGTTAGTGTGAGACTAAGAGAGTCCACTACCTTGGCAAGCATGACATTGTCAGATGCACCTAAGTCAATTATGCAGTTGTTCAACTAATGTCCATTTATCACTAGGGAGACATAAAATGGTTGTCTTCCCAGGGGAAATTGGAGGAGTAATCACAAGGTTATTCTGGGTGGATGTGGGAGTTACCTTTAGAATTTCTTGTCCTATAGGGACAGTTTTACTCTTCACACATCCAACTAGCCTATCCAACTATTCAGAGTTAGATTGCAAGAATTCAAATTTAGTCATTTGAATTTTGGTCTTCTTAACATGGTCAATTATGTCAAATGACTGGAAAGGATTGATGACAGAGGAAGGAAGTTCATCTTTCAATTTTTTGGGAGGGTGTAGGACTGATCTATGAATTTAAAGCAAAAGATGAAGGAATACTTAGAGTACTTATTTTTTTACTACTCACTAGGTCCTTTGATTGGAAAGGCAAGGAAGTCCCTCGTTTAACAATTGAAATTGTTGGTTGTTCTCCTTCCCCTATTTTTCTCTTATCAACTTGTTGAGCTGATTGGTTTTGTGACCTGGTAAACACTACGTATGATCCATCAAATGCTTCACCTTTACTTATGGGTTCATCCTAGTAATTTAGGAAACCAATGTTTGATTCACCAACTGATTCTTCTTGGTCTTCTGCAAAGAGGTCAGCATCATTTTCTTGGTTTAACTCAGGTTGGAAAGAGAAACCAGATTCTATTTCAAGGTATCCAACTATTGAGTTGGCTAGAGTTACTTCAATGGCAAGTTTCCTTGGTGGGGGAGGAAGGTGATTTGGCTACCATTGATTCTTGGTAGCATTGCCTTGATATGACTGATTGGAAAATGTCCTCCTTGATATATCTTAGTATGAAGGAGGAGTTGACATCCCTTGTGCCATTTACTTTTTGAGAGCTAGCAACTCATTTGCCAGCTTCTGCACCATAGGATTAGTGGTGCCTATAAATGAATTTTCAGAAGATGAAGAAGATTTGCCTTTGTTAGGATCTCTTCTTATCTTTTCTGCCAAGATAAGATCATCTTTCACCTCATTGGCCAAATCTTGAGTTGCAGCAAGGTCTATGTGGCCAGCCAGTCTCAATAGAAAACTCACTTTAGGCAGCTGAGAATTGATGAAAAAATATTTGAGATTCTCAGCTGTTGGCTGAGTAATTATAATAATCATGTTCCTCAGCTTGTCAAATTTGGCTATGAATTCCCTCATAGGTTCATGAGGCTCCTTCATTTGTGTGAGCTAGGCTAGCAAGGCATGCACATATTTTTTAGGCTTGAACCTTTCTTCAAACATGGCTTTGAGGATGTTCCAGTCAGTCACTATTTATAATTGTAGATGATAAAACTAGTCTGCAGCAGCACCTTGCAATGTTTACACAAATAGCCTAACTATTACATCCTCATACTCTACACCTATTACACCACAAGCTATACTAAAGGATACAATATGTTCGTCAAGATGAACTCTCCCATCACCAAAGAACTTGGGGAAATTCTTCCAAAAACTATGAGGTAGTTCATGTAGAGGTTGAGTTAGAATGAGTGGACCAAAAGAGTTACCCCAAGGGCCTTAAACCACCATGATATGACTATTGAAGGGATGGATAACAAAATTCTGAGGGGTATGTATTGACAAAGCTCTACTAACAGTAGAAAAAGATGCTTTACCTAGTAATGGAGACTTGAATTTTCTAGGAGGAAAACTCATGGTTCATTGAAGGTGAGTTTGTGGAGGAGAAAGATCAAAATTATTTTGCTACACAAACTCAAAAATAGGGTCAATAATACCTTTAGCTCTCTAGATTTGTGTATACCATAGATCTAACAGAGTGTAAAATGGAAATGGATAAGGATAGGAACTACTTCAATTTGAAGATTGAGGCTTCAAATTGCACAAAACATTCTCCAGTGGAGTCACCAAAAATTATTGGGTGAATATTTTGTCACCAACTGACTGATGGAAAAATAGGTGTTTCAACCACAACATAAGGAGATTTGATTGGCCAAATGTGTAGGTCTACCACATCATAATGGGACAAATCTCTCCTCTCTTCAAGGGGAGGTTCCCAACTAATTGTAGGATATATATATATATATATATATATATATATATATATATATATATACTAAAAATACACACAGGGGTGGGATAACACCATCCATCTCTCTTTTTTTCAAGATGATGTTCACAAAACAAAGGAGAAATCTTGGGTGATTGCTGAGGATACTTCTCTTCTTTCAGAAGTAATATTCATTCAATAGCCAGATTCCTTCTTGGTAGTAAAATGTAACAGGATGTAGTAACATAGTAGAATGAGGTGTAGCACAAAGTATCCACCTCAACTACCAAAGAGTAGAAGATATGAAGGATAATGGGGGCACAATGTCTTCCTAAGATCTTTTACATAGAAATAGAGAAACACACACTAAAGACAATTTTGGTAGCATAAAGTCTCCCATAGTTGGCTTTAGGACACCTTCCAGGTTACTTCCACTAGTTCTGATTATTTGATTAAATGGACAAGACTGCACTCAGGAAATAGACATGAGAACAATCTCCTAAATAACATAAGTTATTTTAGCACAAAGTCTAAAAGATCACTTACTTTCTCATTCAAATAATGAAATATGATTAACAATCTAAGCTCAAAGTCTTAGGAAATATCTTTCAATTTGGGTAAAGTTTTGCTTTTATTATAGAGAGATCTCCCTTATACAAAATGAGAGATTACAATATATAGCAGTGAAGAAAGACTTGGCACTTTGTTTCACAAAATGGCCCATGCTACATTCAATGTTTTGAATGTGTTTGAAATTTTATGAAAGGGCCATGATGGAACAGGGTATCAACCTTAACTTTGATGTGTTAATTCTTCTCAAATGTCATCTCTAAAGTATGGGCCACCTGGTCCTCTTCAAGATATTTGCACAGTTTTCCACTTTTTATTTACTCAATGAAGAAAAATAGGTCATGCCTTTGAGTGATTGTGCTCTTTGATGTTCACTTGGTGGACTATTCCACCTACTGGAATAACTCCTATAGATATTTCTAGTCTTCCTGTAGCATTTCCTCTCTTTCTTGCCACATTTTTTCCTTCCTTGGTGATCTAAGCTCTCAGGCTATCTTCTCACTTTTAGTTGGCTCTTTCAGCTTCTTCTTTGGCTGGTCACTGAGTTTATTCTTATGTTCACATCATATTTGAAAAGTAACAGATATTTCATTACCCTAAATTTGACATCTACGGGGATGTCACTGGTCTCTGGTCACTTAAACCACTTTAAACCTTAAACCTTTAAACCTTTGGAGTGCATCGGTTTAATGGTTCAATGGTTTGGGCGGTTCAATTGGATCTTTGGGAAGGGCCGCATTTTCTTTCTTTTCCTCTTTGGTTGAACCTTCTCCTCAAACTTGTTTCTAGAATATTTCGCTTCCTTCCCTTGCTCGAAGCTTCCTTTCAAACTTCAAACTTCTTTTAACCTTTGAACCTTTGAACTTTTGAACCATTTCAGTTCAAAGTTCAATGGTTCATCCTCTTTCTTTGAATCCTTTGAAGCTTCAAACTTTCTGGATCCTTTTCTTTTCTGTTGAACTCGTTGAACCCTTGAACTTTGAACTTTGAAGAGTTCAAGATTTAATGGTTCATTGGTTTAATCTTAACTCTTTGAATCCTTTTATCTTCTAAGTCCATCAAACTTATTGAACTTGTTGAACCTTTGAACTTTGAACTCTTTTAGTTCAAGGTTCAACGATTCAACGGTTCAATCTTTACTCTTTGAAGTCTTCTTTTTCTTTAAGTCCATCAAAGCCATTGAATCTTGAAGTGGTTGAACTTCTTTGAAATTTTAAAGCACTCAACTCTTTAAGTCCACCAATGTCATTGAACCTTGAACTTCTAGAGGTAGGGTTCAATATTTCATTGGTTCAATGGTTCATTCCATTTGTTTGAATCCCACCATTAAGTCTTTTGATTGAACTTTAGTGTTGAACCAGTCTTGAAATTACCTAAGTGTTGGAACTTATTTCTTTGTGAAATCCTACCATTAAACCTATGGAATCTATTGAACCAGTGAGTCCCTTAACTAAAAATGCTTGAATAATTGAAGAAATTGAGCACTCATAACATTTTTTTCAGAAGGGAAGAGACTATTTTGGCCTGCAAGACCAAAATAGTTGATATGTTGTCCCCAAAAATAAGTGACAAATTTTGGGAACAATAGGGTTGACCTTGGATTCAATCCATGGCTTGTGTACCCTCTACCCTTCATCATTACATCAAATTTAAGGTTGGAATTATATAAGCTAACTCTAGTCCCTTTTTAACATTCAACATGACCTATCGACCCAACAACATCCTCTTACCTATATGTAGCACACCTTCATCAATAATAGATAAGCCCTCACCATAAAAGAGGAAATAATTTCTTCCTCTTCCAATGAGTCATTTACTAGCACATCAATTACCTTGAATAAAATCCCCATAACTAACCCCTTGGAATCAACCTTCCAATATCTTTCATTGGAGGAATATCACCTTTTGACTCTCAATCCTTTCCTTACTCATCATGAGTATAGGTAACTTAGCAACCAACCTAATTATGACCCCAACATTAGAATAATTATTCCCTTCAGACCTTCATCCTATCAAACCCATTTCATCTATGGTGGACTTGAAAAACCTCTTAACATTATTACTACCTCCTCTTCACCTTACCCATACACCTCTGGTTTCTCTTTCTTGGACAAACTAGCCTTTGCCAAGACTTACCTCCATAAGTGTGTTTGGAAGGGAT
The DNA here is from genome assembly GCA_037957365.1 of Torreya grandis. Taxonomy (NCBI): domain Eukaryota; kingdom Viridiplantae; phylum Streptophyta; class Pinopsida; order Cupressales; family Taxaceae; genus Torreya; species Torreya grandis. Next base: position 5,701,747 of record JARHVA010000341.1, read on the forward strand.
TTTGTCTTAGATGATATGAGTATGGGATGCATGATTTAAATCTAATCAAAACTTACAAACCTCATGAGATGCATGGTCTTGGTTTCACTTCACCTGATAAAAATAAGCAATCTGAGTAACCACCTTCTATCAACATAGTTGAGGAAGATAATCTATCTTCCCAACCACCTTCTCCATATAAATCTAAGGAGGGTAATATCATACCTCCTAAAAAATTTTGTCATAAAAATAATTATCCTCTAACCCCTAACTTACCAAAATGATGGGTTAACCATGACCATTCCTCTGATTCATCATGAACTAGTGGAAACTAACTCTCCTACCATTAACAGTATTTAGTGTTAGGATGATGATTCTATTCTCACCTACCTCAATATAGAAGATAATTATATCCACAAATCTCTCCCTCCTGAGACCTCAACTATGTTGAATGAATCCATTATGGATATTAACTTAGGCACTCAAAAAAGCCTGCATGTTATCAAAATCAAACAATCTTTAGATTCTACATAGAATCAAGACTTCTCTACCTTCTTCCAAGACCATAGTATAGCATTCGCTTGATCATATGGTGACATGCCTAGAATTAACCCTACCATTTCTGCCCATAACATCGTAACCAATCATGATGTTAAGATTTTTTTATAAATGCTTCATCAGATACACCCTTGCATTTCTCTCCTTATCAAGGAAAAGCTTTAACATCTCCTTTTCATCAATTTTATCTAGCCTATCACCTATCCTCAGTGGGTCTCCAATGTCATTTATATCACCAAAGCTATAAGGAAAATTCATATTTGTATAGCCTTTAGAGACCTTAACCTATCTTGATCAAAGGATGGCTTTCCTTTGCCAAGCATTAACCAACTTGTTGATCTCACAACTGGCCATGAGATGTTCTCTCTTATGGATGTCTTCTCAGGTTATGATCAAATCTTAATTACCCTTGAGGATCAACATAAAACTACCTTTATCACCCCTTGGGGGAATTTTTGCTATAGATTCATGCCCTTTGGTCTAAATAACATTAGGTGTAACCTACCAACATTCCATGTCTTACATCTTCTATGGCATCATTCATAAGATAATAGAGGTTTATGTGGATGACCTTCTCAGAAAATCAAAACTCCCAAAATATCATTTAGCCATTCTTACGATCATCTTTAATTGTCTTATCCATTACCACATCCACCTCAATCCAAAGAAATGTATTTTCAAGGTCATATCAGGTAAGATTCTTGGCTTCATAGTTTTTCTTCATGGAATTGAAGTTGACCCTACTAAAGTCAAGGCCATTCTATAGATGCCTCCTCCTATCAAATTTAAATAACTATGTATCATTTAGGAAAAGCTTTAGTCTATTTGCCAGTTTATCTCTTAGTTATCTAATCAATGCCAACATTTGTATCACCTTCTCAAGAAGGACACCTCTTTCAAATAGGGCCAAGATTACTAGAAATCCTTTGATTCCCTCAAGGATTACCTTCTCTCCCCACCTATTCTCATGCCTCCAAAAGAGGATGAAACTTTCTATCTATACATCTTTACCATTGACCACTCTCTAGGGGTAATGCTTGCACATCAAGATGACAACCACAAGGAGTAAAACATTTTTTGTATAAGCTAAACACTTATAGAGTATGAAACTTGGTACACCCATACTTAGAAACTTTACCTTGCCTTGGTCTTCATAACCACCAATCTTTGTCACTACCTTCTTAACCACAAAATTCTTATCATCACCAACACTAAACCACTTAAGTACATGCACTCTAAGCCATATCAAAATCAATGAATGGATAAGTGGCTCATGATTTTAGTTGATTTTGACCTTGAGTTTTTCTAATAGAATTTGATTAAGGGGCAAGTTATTGTTAGCCAATTAGCTGAAGCACATTTATCAGGCAATCAACCTCCTCTTGAGTTCCTCAATGAGAACATCATGACCCTCTCTCAAGTGGATTTTACCTACCAAGTCATCATGTTCTTTGATGGATCAAAATTTCAATGTGGTGGGGGATCTAGTTCCATTTTCATCCTCTTTGATGGTGAACCACTTCCCCTATCCTTTAAACTTGAATTTGAATGCACCAACAACATGGTTGAGTATGAAGCCCTAGTAATAGGTCTCCAAAATATCTTAGCCTTGGGTAAACTATTATCTAGTTATTTTCCATAATGGGTATAATAAGAAATTATTGAGAAGTTATAGTGAGTTGGGTAGGAGTGATATCTAGTAATAGGATGAAGCAGTAAACTATTGAGGGACACAAAATTACTGAACTAGTTGGAGCACTGACCCTTTGTACTTACTCTTTAGTAACCTATAGAAGGGGCATGCTAGTCTCACAAGAAGGTTTCATTTTCATCCATACCCCCTTTATACACTATAATCAAGGGATTTTTGAGCTCACTTGACATTATGTGATCAAAACACCTCTTAACCAATCAATGAATGCTAATGCAAAACATTCAAAGGGCTTATGTTCATTAGCCTAAATCCAACTTCAGTTTCTATTTAGTCTTTGCCAAAGAAGAAGCATTGCGTCCTCTTATTATCCTCTTATATTTGGTTGATATATTCACTTAAATGTTTGCCTCTTATGTTGTTATTCAACTTAATTTGTGTGTCTCATTTTAAGCAAATAAATCATTATCATATCAACATGTATCATCGACTAAAAACAAGCATCATTAATATACTCATCAAATTTAAGCATGAACATCAACATCATCAATAGGCATAAACCAAATACATCTAATCACATGCCTAAATAAGTGAGTCAATATCCATATTATAATCAATATACCATAAACATAATCATCATAAGCATAATAAATAAATCACAACATCATCATATCATCATCACAATCACCATGAGTAATGAGCAATAAATAAAAATCATATATGCAATTCATGAGACATCATAATGTGTACAATAATATACATATCTCTCTCTCAAAATGTACATCTCACTACATCAGCTCACAAGTCAGTATCAAAATAGTATACAAAGTAAAGTATCTAACATATCATATCACACTAAGCCCTTGGAGCACTGCTACTTAGACTTGATACCTATTTTGAGGTACCTACCTATCTAGCTATAGATGTGGCCCATTGACCTATTGTCACTATCCCTGCACCACCTACTAACCTAGCTCTATAATCACCCCATAGGGGCTCCTCTAGGTAGTAAGTGAATATTATAATCTCATAGTATCACAACTCCTACATAGTGGCTATGTACCTCTACATATCAATGGTGCTTACCAGACCTATTGGTTTTATTGTCACTTCTTTGGCTTGTTTAAGAGAGTCTTTCTCTTGGGTGAACAAGACTAGTGTAGCTCTAGCCTGGTCCTTCTCACCCATAATAGTGGCTAACTAAACTTTAAGTGCAACCACCTACCCTTGTAGTGTTATAACATGTGCTTATGTAGTGGCTAGTGCTGCTCCTCCCTATGCATCTAGGTTAGCCCCATGCACATGTGCCCTCCAACCTCTTTTCCCAACTAGATCCACATCCATTTCCCATATACCACAATAATCCCCACCAAAATATATATCCACATAAAGAGCTTGATACCATGCTATATACCCATCTAAAAAACTTGTATCATTAACACTAGCCTAGTTGGTAACTCCTCATGATCTAGCAATGTCCTCACTAGATGTCACTTTGGTAAGAGGATCTTTGCATCCTTGCACTTGTATCTAGGTAATGTCCTTGGAATACCTTGAACTAGGTTAAACTATATATTTACCCTATCAAATTAGATGAGATCTACCTCTTCATCCCTCTAGCCAAAAACCCACCTGTAACTCTGCAAGGAGAATGTCTTCCTCCTATACCTAGTCCATACTAGAAACTAAGCATACAGTCTTCAGATAATATCTCAAATCACCAAGCCATCCAAGGCACCCTTGAACCAATCTACATCATGTGTTCCTCCCCCTAAACTTGAGGTAGTAAAGTCACCTCTTTATTACATGAATCCAACTAGGAACTCTATCTAGGTATACCCTACCCACAATAGCCCCACTAGCCTCAGCGCTTAGATGTGCTCATAAGCTCAGTAGTGTAAAACAATAATGACACTAATGTTATATCACCTATGGGCCTTGAAACCCCACATATCCTTGTATATCTACACTAAAAGATTAGGTACCCAAACAAATATTATCTACCCTAATAGAAACTCAACCTACACCCCCAACATCAAGTATGGGAACCTCCCATTACTCAAGTCAGGAAGGGCAAAAAATGAAGTAAACATCATCAACATATTCATAAGTCTACTCTCACTTAGTGCTCTCTCATACAATGTATATTAAATAAATACCATAGGATGCCATCTCACACGATCATGGTCATCCCCATACAATAGCTCCAAATGATTCCCATGCTCCCTCTACTCTATGTGGTAAATTAGATCACCCCATAGGGGTAACCATGTAATCCTATGCACATATTTTAGTAAGATCATCATCTCACCCATGGTTAGTAAGAACACATTCATTTCTAGATTCCATCTCTTGATGAGGTCCATGATCATGGATGCATCATGGGGCATTTATTGGTAATGCCTCATTGCTTTGAAGCCCACCTCCTCTATATGTGCCTAGTAATTTAGAGTCATACCTTAGTGGATCTCTATAAATATGTATGGTACCTAATCCCATATCTAAATTTGCTCTTGTGGATATAATAGTCCATCAATAAACATCCTTATTTCACTACCATACTTAGCCTATGAACTATACATTTCCACCTAACTTGTCTAAAACCACTTCTTATACCTCTACAAACTATGTTACCCTTTTTTAACCCCACCTAACCTTACCCATTTTTACCATTACCTAGTATCCTAAAAATGATCCCTTTTTACCTATCTTGAGCCTAAAAATGACCTATCTCAACGTTGCCCTCACTTCACACACACCACTAACAAAAACTCATTCACTAACATTTAACACATTTAAATATACTTTACAAACTTTAAACAATTTAAAACCATAATTTCTTAGGAGACCATTGACAATCATGATGATTTTTGATGATCAAGAAATCAACTTATAATGAATGTCAACCATTGATGGTCATCACCGACTTTTGATGGTTACTATGGGTCTTCTACACATGAAACACCCAAAACCCTAACTACCCAAAAAACCACCACAAAAACTATAATCTCTTTTAAATTCTAAACCTAATACCTACACCTACCCTATTTCACCTACCCCACCCTAATAATTTCATAATAAAACCATATAATTCACACAAAATCCACAAAACCTATCTAGGTCAAAAAGACCTACTAAAACTCAACCCAACACAACAAATGATAAAACAATCACATGCCTTTGTTTTTGCAAATTGACACTTAATATACTAATTTAAGGACACCACCTACCTTATTCCTCAATCATCATCAAAGAGCCATCCATAGACCCACCTATCCTCATCTACATTTATGTTACATCTTGGCTTAGTCACTCTCAGTCAACCTCACCCACCTCAGCAATCTCACCCACTATAAAACACTCAATATTAGTAAATTTAACCCATGTATGATAATGGAAAAATACTCTAAATTCTAAAATTACAAAATTTAAAATGATCAAATGACATTCACTTTTTACTTTTAACCTTTGTGGCTTTAGGGTTTTCACCTTGACAATTGATAGTCAGGGTGACCATCGATAGTCAAGGTGACCATTGATGGTTGCTCTTTGGACCCCTGATCATCGATGGTCAGGGTCTTAACCTTTTTCAAGTTACCTCTTCAATCAATTTTTTTTTTATGCATGTTAACCAAAATCCCACCCATGGAGACTACCTTATCTACCCACCCTGACCATCTTGTCACCTTGCCATTGGTCCCTTTCAACCTAACTAGTGTGCATTTTATGATGACTTTTGCCTAGTCTTTTGATCATAATGACAATAATTTCCATATTGACCACTTTTTAAATTTGTGCCATGTCATGCACACCTGACCCACTTATGTCTTCTTGAAATTACTTCCTACCTTGGACACCCACAATACTTGACCCATTTATGTTTTCCTTATGAGTACTTCCTACCTTAGATACCCATAAAAACACTGACATCACCTAATAGACTTGCATTTATGAGTGTACCCATGCACCATGCCAAAATGTAGTCATGTGGTCCACTTATCACTTGTCCTCCTGACACCTACCCTTTATTTTTACCAATTATGGCAATCTCATCAATACATGATCTTGGATATCACACTTTTTATCTCACATTATGCACATGCTTGTGCCTCAGTGCCTAACCTCTCATTCACCCATTTTAGCATTCATCCACTCATCAAACCTACACTTAATTCTAATTTAACTCATCACTTCCTTGTTTTAAGGGGAAAACCTCCTCCCATACTCAGGGTAGCCTCACCTTTGATTAGTAATCAATTTTTATTTTACAACCTATCAATTCAAGTTGCATAATAAAAAAGGGCAAATGTAGACACCAAAAATTTTCACACCATGATTATTAGTGTCATAACTCCCCTAGAATACCTTAGGACCCCTTGGGACTAATTTTACCTAACCTAGCTAACCCTAGTTAGCTAATTAACCCACCTAGATAACCCACCTTTTAGCCAACTTTAGTCCTCACACCTCAACCATTGACAATTAGGGTAACCATCGATGGCCAGGTTGTATCACCTAAACTAACTCAACCTTAAACATGAAAGCCACCCATCCTTGATTTTATAAATATAACTTATCTTGATCCATGTGCAAATTCATGCATGAGCAAGTTATAATTAGATAACCCAGTTGAACCTCCACTTTAACCTCTTGCCTGTGCCTATAAGAAGAGAGGAGTAGAAGGTGAAAATCATATGAAATTGTTATCAAGATCTTGTGTATTTAGATTTATCCTTATAGGTTAATCATCATCATTATTTCAATAATTTAACCATCATGTTAAAGAGCCAACTTGTTTCCATTCATTGGTTAGTAGCCAAGTACTATTACTCTACCAAAATCATGTCATACTCCCTTAATGAGTTATCCACCTCAACCATTCATCACCATCATCAATATATAAGTTAATTATTTGATCTTAATTATTCAATTATTTTATTTATGTTTCACACTCAACCTAACGCTAACCTATCTCTCGGAATCAAACCTTATGATCCCATCAGTCTGACTTTTATCAACCCATCCCAACACATAGTAATCACTGATGGTCACCTTAATCATCGACAGTCACCCTAACCATCGATAGTCACTATCAAACTAAATTATAACAAATTATTTCCACCTACCTACCCACAACCAAATTCTATTCTCTATATCCCTACCTATTCATAGACCCCTATCTAATTTTCTAAACCTGACCTGATCTATTCAGCATAGGTACTAACTTGCTTATCATTGTAAATAATCATTTTAGTCTATTTTTTACTAAGCATTTCGTGTATTAAATTTATTAATCTTCTATTAGTTGATTCAAGTACTTTATCTTTCCATTTCTAAACTTAACTATTTAAAACATGTGGATTGATATCCCCTGAGGAAGATCTTGCTTCCAGGATCTAGCTGGTGCTAAGCAATCCACCTAGCTATCTGTCTAACAAACAAATATTTTTAGTGTTATCTTATATGCAAGGAATTCCTCCCAAGCCAAAGATTATCTCTTCATAATCTTATGATTCAACATGCACACAACAAAATAGGTTTTTCTACCATACCCGTATCTAGTTTATTTTCACTCTCTTTCTCAAATATAAGCTAAAACTCTCTAAAATAGTATGGGAGAACTTTGTTCTTCCATCACGATCAAATGATGAGATTTGAAGTTCAATAAAGGGAGAGGATTGAAAACCAATAACTGAAAATCCTTCCAAAAATTAATTAGAAAATAAAAAATAAAGTAAAAAAAGAAAATATGGATGAAAATTTAAAAACCAAAAATGGAAGCTTTTCAAGGAACAAATCAATAAGATTGGTACTTATAGTAAATTGCATGTGTTCCTCAATTAACTAATGTGGTCTTATCATTGCAAGATAAGTGGTATCCCATAGAGAAGAGAAAACATAACATTTAAGTTGAGGTATTTTGTATTTTGTTCTTTTATGTATAGGATTAAATTTAGGTTGTCAAATGTTATATTTATCCATCTTTGAGGGAAGATCCTATCCAAAAATGGAATGTGTCCTAAAAAGAGGTACAAAAACATGGGTCATTTCAATAAATGGAAGGTATATTTTCCAAACAAAAGTATGACATATCATTGGAATATGACTTTTAAAAATAGACATAATGTCATTGTAAATGACATGATTACAAAACATAAGGGAAAGGCATTTTGAAAAAGATAGTAATGGAAGATGTCCACTCGATAAAATTAAGGGAATGATTAGGGAGGTTAACATCATAATACAACATGCATAATAAGATAAGGACACATTCCAAATATTTTTATAGACACTTTACATGCAATACTAATTATTCTTTTTCCTCTTAATGGTCACATCCCATCATTGGTTATAGCTTTTAGCATATCTCAAGCTGGAAACAATCAAGTGCAGGGTTAATGCCAAACATGTCATACCTTATAAAATGTTTTTCATGGTAGGATAATTTATATTCTAATCTAAATCCTATATTATCTCTATAAAATGTATCCTTAAAATTTTTATCCAATAAAAAAATATCTAAAAACTATAAAAAATGGGTTACAAGAAAAAGTTTCCGCTAGAATATGAAGATTTTCTACTTGAGGATGAATCAGTGGATACTATTTTTGAAGAGTTAGGGTGGTTAGAATTTTTGAAGAAATTTTAAGGGTTTGATGAACATCTAGTCAAGGAATTTATCATCAACCTCAAGGATGATCATACTTATTATAATTCTAGTGAATATTCAAGTTATTAGTAATCTCTCAAGAATTATAAATGAAGGAGTCATAATTATAGGGAGTTCTACCTTAAAATACCTCATTCAAATTTTCCATGAAGGAGAACTAGGTCCAAAGCTAATTGTCAACCCTCAAGGGATTGTAAATGGCATCAAGAGAAATAGTATACTTGAGCCTTGGAGACTAACTACCTTTTGAATCATCAAGTGTTTTACTTATGATGGGCATTCTGGATCCCTGGGGTATGATGCCATAAGGATTATCACACATCTTAGGCAAGTCATGTGTAAACTTGAGTGTAAAGTAAATATGCCTATATTTTTTATAGGATCTATATAAATCATGGCATTAAAATATAGAAGAGGAATGGATTCTATCAAGAATCATACGTTTATTAAACTCATTTTCCAACATCATTTCATGAGGGATCAAAATAGAGAGGTTTCCTAGAAAGCATTTCTGAAAAACAAGTTGAAAAAGAATCCTAAGATAGAGAGAAGACCTCTTTATTGAGTTCTTACACCAAAGTCTAGTTCAAGAGGAGACTTTTAGTGAGGGTCCATCTATAGAGGTAGTAAATAACAATAGGTTGAGAATAGGGGTATTTAAACCTAGTTCAGAGGAAACCCTAGAGTTATTTGCTACCCAAATTCCTATTATAGACATATCTGAATAGGAAGGACCAATTCCATAGGTAACTCTATCTAGGGTCATAAGGATACATTCTAGGAGAAGAAGAAGATTGAGCCTGAAATAAGATGAAGACCAAGAGAGAGATTTTATGTATACCCTTATAGTTTTAAACTAGGAACACTCTATTGAGGTTCCAAGTACTAAAGTACCATTGAAGAAGAATCTATACATGAATAAATTAGATAAGAGACCTCAATTGGAATTGAGGAGATATACACTATAGTATGGGTATTTGAATAAGTTGTAGCAAGGTAACCTCCACCATGTTCATCTCAGCCACCTCTTGATAAAGGGAAGTCCCTAATTGAAGAAGAGGTTCACTCTTCCAGTTATGATGAGGAAGAAGTACATTAAGACCTCATCCTCTTAAAATCTAAATATACTATAAGGTAAAAGAAGAAGAAATTTTCTTTATCAAAATGAAGTTAAAAGATAAGGAAAATACTATTTCATCTCTGCAAAATAATTAGAAGAAGAAAAGAAACAATATTTAGATAAATATAATGAGATAGTATTATTAAAAGAGAAGGTAGTTGAGCCAAAAATCCAAGTAGACCAAGGGGTTCAAACATAGTTATCTTATCATGACATTATGAATAATTGGAATGAAACCTAACAATAATTAAGAAGTCTCAAAATATAAAATATGGAGTTAAAAAAAGATCTTGAAGAAGAAATAAAATAGAAATAAAAAGCGGAGTCTACCCTCCAAGTAGCTTGTGAGTTAGGAGAGAAAATTTTAGCTTGTAGGAGACCTACCTCAGTTTGTATTCTTTTTTTTCATGAAAAATACCTTAGATGGAAATTGATAATAATTTTTTGTGGATTAACTCATGACTTGGAGGATGAAAACCAATTCATGGAAGCTTATCAGACTAGTACCCTAGATCAACAAAATCTATTGTATGAATTTTATCTATGTGGTTTTATCTTGGGTCATATGTCTTCATTCTTGAACAATATATTTGTAGGAGAATCTTCATTTATAACCTAAACCTCTACTCTACAAATTAAAATTACATGAAACATAAGAATTGATGAATATTTTGAGCAAGCAAAACTTGTGTGCCTTTGTATGAGAGTTTAGTTTCCTAATGTAAAAATGTAAGTTATATAATTCAGAAACCTTATTTACCATCCAACATTCAGGGAACATTATCCATGAGCTTTACAATAAAGTGATGAGATCTAAAATTTTCAAGTTTTTTTTCTCATCTATCATGCTCATCCTTCTTGTTTATCATGTTTCTGAACTACTTTTCCATAAGTTTTTATCCTTAGATAACCATATATTACAAATATCATTATATTCTCATAATATTTGAATATTTAGAACTTTTTCTTGGAATCAATTATATAATATTTATCTTATACTATAGGATGTTTTTCTCTATAATATGTTTTAAAGATGTTTTTAAGTAATAAGTATATAACATAAACCATCCTGTAGTAAAGGGATCTCATTACATGGACACATCATGTAGCCATTATATAACCAAAGCCGTGGACAGATAAAATTTGATTTATAATTCAATAAATTCATATAAATGATAGAAGCCTCCATGGAGTGTAATAAAGATGTGGTTGAAAACTAAAACAACTTTGTTTGTCCTGAAGCAGTATTATAATATTCACATGAATGATAATCTTAGTAGAAGAAACCAATTTTTATTATCCTATAGCTGAATGTTTCCTTAGTTTAAAATTTATTATTTTGTATAAAAACAAATCCCCTATTGTATATATATAGGTAACAACAATATTGAGATGGTAGTATATATCAATTAAAGAAATATATCAAAAGTATATTATGTAAGACAACTATTATTGTAATTTCCTTACAGCAATTTTCTGCTACATTTTGATTAATATGAACAATCATTTTTTAGTCCAATTAATTTTTATAAGATTAAGTATTTAATTTTTATTCATAAGGGCCCCCTTTGTAAGTCTTGCATTAACAATTTAACCTGTTAAATAGCTAATCATGTTATTTAGTTTATTTATGTGTTGTGTGTTTTATTTCTGAATTGTGTGATTTTCATTTTTGCATAGAATTATCTTAACAAAGCTTATAAAGATAAAATAGTGTAATAATTTAATTAATATTATTGTATCCATGTTCAATTATATCATTCCATTTCTTTCATGGTTTTGGCATATTATATTACAATCAATAGAATGTCAAATTAGAAGATTGAGTGTGAGTATATAGTGATGTCATCCTATCAAGTTTACATCCTCAAGTTGATAATTAAATGAAAGTATAATATTTAGGTCTATGATAACTCTCATTGTTCATTTTGATCAAGAAAATTATATTTGATTGTGAATCTACTACTAGTCATTTTTGGCACCATTGTCGGGGAAAGATGTCACACACTAGGAATCTTTAATCTTGATAGCGATTATTTATGGATGTTTATTAATTTTCTAATTTTTAGAGCCTTTTGTTTTATAAATTAAATATTTCATAGTTTCATAGTTTAAATTTCCCTTTTTTCAAATTATAATACTGTAAATTTTCAAAATACCCCATATTACTAACCTATGCAAGCAGGGTGGGCAAAAACTTAAAAAAAAAGTGGTTAATGGATATGCAAATAAAAGGGGATTATATAGGAAGATTTTTGATTGAATCATCAACTATCACTACAAGATCAAAAATTCATCCTACAACATCAAAAGAGAATGAATAAATTATTGAAGAACACTCATAATTATCAATATAAGAAGTAGAAAAGGAAGAATTTTTGGTTGGGTTGGTAACACAAGATAGAGACTTTGAAGAGGTTTATACCCCTGAAAGAGACCCATATATACCACCCTTAAGAATCCCTACATTATCACCTCATACACAATAATCTAAATTCCACCTCCCTCCATCGCTTAAATTTCTTGCTAAGGAGGCATTCAAGGCTATTCTTTCTCTTCGAAGAAAACCAAGCCAATAGAATATTCTAATTTATAAAGAGTCTTTGTTGATACACAAGTTGAATATTATAAAAATTATACACCATCCCCATTGTATAGGAAGCCATATATTCCTAAAAAATAAGATAAAGTCTCCATCTTCTACACCTCAGAAAATAGAAGAACTGATAAGAATTTTGAGAAGTAGGTGGCATGAACTTTAGGTCTACCAACACAAAGAATATTCATGGAGGATCACCAGGAATAAAACATTTCCAATGAGTCCATTACCTTTTAATTTCCTATTTTTAGTCCTAAAGTAAATACACCTATGAATAATATTCCTCACTTTTCCCTCTCTATTTTTAAGGGAAAAATATCTGAGGATCTAGGCACATTTTTTTTGATTTCAACATCTTAGGCTGTAGCTATGATTATAATTAAGACACTCAAAAACTCAAGTTGTTTCTAGCAACACTCAAAGATGTAGCACTTAGATGGTTCATAGGACTTGGAAAGGATGCCATTTCTACTTAGGAAGACATGAAGGAGAGGTTTTTGGTGAAATATAAAGACTATTGTAGAGGCATAAACTACAAGAGAGATGACATATTATGAATGGCACAAGATGATGATGAATCATTGGAATAATATATGGAAAGGTTTATGTTTATCTTATAAAATTCCAAAAAAATTAAAATGGATAAAGAATCTATAAATATAATATTTTTGAAAGGAATTAGAAATGATTGTCTGGAGACACTTGACCTAATGTTTGGTGGTGATGTTTATACATTGCCCTTTAATGAATTAACAATTCTATGTATAAACTAATCCAAATCAATAATAAACAAAATTAGGGGCAAAACCCTTCTTGTATCATCTACGATAGGACTATCTAAAGGTGAAGTCAATAACCTACTATAGGACATGAAGCAAGACTTTATTAGCCACCTAACTACTCATCTTGATACATTACATACACAAAGGAAGCAAGAAGAAAACGAAAAATCCTTAATCGCATATTATCTTGAATGTATAAAAAAGAAGGTAGAATGCATATGCCATTCTATAAAAGCTCAGGTAGCTAGTATAAATGAGCAAAATCTTGAAATATTAGAGCTACATGCCATAGGAGGAGATGAGAATGAAGTGTTTTACATGGCTTAATAGAAACCATGGGTGTAAATATCAGGTATGTCATCAAACTCTATGTTCGTAAATTATCAAATCTCAAATAATCCTCAATATGGTTCTTGGATGAATATTCCCAACAAAAATTATCTCCAAACAAATTGGTAGCTACCTTATAATTAGTTATGGATGCAATATAATGGAAAGTAACCTCAACCTAGGCAATTTCAAAACTAGTAATGGATCTTTCCCTTTAATCCATGGTAAAAAAAATGAGAAGTAATCAAGGATTTATTTAACAAATCTAGCAACCAAAATAGTAAGATTTAATGCCAAACACTATTAGAACTACTTAATTACCCACCCATCCCATCCCTAACCTTGCCAATAAGCTAGTCTAACTAACACAGTCCATTGAAATAATGCAATATGTAGCATACACCTTGGATATCAATCAAGTCCAACTTCATTCAAGATGCATTCTAATTTAACCTATTTTAGGAATATTGGTTTATTATTCCTAATTTAGTTAAAGGGTTTGAGTAGTAAAATTAGTAAATAAATATACAATAATTAAGCTACTGATTTGTATAAATTAGATTATACTTTTGGCCTTTCTAAAAATAGTAATAAGAGATGGAAAAGAAGACTTAGCTTACAACTAACTGATATGACTAAGACATGGTCTAAGATTCACTATGCAGGACTAGTACACTACCATAAACTAGGATCTGACCTTTATTTTATTATTAGATAGGAGTGTTGAAGGTGGACAAGAGTGGCACCAGTGTTGTATTCCACCTTTGCCACTATTATCCTAGAGATCTGAGTTTTTTGGGCTTTGTTCACCAAGTCTATGTGACCCTACCTATCAAGTTTTGATAATTGAAAGTTTGTAGATCTCCATTTAGAGAATATTTTCTCTTCAAACCCTATACTCCATTATGATTTGACCAATTTTGAGAAAGAAGGGGGGTTAGTGTGTGTAAGATTCATTGAACATGTATCCACACTCTTTATGTGGGTACGCTGCCTACATACCAATACTTCAAAGAGGGATCAAGCCATATGTAATTCTCACACTTGATGTGCTTTATGAAATAGAGTGTATGAATATGCAAAATTCTAAACTAGATGTACTCAAGGTGGCTAGGGACTAGTGTGAAGATTTGAATAAGCTTGTAAGTATATTGGTTGGCTGTATGCAAAGAATAGGGAATATTACTTGAGTAGTCTTTCTTGTATTCTTGCTTGCTTAGGTATAATTGCCAACCCTTTCTAAATAATATTTGAATGTACTTTTATAGGGATCTATTGATCATGGGTTGAATGTGCTCGCATTAGGCTAACAAGGAGAAGGATGGGGAACTAGAATTGTGGCCAAAATTGCACTTTTATAAGAGTGTCAAAATTAGATAGGAGTGGTACCTATGTTATAGTATAAGTGTGGTGCTACTTTTCTAGGCTAACAGGCTCTAGAGGGATGGATTTGTCTTGAAAAGATTAGTCTAGGTGAGCTAAGACCAAGTCTAGAAGGTTACAAATGACTAAGAATCATTGAAAATAAGTTTAAGAGGGTTAAGAGAGAAATCAAGAAGTACCTATGGATTGGGTGTCATAAACCACACTTAAGTTACCAATTTTTGCATTGTATATGACTACATTTACCCCCCCCCCCCCCCCCCCCTTTATTCTAGTGATGCAACAAAGCAAAATATTGGGATAAATGAAAATAGAAAGCATACCTGGACTTAATTACAAGGGTGAAGATAATGAAGCTATTTGATGATAGGTGTGCATAGAGAGATCATGTTATAAAGTGTAAATCTATAAAAGAAAACAAAGAGTAGATCAGTTCTTACTAGATACGATATATCTAAAATAAGAACATACAAAGCTAGGTAAGAGAGAGGAATAAAAAGTAACTAATACACTTCATTGAGTATGCAGATAGATACAAAACCTATTGTGATGCTGAGTAATGTTGGATATGTTGGATGATGATAGATATGTTGTACCAAGAGTAATATCATGAATAGAATTGAGTGGTCAATTCCCTAAAAAGTGGCTCAATAATGTAAAGGCTAGCCCTTTAACTCCATTTTCACCTACTATGTGAAGCTATGTGTTCATGCATGTGTTGATAAATGTTTGGACTATGTGTCCAATCCCTTTGCGTAGGTGGCTCAAGAATACAAAGGTTAACTAGTCCTTTGACTCCATCATTTCCCCATAAAGTGAAGCTATGAACTGATACTAGTATGAATATATGTCATATGAGATGGATCTTGAATCCCATGAATGCTCTATAATTTAACAATTTTGGCATGGATAGTTGAAAGTATGTTATAAACTAGGCCACTCTTAGCCACTTTGAAAGATGGAGATTAGGCTTTTATAAAAGCCACTCCAAAACTGGGCACTAGGCTTGTATGAAAGCCACTCCAAAATAATGCCAACCACCTAAAAATAGAATAAGGTACACAACTACTAAGAATTCATAGGTAATGATGAGCTCAAAAAGAAAACAAAATAAATGTGTCGTGCACATTGCCCCCAATCACTGGTGTCTGAAACATGGATTATGATCTGGAAGTTATACCAACTACCATATCTAAAACTAAAAGTGAGATCCATAATTTCATGTATGATGCCCCCTATATATAGATTCTATGAGCAAAAGTTTAATAAAAATTACTGATTCTAAACTAGTCTAAATATGCAAAACTATAGCTAAACCTATTTTTTTGCCTACTTCTAAAAAGTCTAGTTTTTTCTATTATTTGGATAGGAGCATTGAAAATGGATAGTAGTGGCACCGACACTATATTTCTATATTTATGTTATTGTCCTAGGTTAAATATGATGAATGTTCTAATATTCTCACTATCTACCTGGTCTATTTTGATTGGTTTGATGTTTGGTTGCTATTCTAAATGTATTGAAAGCTAAATTTTCAATCATTAGGAGCTATGATCTCTATGACATGATAATCACCCTATATAATAAATACCCTCAAAATAAATATCCATGCAATTATGTTATGTTGCAAAGATATATGATATAGAAATGATAATCAACAAGATATCTTAATAAATAGCATGGTTTGTATTGAGATATTTATTAGATCAATAGGGGTATGATTAGATAGATATAACAATGTAGTATCATGTGAAAATTTATAAATTAGAAGTAAAAGTCTAGTTATTTGTTAGTTTTCAAGGAGGGATGGAGCATGACGCCCATCATGACATCCAAGAAAGTAAGAGAATGCATGATTGGGATCATGACATTGAAAACAATTAAAAAGCAATCAAATAACATGCACACAAGGAAAGAAGCAAGAAGCATACAAGAGTGGCCAAGGGTCAAAGAAAATAAGGGATATGGGCACATGTCACTCAAACTATAAATCAAACATATAAGGCATGTTCAAATTCCACATACACATACAATTGAAACAAGCAAGGTTGGTGTGAAATTCATAATCACATAGAAGAGTATAGGCAAAGGACATTGACAAATGTCCTAAGGCACACACATGAATATAAGTAAAGAATATTGGCAAATGTCTTAAAGCACATTCAAGAGACAAATACGAACTAAGAAATTCCATCACATCTAGCTATGCTAAGCAAGAAAAAAATATGTAAAGCCTAAAAGATACAATCACATATAACTAATCAAAGCAAGAATGTGAAAGTATGAAAGATATATTAGTATAAGACTAGGTATATGATAAGAAATACATAAGTTCTATATACTAGTGGAATGTCGATAGAGTAATCTATGTAAGCTAGTAAATAATTTACATCAACATGATAAATAGAGTGTGTGGTGTAAGAATGACATAACCTAAATGGTGTAGTTATTTAGAAGATGCCCCCAGTGGGAAGATATATTGATTTATGTATTGAATGTAGAAGTAAGATGCCCCTCAATGGGTAGAGTGAAGAAATAAAAGAGCTAGAAGTCACTACACACACTAAAAGAAGATCAAGTGAAGCATGGTAATGTAGATAAATTGATAAACAATAGTATAGAACAATAAATGTAAGTCTAGCATAGTAGTAGTAATGTAAAGCATGGATAATGCATAAAATCAAAATGTTTTTAGTGTTTTCAATTATTTGAATGTTTTTGGATTTTGAAACATTATATTGTTTTTGTATTTTGATATATTTAAGCTACATATAATTAATCATAAGAATACTATATATAGGAAATTGAAAAGGAACTATTTATAATAAATCATGTTGGGTTCACCAAATGATTTCACCTATTTAAGAATATTGGTTTATTATTCATAATTTAATTAAAGGGTCTAAGTAGTAAAATTAATAAATAAATATGAAATAATTAAGCTACTAATTTGTATAAAATATATTGCAATTTTGGATTTATAAAAATAGTAATAAGAGATGGAAAAGAAGACTTAGCTAGAAACTAACTAATAAAGTTGAGACAAGGTCTAAGATTCACTATGTAAGATTGGGACACTATCACAAACCAAGATCTAACCTTCATTTTATGATTGGATAAGAGTGGCACCAGTGCTTTAGTCCACCTATGCCATTGTTATGCTAGAGATCTGAGATTTTTAGGTTTTGCTCACCAGGTATGTGTGACCTTGCCTATGAAGTTTTGATAGTTGGAAGTCTATAGAGCTCCTTATAGAACAAATTTTCTCTTCAAACCCTATACTCCATTGTACTTTGACTAATTTCAAGAAAGAGGGGGGTTTAGTGTGTGTATTATTCACTAAATGTATATCTACATCCCTTGTGTAGGCATGTTACCTACATACCAATACTCCGAAGAGGGATCAAGCCATATGTAGTTCTCCCACTTGATGTGCTTTGTGTAATAGAGTGTATGAATATACAAAATGCTAAACTAGATGTACTTGAGGTGGCTAGGGATTTGTGTAAGGATTTGAATAAGATTTTAAGTTTTTTGGTTGGCTATATGCAAAGAATAGGGAAAATTGCTTGAGTAGTCTTGCTTATGCTCTTGCTTGTTTAGTGATAATTGTCAACCCTTTCCAAATGATCTTTGAATGGGATTTTATAATGATTTATTGGTAATGGGTTGAATGTGATCACATTAGGTTGATAAGTAGAAGGATGGGAGACTAGAAGAAATTAACTATTGGGGCCAAATTTTCACTTGGAAAGGAGTGCTGAAAGTGGACATGAGTGTCACTGGTATTATAGTCCAAGTGTGGCACTACTATCATGAGCTAACAAGACTTGGGGGGATGGATTTGTCCTATAAATAGTAGTTTAAGTGAGCTAGGACCAAGTCTAGAAGGCTATGTATGATTGAGAATTATTTTAAATAAGCCTAAGAAGGTTAGGAGAAAAATAAAGAGGGACCTATGGGTTGGGTGTCACAAGCCACAATCAAGTTACCAATTTTTGCATTTTATATGACTACACATTCTTCCACAACCCACCTCACCTATTATCATAGAACATTTTGAATAACTTGATCCACTCCATACTAATCCACAACCAATCCTAAGTCAAGTCCACTAGAAAATAAAAAAGAATCTAATAATCCTCCTTTTTTGAAGATATTGAACATATCACATCATGAACCAGAGCCCAAATTTGATATCTTAGGATAACTCAAAAATGTGTTCATAAAAATCCCACTCTTTCAAGTAATAAAATATGTTCCTATATATAATAAGTGTGGTAGAGAGTTATGTTTGAAAAAACTAGGAAAAAATAAGAGGGATCCTAAAACAATCTAAGTTATTAGCCAACTAGCAGATATTATGTTGGAAAACATGGTTCCCTAAAAATATTCTAATCTTAGAAGTCTTTTAGTCAATGTTAGCATCTGTGGCCAACCCATCTCCAATACTTTCATTGACTTGGGTGCATCCATAAATGTGATAACCATGGAAACCATGTAGTAATTGAAACTAACAACTTTCCATCCAATACCCATCATCCTCCAAATGGCCGACAGGTCAATTGTTATGTCTGAAGGGATTGTTAAAGAGTTTGTTATCATTATAGACTCTTGGTAATATCTAGTAGACTTTATTGTCCTGCATCCAAAAATTAACTTAGGGGGTTATCCTCTCATCCTTGGCCACCCATGGTTGGCCACCTTTGATGCTTTTATTGGTTGTAGGTTGGGTAAAATATTGATTTCCAATGGAAATGACACCAAGAAACTAGTTCTTTATCTACTAGCCCAACCTTCCCAGAATGATGGCCCAACACCTTGGATTGACAAATTTGAGGAAGTTATCTCCTTGAAAAATTTATGCCTAATTGACTAGAGTCCACCTTTATAAGCAAAATATGAAGACATTGTCCTTTTTGGTATCCTACAAAACACTTGTCAATAAGACCCTGTTGCCACAAACATATTGGAATGTACACCATGTCCATTTTAGAATACTTTTTTTGAAAATGACTTTGCTAAAACCATAAGGGACATTTGGACATTCCATAAATTACTTCCCCATTAATTCAACTATACTCTAATTTTCAATGTAGAAAACATGCTCTCTTTAATAAAGCAAGTGGAAATTCTACCATATAAACCTCTTAACATCAGCACCTCTTTAACACCCTAGCAAAAAAGCCAATTACTTATAATGTTGAGAAAGCACACAACAACATTTTATTGGGACTACCATGAAATGAGAATAATACCCACAAATTTATGCACTCATCATATTTACATTAAATAAGAATGCAAACCTATTCACCAACCCTAATGATGAATGAATCTTGTAGTTAAAGACATTGTCAAAATTGAGTTACAAAAAACTTGGATGCAAGATTTGGTTATCCTATCTCAAATAGCCAGTGGGTTTTTCACCTAGTTATTTTACCTAAGAAAGGGGGAAATTTTCATATTTTTGTTGACTACTAAGATTTGAATGTTGCTACCAGGAAGGATCACTTTCCCTTCCATTTATTGATCAAGTGTTGGATACATTAGCAGGAAAAAAATATTTTTCCTTCCCAGGCAGCTATAGTGGTTATAATTAGATATGAATAGCTCTAAAAGACCAAGATAAAACCACTTTTACTTTCCCTTGGAGAACCTATGCCTATGTCATCTTACCATTTGGTCTTTTCACTGCCCTAACTACTTTTCAAAGGGTTATTTTGAGCATATTTTTTTATCTCTCTCATGATTGTGTTGAAATATATATGGATGATTTAACTATCTATGAGAAGACATTTGAAGGAACTCTTACCAACCTAGATAAATTTATTCAACACTACCAGGACCACCAATTATCTTTGAGCAATGAAAAGTGTTATATGATTATGACTAAAGGGATTGTATTGGGGCATCACATCTCCCCTGCTAAAATTTAGGTTGATCCAATAAAGATAAATATCATTAAGGATTTACCCAGACCAAATAAGTAGAAAGATGTTAGAATATTTTTAGGACATGTTGATTATTATAGATGATTCATTAAGGACTTTAGTAAAATTTTCACCCCATTATTTAGATTGCTTACTAAGGATGTTCAATTTACTTAGACTAATGATTGTCAAAATGCCTTTCAACAACTCAAAGACCTTCTCATAACAACTCCTATTCTGAGAGGTCTTGACTAGAACAAGCCTTTTCACATCCACATAAATGCATCTAACACCACTTTAGGAGTTGTCCTTAGCTAAAAACATGAATCTTTAAGTTATGAAATCTATTTTATCAGCAAGAATCTTTAAGGGGATGAACTTAACTATACTATAATAAAGAAAGAATTTATTTTAGTCATCTATGCCATAAATGAATTTTGAAACTACATTATAGGTTACCAATTATTCATCCACATAGACCATGTAATAGTCAAGTATTTAATGAATAAACTTGTCGTAACATACAAGATAATTAGATGGTTGATTTTACTACAAGAATTTGATATTATCATTATGGACAGACTAGGTAAGGAAAATGTAGTAGTAGATTTTCTATCTCGATTGGAAAATGTAGTAGTAGATTTTCTATCTCAATTGGAAAATGATGAGAATAGTTCTATTGTTGATGATTCCTTTCTTGATAAGCATTTATTTTCAGTAACTATTCAATCTCCTTGGTTTGCAGATATTGCTAACTATCTTGTTATAGAATCACTACCACAACATTTTTCTGTTAGGAAAAAACATCTAATCCAAAAGAGCAAACATTATTCTTGGATTACAGGATATCTCTTTATCATTGAACCAAATTTAGTTATGAGAAGATATATCTAAGAAGATGAAGTTTATGGCATTATCAAAGCCTACCATGATGAACCTTGTGGGGGTCATTTTGCTACCAAATAGACTACTATAAAATTACTTACTACCAGATATTATTGGCCTTCTTTACATAAGGATGTCATGATGTATACTTACATATGTGATCAATATCAGCGTATGGGTAAACCCACTCGCTTTGATGAAATTCCATTACATCCATAATTGGTTTTGGAACCTTTTAGCAAATGGGGACTAGATTTTGTAGGTCTCATTGATCCTAAATCTAAAAATAAAGAATATATACTAGTATGCACTGATTATGTCAAGGCCAAGGCTCTAATCTATGCTTGAGATGAGAAAGTAACTAAGTTCTTTTATGAAGACATTTTCACCCGCTATGGAGTACCAAGATAAATAGTCATAGACCATGGACCACAATTCACATCAAACTTCATAGCCACCCTGGTAAAATAATATGAATTCATATAGAAAAATTCTACCCCTTACCATCCTTAGTTGAATGGTTAGGTTGAAGTTATAAACAAATAATTGGAAAATATTTTCATTAATAATGTCAGCCTATATAGAAAAGATTAGTCAACTCATCTTTTGGAAGTAGTTTAGAATTACATAATCACTTGGAAAACCATAACTAGTTTCACTCCATATGAACCAGTTTATGGTAAAAACCTATTTTTCTCATTGAATTTGAGCATAAAACATTAAGGATAACACTCAATTTGGGCTTGGATATTTCTCAATATTAACAAGATAGGATTATGCAGTTGAATGCACTTGATTTACTTAAAAAAGAAACACTTCATCACACTGAAGTAGTGCAAAGACAAAAAGTGGGTTGGCATAACAAGAACATCAAGACAAAGAATTTCTAACCTGGTGATTGGGCACTTATTTTTTACTCTAAATACAAGGATCATAAAGGAAAGCTTCAATCTAGATGGCTTAGGCCTTATGAGATTGAGCATGTTTTTGACAATGGATTTGTAAAGCTCATGACCATTGAATCTATTTGGTTTGTTTTTTAATATGGATTTGTAAAGCTCATGACCATTAATTCTATTTGGTTTCAAATACTTATTAATGTCCACAGACTCAAGCTATACAAGAAACCATTTTCTAAGGAGACTTTCACTCACCAATTTCTTGGAGAATAATATTCATCTCTTCTTCATGAAGTATATCAACCTATTCCTAAAGCTAAAAGGTATTTCTATCAACCCTTCTCCAATATTTTTCAATAGTAATAAAGTTTCCTGTAACCAAAAACAAGTCACTCTTAATGACTTGGTTCAGGATGAATAAAATCCTACCTCATAGGATTTTAAAAATTTAGTTGAGTTGGGACCAAAAAATCTAAAAAAAATAGAAAATTTAGTAATGAAAAACTTTAGGCATTGCTGACAAATGTATCAAAAAACTAGGTCACTAGTTGATCAACATTTGTTATTAAAAAAAATAAAAAAATACAGCAATAAATTTTTATTTTCAAATGTTTTTTCTTGTAGATTAATTCTTTTAGAGCAGAAAAACACTTTCCTCTTTGCTACAAGATGAAATTATTACTACTATAGGATATTTATTATTATTTCAAGACACTTCTTATTGCCATAGGAAACATTTCTCACTACCAGATGAATTCTTATCACTCTATCATACATTGTATTTCTCACAAATCAATTTTTATTCCAATCAAAGGCCACACATGCCAGTACACCTCACATCTACCATTTTGACTCATCATTCATATATTAAAGGTATTCCTTCACGTATTAAGGTAATTATTTTATATTTATATCACATCATAAGTTTTAATTATTACTAAGATGATGGGTATTTATGATATTAAAATGTTACAATATCTTATCTTTATCACACCATCCTGCAAAATCTTCCCTTTCACTGATTGATGTGACCATTGAAGCATTACTTGCACCACCTTTTATCACCTTCATAAGTCATTCACACATATCAACTGTGTTCATTGAGGACAAGTGACCATTTAAATTATGGATATTTCCCATAATTAAATTGATTGTCTCTTTCCTAAAGCTATAAAACCCTTGCTATAAGATCATAGACCCTACAACCAAATTTCCATCCTAAAATATTGGAGGGTACTTACTCAAATATGAGCCACTTGATATCTCTCCTTTAACCAATAACCTAGACATCCTAGTCCTATTTTAGAATATAGGATGGGCCTAATATTTCAAGAGGATAAATGATCTTGATCAAAGAATTGTGAAAGAATGTGTTGGCTCATTATATAAAAATCTATCAATAGTGAGAGGAATTGACATAAAGCTAACTAAAACCATCATCAACAAAGTAATGAGACTACCAAAAATAGGGGAATTATGGTAGAAGAAGTTTGATGCTGAGGTAGAGAAGAAAAAATTCATTAGAGAAGATAAAAGTTTGGAGACTTCAAAATAGGGCACCACACAATTATCATTACCAAGAAGATGGGCTAGAGTTGTTGTGTTCATATTTAGATATTTCAACTGTGAAGGGAGATATTCCATGTTGCATAGCATTTACTTCAAACTCATGAATATTTTATGATATGGTATTGAGATAAATGTCCCCAACTTCTTATTTAACATGTTCACAAAAATGGTAGAGGCATTTTAAAGAGGTAATCCCAAAGTTCTCTCTCATCATTATTCAATTCAATTAATTATTCAAGACTACTTATAGAGGACTAGGCTTAATATAAGTTGGAAAGATTTTATCTAAATACCTAGAAATGTAGAAAGTAATAGTGAGAGAAATGAAAAAGAAGATATAGAGGTAGAAGAGGAAATACAAGTATAAGAATATATGGAGATAAAAGAAAGCCTTCCTACAACACCATAAGAACCTGTAGAATAAGACTTTCGTATAGCTCCATAAGAACTTATAGAATAAGAACTTATAGAATAAGAACTTCCTACAGATCCACAATAACTTATAGAAAAATAACTTCTTATAGTTCCATAAGAACCTGTAGAAGAAGATATTCTTGTAGCCACACAAGAACTTGTAGTAAGGACATATATTGTAGAAGAGGCTTTCATAAGAAAATAATCTAGAAGAAGGAAGAGAAAACTCATCTTCCAACCTAATTTTGAGGAATCTGAAGAAGAAATTCCATCTTCCCCTAAGGTCATATCTACTCTTCATAGATCCCATAGATTAAGAGGAAATATGAAAGGTAAACAAATCACTAAATATTCTTCTATTATATAAATTAGTGACGAATCTAGAGAAGAACAAACTACCAATAATCATGAATCACTAGAGGTATTTAGTTTTTATGACATAGAGACTGATAAGGAAGAATGTTCTCAAAGAGGAAATAAGGAGATAGAGAAATTAGAAC
This sequence comes from Torreya grandis, assembly GCA_037957365.1. Classification (NCBI taxonomy): domain Eukaryota; kingdom Viridiplantae; phylum Streptophyta; class Pinopsida; order Cupressales; family Taxaceae; genus Torreya; species Torreya grandis. Next base: position 5,727,016 of record JARHVA010000341.1, read on the forward strand.
ACAATCCTAAAGAATTGTGAGAAGAACTAATGTAGACAAAGGTAGAAAAAATGGATCAAGTCTCCATATAAGCATAATTTCCTACTTTATATCAAGCCCTACAAGAAATAGAGTGATTTAAAAAGAAGCTATAGGATCAGTTAGGAGGAGGACTATATACACTTTCTACAATAGATTCTTAGTTGCATCCCTCTAAAGAAAGCCATTTTGTATCTGCTATTTCACAACCTATTCTAGTAGAAGAGTAGTAGGAAAAGCCTACAACTACCCAAGTTATCAGGTATAATTCTTCATCTATGATGTTTTCTAAATTGATGAGATGGATAGATAGTTAGTATGAAAGTTTTAGGGCATTAAAAAGGGAGAAAATTAAATTGAAAGAAGAGTTTAGGTTGAAAGAAGAAAAGATCTCCAAATTACAGTAAAAATTTGAAGATCTGGCTAGCCTTACTCAAGAGATCATTGACTGTAGACCTCCTACAAGGGCATATTCAGTTTATCTTGAGGAACAATGGCATAAGTTTAAGTTCATGAGAATTTACAATGGCATGACTTATGAAGTAATCACCCCTCTCTCTTTATTTCAATTATATAAATAAATCTCATAAGAAGAATAAGCATAATTGTGTGAGTTATATATTCATAACTATGTTATGTCTCATGATAGGGAATGGAATCTTAACCTATATATTAGAGATGTCCTTTTAAAGGCATTTTCATCATATCTTTTGAATGAGAATAGGAGAGGATGAGAGATGATTGAATATAGGAAAAATTAAAGGGAAATTCAATTTATTATTAGAAGAGAGTTAGTTGCACCTAATATTATGTTGATAGAATGGGATAACATTATGTTACAGAAGGTAGTCAGGGCTTGGTTTGCCAAAAAATATGATCCACCCCAAGATTTCTACTTGGGGTTGAAAACTTATATTGGACCCACAACAAAATAATCCTACATAGAAATATGGAATGAGATCACTCCCGATCTAAAAAGGAAAGAGCCATATTCCTTCTTCAATTTATAGGTAGCATTTGATAGAGTCACAAGATATATTTTATTTGTAGGTGAAATGGGATCTCAACTATTGAGCATAAAATTTTATCCCCCTCTATTTTGGTATCTTGTTCCAGATTGGTAGGATAAAACTCCATTAGATGAAGCCAAGGAGGTTAGAATCTGGCAGTTGTAGGAATAATGACATGGATTTTATGCTCACCTATCAAGTGGTGCCATGGAGCCTATGAATTTTAAAACTAATTATGAATTTGAAATGAGCAAGTTTGTTGTTTGAGGATAAACAAGGTCTTAAATTGGGGGGTGTGATGAGCCCCATAATTTTCATGTTTTTTTACTCATTTATCATTCTTATCCTTCTTGTTTATCATGCTTTTGAACTAATTTTCCATAATTTTTTATCCTTAAATAACCATATATTGCAAATAACATTATGTTCTCATAATATTTGAATAATTAGAACTTTATCTTGGAATCAAGTATATACTAATTATCTTCTACTATAGGATTATTTTATCTATAATATGTTTTAAAGATGTTTTGAAGTAATAGGTATATAGCACAAACCATCTTGTAGCAAAGGGATCTCATCACATGGACACATCTTGCAACCACTATATAACTAAAGTCATGGACAAATAACATTTGATTCCTAATTCAACCAATTCATATAAATGATAATAACCTCCATGGAGCATAATAAATATGTGGTTGAAGACTAAAACAACTTTGATTGTCCTAAAGCAGTATTGCAATATTCATATGAACAATGATCATAGTAGAAGAAACTAATTTTTGTTCTCCTATAGCCAAATGTTTCTTTAGTTTGGAATGCATATTGTTTTGTATAAAAATATCTCCCCTATTATATATAACCCTCACATATAAGTTTTCACCCATAAAGTGATGAAAGTGAAAACTTCATCTATTCATATTTAATCTATGCATTAGGTTTTTGAAGGCACTATCTTGCATATCCTCTACCTCATAGGATTTCACAATTGAATAGTGGTCCATTTTTCTTCTAGGATTTTCTCCTCATTCCATTTTTTCCTACTTTTGGGAGAACTAAATTGGCTTGATGTTCATCTAGACTATGTAGGCAAAACTTAGATACATGATGTATCTCGAGTCATCTTGGTTACCCTCATTCTTCTAATTATCACTTTCATCACTTTATGCGTCCTTGTATGAAAACTGAAAAAGCCACAAAAATAGGCATACAAGGACGCATAAAGTGATGAAAGTGATAATTAGAAGAATGAGGGTAACCAAGATGACTCGAGATACATCATGTATCTAAGTTTTGCCTACATAGTCTAGATGAACATAAAGCCAATTTAGTTCTCCCAAAAGTAGGAAAAAATGGAATGAGGAGAAAATCCTAGAAGAAAAATGGACCACTATTCAATTGTGAAATCCTATGAGGTAGAGGATATGCAAGATAGTGCCTTCACTATATGTTATAATATAATTCAGGAGATGCACATCCTAAATTAATCATAAAAATAGTCAATTAGACTCACAGTGTATGTCAAACGATACACATCTTGAATAGAGTCTCGTGGTAGATATGGTGCATTTGAAAATGATCTTAAAAAGCTTCACTGACTTTTGGAATTGGAGAACATAGTTTTTACTATAGAAAAATTAAATTATGCATTATAAGAATGAATGGCCTATAATGACATTGCATTTCAATTGTGATTGGTTGGTTTAAATGTGAATATTTATAACTAAAGATAATGATAAAAACTACCAATACCAGAGTTAAAACTATTTACATTTAAACAAAAACAAAGATAAAAATAATACATAAATGTAACTTAACTTAAAATCAAGATATGAACAACCAAAATTAAAGTAGGAAGAAAAATGTATAAAATCAAAGTAAGAACAAATCAATAAACAACATGAAAGCAAGAGATGAATAGTCAAGATCTATGTATGTTAATAAGATGTACTTGGAAAACAAAACAAAAGAATAATTTAAATACAACTCTAAGAAAACCAAGCCAAACTGAAAACTAGACCAAAAGTGGTTATAGAATGTATTTGAACTCAAAAGAACAAAAGAACATAATAAAAGACAAAACAATAACATAAAAGACCAAAATAACAAAATACCAAGAATAAATAACAAAAGAATAAAAATGAACAAATAACAAAACAATAAATAAAATAACAATGAAAACACAATAAATACATAACATAATATAAATACAAATAAATGAGTAATAAAATACTAATAAAATAAATGGAGAAAAAATAAAACAATAATAAAATTAAATAAACACACACAACAAGAGTTAATCACAAGGTTAGTGAAAATAAATAAAAGGGTGAATGGTTAGTGTAAGTGTAATAGAGGCATTACTCTCTGTGATAGCGTGACCCCTAATCTAAGAAATAATGAGACTGCCACAAGAGAATAAGAATAAAAGAGACAAAGTTTCCCCCAAGTGATATGGAAATAACACATAATAATATGGGGGGGAAATACAAAAAATGGTGGCCAAGCTAACTCTAGATGTACATGATAAGTGGATGTTGCCTACATAGTTCCATGGATGTGAGATCTGACATGAAATTTAGGCCAAATGTAGTTTTCTTGAGAAATGGGATAGAATAAAAGTGATGATAAGAAAACATAATTGATGTTGTAGAGGAAATAAGGAAATGGGTTCGTAAAATGGCAAGATTACTTAAATGAGTGATCTCAAAATTGTGAGAGCATGGGAGAAAAATGAACAAAAGTACAAGACAATGTTTTTGTTTGTTTTATCGATCAAATTCTAATGTTTTTGTGTTTTTAGGATAAACAAAAAAAACAAAATATTAACAAAGGCCCATAGAAATACCTAATTGAAGAGATGCACTTCTACAAGTAAGAGTTCAAGAAATAACTAAATGATTTCAATGGGGATCATAAATATAAACAATGGCATAAGGAACCAATTAATCAAGGAGATGCACGCCCAAGATTAGAAGTTAAAATAATAGCTAAAGCTGACTGTAATGGCCAATATGATCATGTTAAGGCAATTATGCCCACCAAATAATAGCAAAATACTAATAGAAAAATGTCATGTTAGATAAATCTAAAGAAACATTCAATAGAAAAAAACCACGTACTAATGTATCCATGTACACTTGTCTTTAAGAGGAAGCTATAAAATACTATTTAGGTTGAGCTTGTTAAAGGTGTGTCATCATTGATGTTAAATGATGATGTCACATATACATTGATGTCAAAAGGAATGACAAAGTGGTGTTTTCATAATGATGATAAGGTTGAGAATGATGTTGTGCAAGGCTAGTTTGGATGCATATGAGCTCAAGTAAGCATTGTTTCAAGTTTGTCATGTTTTATCTAGCATGTTGATAGTGTTATAGATCAAGGAGAGAAGACAAAGTATGTTGGCATAGGCTTGGTAGCCTAGTATGTTGAGATTTTTGTGGCTAGAGAGAAAATGGAGGATAAATTTAGAACATATAATGAGTACATATGACATGTTGATGATGAGTTGAGATTAGTAAAAGAAGAATCCTAGTGTTTTATATATCCAAGTTTGATTTGCAGTCTTGTGACCTAGTGAGGTCTATATAGAGGGTCAAATTGAAATTTAAAGATGGTAGAGATCTCTTGTAAGCATGTAATGAGGTATGAAAATATTTATCAAAGGTTTTGACCAAGTTTCAGGGCTTGAGGATGAATAAAAATCAAGATAGTACATTAGAAGGACACTTGTGCATGTAAAATGAAGGGTTCCTATATTGAAAAGAAAGTTTTAATGATCATTGGCATGTGTAGAGTTTTCATGGTGACATGAGCCTTTTGGAAAGGTGGAAAATTCCTCTGAGAAGGATTTCCAAGTATTTTTCATTGTATTGAGGGACAAAGCTTTATGAACATTTGTTAAGAATGTAAATTGGTCAAAACCCTCCTATAAACCCTTATAGTGACCCGATTAGATAAATCTTGTTGGATATGACCTAAAATAGATTAGTTGAAAAAAACTTACTACTATAAGGTGTAGAGTACTCCTCCAAGAACCTCCTAATGGTAGTGTTTTGTCTTGGTAGTTAGTAGAAGCTACAATAAAGTGCTTATTTCCAAAGAAGAAGGTATAGTAGTCAAATGGTGCATTATACCCAGTTGTTAAACTTATGGAAGATAAATATAGATAATTATTATATGAGTAAGTGAATTAATTGGGGCATGATTATACCTTTGTGTCAATCATTTTTATCATTAACTTTGTCTTATCGCTAAATCTATAGACTGTGAAAATAATGAGAAAAAACTAGTTAGAGTTAATAAGTGTTAAGGGAAGTGTTCCAAGTGAGTACAAATGGATCCAATGGTTTGGGGTATTTTTTTAATTCCTATTCCCTATGTTACCTTGTTTATAAATTATTAATGTTTCTCATACATAATTTAAATAGTGCTTTCAAAGTAGCTTGTCTAAGTAGTGAAGACTATGAGATGCTGACCTAAAGAATTGGTCTATTAGACCAATGAATGATGTTAAAATAAGAGAAATATCTACTTGAGAGTGATATATAAATCACATAGAATATATGAATTTAGATTATATTTTATGAAAATTTTATTTCATGTGCTAGACAAGAAAATCTACTTGATTATACTGATGGAAGCTACAAGCAATTTGAGTGGTCATTTTAAAGGAGTAAGTTTGATATTGATTTGAGTGGTATTAGAGCATCAAATGAATTTTATGTTTTTATATAATTCCCAAATACTGATGAAAAGGTATTGAATGCCATGATATGTCCTTGATCATATTTGGAGAGTTAATATGGTGATTGTATTTTGATTGTATATGACCAGTCTGAGTGGTCATCTTGAGAAAGGTAATTTGAGGTCTGTTAGCCTATGTTGGAGTGTCTAAGGAATATGGAGGTTTTTCATTGGTTTTTTAGGTTCCATCCATATTATTTTTTCATGTGGTTATGTGATAAAATTTAGAGTATACTTCATTTATTTAATATAGGTTTTTATGTGTATGAAGGCCTCAAGAGCGAGGAGACCTAATTACTAGGTTCAAGGTGTGAGATGGTGTTCTAGGTGGCATGGACAATTTTTGGAGTGATAAATGGTATATTGGTGATATTTTTTATGTTTTTAAATCACTATTATAGGTTTAAGGTGGACCAAGAGGTCCAAAGTGTAATGTGTTGGTTTGTGGGCCTAATTCTTTTAGGTCTCTATTAAGCCTAATTGGTGTTTTAGGTCTTACAAGAAATGGAAAATGTAAAGAGTGTGTGGTTATTACATGTAACATGTATGAGGACCTATTTTAAATTATAAAACAAGCATGAAAATCATCTTGGCCAACCAAGATGGGTTAGATGAGTGTATGGTATAAATACAAGGCATGATTGGCCTATTTGTGTTAGTTGAGAGAGTGTGGATCCAAGTGAAGGAGATAAACTTTTTAATATAAGGTACAAGTCATCAAGGACCATCATATGTTTAATAATATCATTCATTATTATCTTATCAAGGTGATGAAGGTGGACACATAGGTCATTAGACCTAATAGACCTAGAAGAGGCTAGTTGAGCGAGTAAGCTCTAGAGGCTACTTTGAGAGAGATTGAGGGGTGATGAGTGAAAGTAAGATGAATACACCATCATATGTGTTTTAAATCATATCATATGTTGAGATAAGATCAAAGGTATTTGATTTGTTGGTTGGTTTCCTACTTGTTAGTTAGAGCTAGTCAATGGTCAAGTGGGTGCTTGACTAAATTAAGGGGTGGGTGTTCCTTGATCAGTTGATGAAGTTATAAATGTTTAATATTGTATTTATATGATTTTATTCCATATTTTAGGGTTTAGTGGGTTTTATTCCCCATGAGGGTTTCTCACATAGATGATGTGTTCATGTGATGTATGCTCTTGTTTCATGTTTTGTATGTATGTGCTTTCATGATAATATTGCTAGATCAAGTTGATATATGATGGAATGGTTTTGTAATAGAATGAATTTTTTTTTCTATTGATTCAACCCCCTTATTATTAGATACTTACAATAATTGGTATTAGATCCAGACCTTTAGAGGAGGCTTGACTAGGTACAGGTGATCCTAAGTATCTTGAGTTATGATGAGGACAATGTTCTTCTTGTTTGCAGTGATGGATAAGTTTATGAAGATCATGGTTGATGTTTTCATAGTTGTATTCATTTTGGAATTTTTAGGGTTGAAGAAGAAGGACTATTTTGAATCCAAATATAATATCAAACCTAAGTTGAATAATAGATATTATTGAAGATTGGTCTTTTGATCAGTTAACCTGAAAGAAGAAAGATAGGAAAGAGTTTGATTAGAAGCCTGGAATATGAGATCTAATTGAGGTCTATCTAAATTTCCATGAAGTATCAAAGGTATGAGAATGTTTTTCATGTTTATAGGTTGATTTTACAATATCTAACGGAATCTTTTTGAATGTCACATGAGATCATAGAGTGTTAATGTCTTGTTTGTATTGACAAAGAAGTCAAGAGGATGTTTTGTGAGTGTATGATAGTAGTACATGTCTTGAAGGTCATGAAAGATGATATGGGAGGTCATATGAGGTGTAAATAGTGCTTATGTCACTATTGGAAGTCAAATGAATTCATTATATAATTCTTTTGAAGATCTAGGTTTGACTTATCAGCTTGATAGATCTTCTTGAACAAGCAAATTGATGATGTCATCATTCACATGTATCAAGGAGTCATAAAAAAATGGTCATATGGATTTGATTAGGTTTGTGCCTATTTCATATTATTCAAATATAAGGTTTTTATATGAATCTTATTAAAATTTATGGTGGATCAAAGTTGGCCTTCCAAGCATATTTTTCTTTTTTCCATACTTAGCCAATTTTCTGTAAAAATATGACCGTTAGAATTTGAAAATTCAAATTTATGAAGAGAACTAGATTACAAAGAATGGATTGTAGAATTAATAGATAAATTCATATCAAGTTTAGGTAAGAATAAAATTTTAAAATTAATCTATATATAAGATCCTCCAATTGGTGGTTTGGTTTAGGTGTTCATATAGTGCAATAAATGCAGATCAAAGTTGACTATTACAATCTGTGTTTGAAATGATGAACCTAGTTTGAGTAAAAGAGGATTGGAACTTAACTAATGATATTATTTTTATGTTATAAATATTGTATGATGTTCCTAGATTCATGAAGATCATTCCAATGCTTTGTAGCTGATCTGAATGTGTGTTTTTGTGTAATAAAGTCAACTTGAAGATTGACTGAGCTTGAAGGTCCTTGTCCTTAGCAGACTTGTGTGACAAGGTGAGTTATTTTAGTAAATTTTTCAATCAATATGTTTAACATAAGAGCTTGGATATTTCCTCAAGGTTATAATACACATGTTGGTGTACTATGCATAGTTAGTTTGGATTTTGACATAAAAAATAGGCCTAATTTTTGAAAGACTATGATATGATGGTTTGGTATCCACAGACCCTAATAGGAATGTTCTTGATGTTATGGATATTTTATGGCTTATGGAGCTCTATGTTCATTATTTGGATGGTATGAAATGTTTCCTTCAATTTTTATCATACTTAAAAATGCATGGTTGACTGCAAGGTTATGTTTAAAATGACTAGGTCAGGATAGTGTTTACTAATGTTGCTATAATATGCTCTTCAAGATATGACAATGATGAAAAATAAGTACAGTAATATCTTGATGATATCATAGGTCATAAAAATCCTTGTTATCATGTGGTTGAATTCATGAATGAACTCATAGTATTCTATAGTTGATGTTTTCCTGTAGCATATCTAGATGCTAGTGATTTGAATGAGGAAGATTGCAATAGTGCCTTTGAAAGTTATTTTGAGAAGATGCCATGATTCCTTGATATTAAAATGAAATCATAATGTATTAAATGAACATGTTGTCATGTTGTACTTAATTTTGAATGGTTTAATAGTCTGAGGATGATAATATTTGAGTCATCATAAGCATGATTCTAATTTCATATATCAAAGGTTGAAAATTTGTATTGGCAAAGTTGTTTGATCATGAAGATGAAATGCTCAGTACGAAGTAGAATGAACCAAGGATAATGTATTGCATGATTTTATCTTGTTATTTACATAGATTTAATCTCATGAAGGATACAAAAGTGTATTAGAGGTTCCTCAATGTGAATGAGGTCTCTCAGACCTAACCTGACTGTGTGTTGACTAAGAAGATATCTTGCAGTGTTTGAGTCTTAATGGCTTGTGGAGGATAAAGGAAAATTGTATTTTTGACATGAGATCCATATGAGAGTTGTTCTTAAATGCTTCAAATATTCAAGTTGATCTAATGAGACCTATTGGTGTTTCTATCAAAGCATTGAATGTGTGTGGATAATGTTTGAAAGATTTATTTTGTAGACCCAAAGGAGACCTATTGAAGATTTCATGATCTAGGTAAAATATGGTGTTAGGGGGAGTTATCTAGCTTGAATGGCTTGGAGAGATGTACATTATGTGAAGGGGAGCATGTGTGAAATGTTTTAGTCATGTTGGATATTTGGAGGAATATGATACTGATGTAAACTCAAGAAACATGTCAAGAAGATTAATATGATGATTTGATCAAACCAAGTCACGTGTTTTTTAAAAGTATTGTATCTTCATGCATAGATAAAGGAAGTATGGTAGATATGTAAAAGGTCAGGTCCTAAGATTAGAGGACCACATAGATGATCTTCAGAGGAGCATATGTTCACTTTGTCATTAATGGCAAAGGGGGAGAAAAAGAAGAAAAATTTGCCATCAATAACAAAGGGGGAGATTGTTGGAGGTGTGTTGCCATTGATGTCAAAGGAAGGTGTCATGTATACATTGATGTCAAAAGTAATGATAAAGTGGTGATGTCATAATGATGATAATGTTGAGCATGATGTTTTGCAAGGATGGTTTGGATGCATATGAGCTAAGGTGATCATTTTTTGAAGTTTTTCATGTTGTGTATAACATGTTGATAGTGTTATAGATAAAGGAGAGAAGACAAAGTGTGTTGGCATAGGCTTGGTAGCCTAGTATGTTGAGATTTTTGAGGATAGGGAGAACATGGAGGATAGTTTTAAAACATTTCATGAGTTCATATGACATGTTGATGATGAATTGAAATTAGTACAATAATAATCCTAGTGTTTTATATATCAAAGTTTGACTTGCAGTCCTAGACCTAGTGTCCATAGTCACTTAGTGAGGTCCAAATGGAGGGTCAAGGTGAAATTACAAGATGGAAGAGATCCTATAAGCATGTAATTAGGTATAAAAATATTATTCAATTTTTTTTACCAAGTTTCAAGTCTTGAGGATGAAGAGAAAGCAAGATAATATGTTGGAAGGACACTTATTCATGTAGAATGAAGGATTCCTAGCTCAAAAAGAAAGATCTAATGCTCATTGGCATATGTAGAATTTGCATGGTGACCTGATTCTTTTTGGAAATGTGACACATTGATTGAATAAGTATTCTAAGTATTTTTTAGTGGATTGAGGGATAAATATTTATGAATATTCGTTAAGAATGTAAATTGGTCAAAACCCACCTATAAACTGTTATAGTGACCTAATTGGATAAATCTTGTTGGATATGCCATAGAATGGATTGGTTGACCATTTTTGAATATTTTAAGGTCTATATTACTCCTAAAGTAACCTCTTATGGGTATTGGTTTGTCTTGATAGTTAGCAGAAGCTATAGTAAAGTGTTTATTTCTAGAAAATAAGGTATAGTAGTCAGATGGTGCATTAGACCCAGTTGCTAAAATTATGGAAGAGAAAGATATAAGATTTTTATACAAGTAAATAAAGTAATTTTGGTATTATTAGACATATATATAAATCATTTTGATCATTCACTTTGTCCTATCTCTAAATCTACAAACTATGAAAATAATGAGAAAAATCTAGTCAAAGTGAATAAGTGTTTAGGGAAGTGTTTCAGGTGAGTAGGGATGGATCTAATGGTTTGGGGGTTTTTTTAATACATATTACCTATGTTTACTTGGTTATAAATTATTAATTCTACTTATACATAGGTGAAACAATGATTTCAAGGTAGCTTGTCTAAGTAGTGAAGACTGTGAGATAGTGACCTGAGGAATTGGTTTGTTAGATCAATGAATGATGTTAAAACAAGAGAAATATCTAATTGAGAGTGATATATAAATAAAATAAAATATATTAATATTTATTATATGTTATTTAAGTGTTCTTTCATGTGCTATAAAAGAACATCTACTTGACTGTATTGATGGAAGCTACAAGTAGTCTGAGTGATCATTTTGAAGGAGTAAGTTTGATGTTGATTTGAGTAGTGTTGGAAAATTTAATGAGTTTTATGTTTTTATATAGTTCCCAAATAATGATGAAAAGGTATTTATTGTCATTATATTTCTTTGATCATATTTGGAGAGTTAAAATGGTGTGACTATATTTTGACTATATATGACCAATCTGAGTGGTCATCTTGAGAAAGGTAGTTTGAGGTATGTTGGCCATGTTGGAGTGTTTAAGGCACATGGAGGTTTTTAATATATTTTTAAGGTTCCATAAATATTATTTTTTCATGTGTTTATGTGAGAAAAGTGATATTATACTTCAATCCTTTAAGATAGTGTTTTCTAGGTATGAAGGCCTAAAGAGCGAGGAGACCTAATTGTTAGGTTCAAGGTGTGAGATGGTATTCCAGGTGGAATAGATATTTTTTAGAGTGATAAATGGTATATTGGTTATATTTTTTATGCTTTTTAATTTTTGGTAGAGGTTGAAGGTGGACCAATAGGTTCAATGTGTAATGTGTTGGTTTGTAGGCCTAATTCTTTTAGGTCTCTATTAGGCCTAATTTGTGTTTTGGGTCTTAAGGGCAATGGATGACCTAAATAGTATGTGTTTATTACATATAATATGAATTAGGACATATTTAAAGTGTAAAACAAGCATGAAAATAATCTTGTCTAACTAAGATGGTTTAGATGAGTGTATGGTATAAATACAAGGCCTAATTGACCTATTTATGCTAATTGAGAAAGTGTGGAGACAAGCGACGGAGATAAACTTTGAAAGAGAAGTTAAAATTAATAAAATACCATAATAAGGTGAAGAATGTCAATCATTTTTATCTTATCAAGGTGATTAAGGTGGACACATAGGTCATTATACCTAATATACCTAGAAGAGGCTTGTTGAGTGAGTAAGCTCTAGAGGTTATTTTGAGGGAGATTGAGGGATAAAAAGTGAAAGAAAGAAGATTACATCATCAAGTGTGTTTAACATAATATCAGAGGTGGATATTAAATCATAGGTATTTTATTTAGTTCTTGGTTTTTGTATAGTAATTTCCTACTCTACGTCGTATTCAATTTATTTATATTTTGATTTGAGCACTGCAATTTTGGTTCCAACACACTTTGAGCAAAGCCGTAGAGTTTTGGAACAGAGGATGGGTTCATTTTTGTTAAGTGTCAAGATGTAGCAGAAGCTACCAAGTGTCACCTTCCAAGCAGGTATTTTTCCCCTTCTTGTTTCCTTCATCTCATTTTTTCCTGAGTATTAGTTCAAGCAGATGCTGCCAAGTGTCGCTTTCCAAGAAACAAAGCCGACAGTTGGTGTCCCCTGAGTTCCCTTTTTGTAACCTTCAAAAACCATAGACTGTGCCACATACCCAATAGCAGTTAAGTGGAACACACCATGTGTCAGCATCCACATCTCATATCAGTGTCTGAACTTCATTCAAAGACTTTCAACATAAAGCAACAGAGAAGGCGAAAAGTGCCAAGTGGCAGTTGTGGAGGCCTTGAAATACCTTTTGGAGAAAAATCACAAGCCACCACGTGTCATCATCTGGGAGGCTTTGGTCTAATGATTTCATTAAGCACATAAAGGTGTCTTTTCATTTTGCTTAAGTGCTAAGAGCAGTGAAGGCTACCAAGTGTCACTCTCTGGTCCCTTTCTACCCCATCCCAAAAGGCAGCGGAAGGCACCATGTACCTTTAGACAAAGAAGCGGAAGATGCCACATATCTTCCCAGGAGTAGCAGATATTTCCATGTGTCAACATCAGAGGGATCATCCTTGAGTTTCATTGCTGAATAAAGGTTATGGTGGGCCTCGGGTGTTACTTCAAAATCCATGGAAGCTGCCAGGTGTCACCATCCATAAGACCCTGTTATGAGTCCTGAATAAATCTACAACATAGCCAAGGAAAGGGAGAGGGCCACGTGTCTTTGATGAACTCAGTATAGAGTGCCAAAATGTCATTTTATGATGCCTAAAGGAGAGTTTTTCATAAATTGGCTAAGGGTCCTCTCCCATTACAAATAGAACAGAGTGCCCGTCTACCTGTTATAGAAAAAATGGAGGGAAATTCTGTGAGAGTTAATTCGAGTAGATGTAGCAGTGCACAGGGTAGTTTTTTTTGGGGCTTTCAAGCATTAGAGATGTCATTTGTTTTTCTCCTATAGTAGAGGTAGAATAGAAAGTTGAGCAGCCCAGTAGGTGATGAAATTTGAAATTTAGGCGTGAAGAGAGGAACTAGTCAAAATTTGCCATGCCACAGTTAAGAGCAGCCGTTCTTCTCCAGCATGGATTTTTGAAGCATTGAATGCACCAAAGTTCAAATTATTATTTTTTTATTTACATATATGGGGCTATAAAAGAAGAAGAATTATAAAATCTAAAGGAAGGGGGGGAATTCTCATAGTTTTAGACTATCTAAAGTGTGTGGCCAATAATATCATTTGCTCTTGTCTCAATTTTCTTGAGTTGTAAAGTTTATGTAATCATGCATGTTTATGTGCCCTTTATGTGGCTGAATGAATTGAGGAAATTTGAGCTCCATGACTTTGTTGATGTTATCTATGTTGTTTACAAATTAGTCTATACGGTAGATTTTCTAGTGCAATGATTGGAAATGTTATTTGCTTTTGTCTCATTTTCTAGATTTTGAAGATTTACATGACTGTGTGTGACTTATGCACCTCCTATGTGATTGGAAGATTCTATTAAGAAGATTAAACACTATGCCTTTGTTGAAAATTCCTATATCTCAGCAAAAGACTCCCCTATTGTGAGCCTCTATTTCTATTATTCCAATCTTTTACATTGATCATGCACTTGTTTGCTCTTAAATGTAATAGAATCACATAATAGTTTCACTGTGATCAGGTTAGGACTAGGATTACTCTCAGGCACATCACCCTAGTTAGGTTTCAATTCCTACATTTTGCATTTTTGTTTAGTCTCCTATCCCTTTTCCCCAACAACCATAGAATAGAAGAGACTAGCTTATTTAAAACCCAGAGGTTGTTTCAAGCTGCATCGTCCCACAGCTTGAAACTTCCCATTGTTGATTGGCTAGGATCTAGCACAATTTTATGCCATCAACTATTTTTGGCATGCCTAGTGGGACCAATCTTTCAAGGAGTTGAAGAATTTTGGTGTATTCTTTAGCCAATCTGCCTTTGGAGGTTTTTATGGACACCAACAATGACTCTGAGTCATCAGCCAATCAAGCAGTATCATCAAGAAATCCCTTTAGTATGTATAACTATGTGACTCATAGCTATGAGTCTTATTATCCTTCAAATATTTTTTATCAAGAACAAACTTCTCCTGGAATTATGTCAAGTAATGAGGATGCACATGGCCAAGAGCTATACCAGTTTTTTGCCCAGCCTAATCTCATTTTTACCTTCAAGAAAGCATTGCTGGGATTTAAAAAATATGTGTTAGAGCTTGACAGCAAAAGGGAATATGGCCAACAAATTCCTTGTCATGTCATCTATCAAGTGAGGGAAGTAATAGATCTGATTAAAAGTGAATGGGATCCTATTGAAAGGGCAAATTGGCAAGAACTTACATATGAGATGTTAGAAGTGTGTGATTGTTTATGTTCCTAGAAGAGAGGCTAAGCATTCATGAGAACCAGCCTTACCAAGTCTACCAAACTTCATACCCACCACCACAAGTCCAATATCAAACATACGCCACCCCTGTTCATGAGCAGGGTCAAACCCGTCAAGATCACAAAATCTCACTTTCCCCTCAAGTCCCTTTTGCCCCTACTCAAGAAGCTTCTTGTTTTCCATCACAACCTTCTTCTTCATCCCCTTTTGAAGAAGAATATATTTTGAAGGAGCAATTGAGTATGTAAAAGAATATGCTCAATTCATGGCTAGTCAAGAGGATTCCATAAGTACAGATGAGGAATAAATAACCATAGATTCCCCTTTTGATGAGCAAGAGGATAAGCTACAAGATTTTTCCTTCACTTCAGATGAGGAGATCATTTATGACTTTTTCCTTACTTTTCAAGAAGATATAGAGGAACATGGATACTCCCTTGACCAAGTCATTGAGATAGATCACACTATCCTGGAAGAAGGCTATGGATTGGCCAAGTATGGAGAAGATAGCATCAAGACTCAGTTGAGTATACAGAAGGAATGCCAATCTTTAGATTCATCCTTTCAAGAGGGTGAAATCATCAAAGAGCATGATGATGAAATAAAGCTAGAATCTGAAGAAGATGTGTTGAAAGATAATGGATATCAAAAGGCACAGCATGAAGAACCAATAGCCCATGATTTCTTGATGACACCCAAAAACATGAAGAACCAGTATTTGATAGGCATTTAAGGATAGGAAGAGTTCAGGTGTTGAATACATGTTTTACTCAGACTCATTTGAGTGCAGGTAGACCTGTATGGTTGGTGTAGAGAACATTCCATCAATGACATATCTGTTACAATCACTGGTATGTCAACGCAAGTTGGCTTGTCATAAAGAAGACATTGGAAAGTTCATTTTTGATCCCAGAGGAAAATAAGGATTTGTAATTAATGTAGTTAGCTAGTTTCCATTCTTGCATTGCTTTGTTTTGTTTTTTACTTTCCTACTTTTCTTTTAAAATAAGTGTTTTAAATGCAGAGTCAGTGTCTTAGAAATTCTTTAATTATTTATTTTTTGCTGCAATAAATGCTTCCCCAAATCTTTTAAAATCTCTAAGGTACCTTGCATCACATAATATGTCTACCTCACTATTTCTCAAAGATTGAGTAGGATTTGCTAATGGTCACCTTAATTTAATGCTATTTTAAAGTTTACAAACTCTCAAACATTCTTGCAAAAATATCTTGCTCATTGTGATTGTGGCACCTAGTGAAATTTGTTGTAGCAAGGCTTTTTTATCTTGCAAAAGGTTCATACTAGGTTATTATACAAGAGATTTAGAGATGGTGAGAACATCAAAAACACCCAAGAAGAAAAGAAGGGTGCAATTCCAATTAGACCCAGAAGAGGAAGAACAACCTTCACAGCACCCAATGCAAAGCACTGTAACTTCTCCTTAGGTAGGAATTACTCCCTCTCCTCCCTCTCAATCCATGCCTCCACCCAGCCAAATGACACCTCTCACCACTACTGCCATTCCCATTTCATTATTCACTTCATCCTTAATGCCTGAAGCCTTAACATTACCTTATTTCTCCCCCTCTGTTCCTAGAAAAACACCCCATCAACTCACCCCTAGCCAGCCAATGGCTCTCTAATATAGCCTACCACAAGGATTTCCCTTCATAGGGGGATATATTGTGTCTCCTTCCACCTTCCAAACATAGGCTGATGCTACAAAGAAGGCAAGAGAAGCCTAATTGGAGAAGAAGAGGAGTAAAGATAATAAAGTGCCAGTAGTGCCACATTTGAAGTCACAATTTGACCCCATTCAACAGTAGCTGATGGTGACCCATTTGTCACCCAACATTGCCAGGCTGAGTGAACAAATGCAGCTAGAAGACTACACCATGAACACAATGGCCATCGACATGTCCCTATTTAGGCCTTAAGACAGAGTCGAGTTCATGACTGAATCCATTTCTGTAGTCACAAAAGATTATTTGAGGATATCAAGGAGACTACAGAAGATGGAGGCCGACCTGGCCATGGAAAAGGCAAACTACAGTAGTTTGGCCAAACAAATAAACTAGAAGGATAATGAGATAGCTAGTCTACAAAAATAGTTGCAAGATATTGTTTCCCTCCAGACTCAATGGGCAATTCAGGGCCAAAATGATTCTTTGAAAGTAGAGCTTGTACTTGCCAAGGATGCAGTAACAGCTCTAAGATGAGAAAATGCAACATTGTAGGGAAAAGTCAAAGGACTCCAATTATAGGTTACCCAATCATAGCAAAGGTTGCTAGAAGAATAGAATAAGGGTGTGGCTTCTCAAGCCCAGCACCAGACAGAGCAGCAGCGGACTACATAACTAGCAATTGAGTTGGCTAATAGGCCAAGAGGTGTCAGAGTGGTGCAGCTGGTAAAGAGCCTTTACGAGTCAGCATGGGAGAGAATATCTTTAGAGATTCTCCAGTTCAAGCCATTTTTCACCTTCCTCCTCAAAGCACAGTAGCTATGTAAGAGGGTCGAGAATCTAGTATAGAGCACTCTGGCCAAGATCTCTAGAAGAGTCACAGACTCTCATTCTTTACTGGTGAAGCTCTATAGCTCAAGGGATGCAACATTGGTAGTCATAGGGATTCACAATAGAATGGATGTCATGAAATGGGTCAATGAGGAGCTCAATCATAATGCCACAGCCAAAAATTATAGAAGCTATCTTGATGTCATCAAAGAAGGCATCGACAAAATAAGGCAACACATTGAAGATTTGGTGTGACTGGGCATTTTTTCCCCATTTTTAGATGCGAGGATGGTGCTAATGGTGGACCAAATCCAACCATCGATGCTGGCTAGGCAAAGGGATCAAACAATTTTTTAGAGCTTGCAGGATGATTCTTCAACCTCTGAGGTCAAAACTATTCTAATTCCTATTTTCCAGCTAGAATCCAAGCTGAAAGACACTACCCAGGTCTTACAAACCTTCTCACACAAGGATCTCATTAGCTTGGATTTGGATTTTGATGAGTTGTAGAACAAGCAAGGATTATCTGACCATGAGTGGTCTATCTTCCAGATAGCTCTTTTAAAGCTATAAATTTTGAAATTTTGATCGAGTGGGAGTTGAGTTCTTTTTGAGCAGGCTCAAAAGCCCTGATGGTTGCCAATAACTATAGAGTAATTTCATACTCTACATCGTATTCAATTTATTTATTTTTTTATTCGAGCACTACAATTTTGGTTCCAGTGCACTTTGAGTGAAGCCACAGAGTTTTGGAATAGAGGACAGGTTCATTTTTGTTAAGTGTCAAGATGCAATAGAAGCTGCCAAGTGTCACCCTCTAAGCAGGTCTTTTTCCCCTTCTTATTTCCTTTTTCTCATTTTTTCCTGAGTATAAGTTTAATCAGATGCTGTCAAGTGTCACTTTTTGAGAGATAAAGCTGACAGTTGGTGTCCCTAGAGTTCCCTTTTTGTAACCTTCAAAAAATGTGGACCATGCCACATACCCAGTAGCAGTTAAGAGAAATGCACCATGTGTCAGCATCCATGTCTCATATCAGCATCTGCACTTCATTTAAATACTTTCAACATAAAGTAGTAGAGAGGGTGGAAAGTGCCAAGTGGCAGTTGTGGAGGCCCTAAAATACCTTTTAGATAAAAATTGCAAGCCACCACGTGTCGTCATCTAGGAGACTTTGGTCTAATGATTTCATTCAACGCATAAAGGTGTCCTTTCATTTTTCTTAAGTGCTAAGAGCAATAGAGGCTGCCAAGTGTCACTCTTTGGTCCCTTTTTACCCCATCCCAAAAGGTAGCGAAAGGTGCCACGTACCTTTAGATGAAGAAGTAGAAGATGCCACGTATCTTCCTAGGATCAACAGAGATTTTCATGTGTCAATGTCAGAGGGATCATCCTCAAGTTTCATTGTTGAATAAAGGTTGTGGTGGGCCTCGGGTGTTACTTTAAAATCCATGAAAGCTGCCAGGGGTTGCCATCCATAAGAGCCTGTTATGAGTCCTGAATAAATCTACAGCATAGCCAAGGAAATGGAGAGTCCATGTGTCTTCGATGAACCTGGTGGAGAGCACCAAATGTCATTTTTTGATGCCTAAAGGAGAGTTTTTCATAAATTGGCTAAGGGTCCTCTCCCATTACAAATAGAATAGAGTGCTCGTCTACCTGTTACAGTGAAAATGGAGGGAAATTCTATGAGAGTTAATTCAAGTAGATGGAGCAGTGCACTAGGTAGTTTTTTTTGGGGCTTATAAGCATTGAAGATGTTATCTGTTTGTCTCCTAATAGCGGAGGTAGAATAGATAGTTGAGCGGCCCAGTAGGTGATGAAATTTTAAATTCAGGCACGAAGAGAGGAACTAGTCAGGATTCACCATGCCATAGTTAAGAGCAGCCGTTCTTCTCTAGCATGGCTTTTTGAAGCATTGAATTCACCAAAGTTCAAATTATTATTTTTTTATTTATGTATATGGGGCTATAAAAGAAGAAGAATTGTAAAATATAAAGGAAGGGGGGGAATTCTCATAGTTTTAGACTATCTAAATTTTGTGGCCAATAATATCATTTGCTCTTGTCTCAATTTTCTTGAGTTGTAAAGTTTATGTAATCGTGCATGTTTCTATGCCCTTTATGTGGCTGAATGAATTGAGGAAATTTGAGCTCCATGCATTTGTTGATGTTATCTGTGTTGTTTGCAAAGTAGTTTATACGGTAGATTTTCTAGTGCGGTGATTGGAAATGTTATTTGTTTTTGTCTCATTTTTTGGATTCTAAATTTTTACATGACTGTGCATGACTTTTGCACCTCCTATGTGATTGGAAGATTCTATTAAGAAGATTGA
The DNA here is from genome assembly GCA_037957365.1 of Torreya grandis. Taxonomy (NCBI): domain Eukaryota; kingdom Viridiplantae; phylum Streptophyta; class Pinopsida; order Cupressales; family Taxaceae; genus Torreya; species Torreya grandis. The sequence continues at coordinate 5,746,843 of JARHVA010000341.1, forward strand.
ACACTATGCCTTTGTTGACAATTCATGTATCTCAGCAAAAGACTCCCCTGTTGTGAGCCTCTATTTCTATTATTCCAATCTTTTACATTGATCATGCACTTGTCTGCTCTTAAATGTAATAGAATCACATAATAGTTTCACCGTGCTCAGGTTAGGACTAGGATTACTCTCAGACGCATCACCCTAGTTAGGTTTCAACTCCTACATTTTGCATTTTTGTTTAGTCTCCTATCCCTTTTCCCCAACAACCATAGAATAGAAGAGACCAGCTTCTTTAAAACCTGGAGGTTGTTTCAAGCCAGATCGTCCCACAACTTGAAACTTCCCATTGTTGATTGGCTAGGATCTAGCACAATTTTACACCATCAACAGTTTCCTAGGGGGTTATAGCCTCCTTACTAGTTGGAACTAGATAAAGGCCAAGTGGGTGCTCCTTAATCAATTGGTGATGGTCTAAAGGTTGAATCTTGTCTTCTAGGAATGTAGTCCATATTTAAAGTTTCATTGGGTTTTATACCCCAATAGGGTTTCCCACATAGATGATGTGTATGTGTGATGTATGCTCTTGTTTCATGTTTTGTATGTATCTACTTTCATGATAATATTGCTAGATCAAATTGATATATGATGAAGTGGTTTTGGAATTAAATGAACATTATTGTCTATTGATTCACCCCCACCTCTCAGTAGCTAATTCCAATATAACTAATTTTTATAATTGGTATAGAGTGTGTTTATAATGCTTATGACTAATAATTAATCAAGATTATAATTATTCAAGGGATAGAACTATCTAGGTTACAATGGTCTAGGGTATGAAAAGAATATTGTTCTAAGTATAATGGTCTAGGGTGAAATGATAAAAAATGAAAATAGTCTAGGATAGATTTGTCTAGGATATAATAGTGGGGTTTTGAGGTATCTTAACTCATCTAAGATGGTAGATACCACTCACAAAATGGTAAGATCATTCACTTATGTTTACTCACAAAATGATGAGAGAATATGGAAAAGGGGGACTAAGCTGAACTCAACATGAATCGAGTGTGACCTACGTAATCCCATTAGAACCTCAAGTTATAGTATTTCCACCCACACAAAAGGTTATGAGATCCAACTAGGTAAAAACAAATTCAAAAATTAAGGCAAATAACAAGGTAAATGATAATAACAATGATAAGGTGATGCAATAATGCATTATAAAATTGTTGTTCCTAATTTTCCAATAGCTAGTTATAATTAGGAAACAAAATAAAAAGATCAAAGGTACTAATTTTCCCATAGGAAATTATAATTAGTAATCTAAGGTGAAATATTGATTTGCCCATAGGTAGTTATAATCAGTGACACAAGGTAGAACACCAATTTTCCCATAGGTAGTTATAATCAGTAGCACTAGTCAAAAATAAATGAAAGATAACTTGCCAAATCTACTGTCACACTACTTTCATAGATTGTCATTTAAACACAAAATTCTAAAATTGTTGAAATAAGATCAGAATTCCCTCATAGAAGGTATTGGAAGAACCAAAGGAACCAAGATCAAAAAGGGGTTGGGTAGGGAAGCTAAAAATAGGGATTTCGTCAATATTAAATGCATGGTATAATAAAATAGTATAAAGCATGACATAAAGAAAATGATAGGATTATAATTGGGTTATAATGGTAATAGGATTGCCCCCAAGTGATAAGGTAAGGTAAATGGTAAGGTAAATGACAAATGGAAAATGATTCGGTTTCTCCTATTAACATGGAGATGCATGTCCTAGTTAACATATGAGACAAACGGAATAATCAATCATAAAAAAATTGCTAACCTACACCTCATTTGAATAGTTATCCTATCAAGAACCTACTACATATTTGGATTCCAATAATGTTATTGTGATTGTCATTGGTCGTTAATTATATTTCCTTTAAACATCAAGACAAGATGTCTTTATATCCTATATAAATAAAAGTGTATCCATGGATGGTAACTAATGTTAGGCATAAGATAAATGGTATAAGTTGATAATGGAATATCAGTTCATAATTAAATGTATAATAATTGGGAAGCAAATAAAGATAGAGATATTTAGGCACACATAATGTTGTTGATTCTGAATTTGACATAATTTTAGTTCTGGTAGGGCCAAAGACTTTTGAATATGCTCTCGATAGGACCACCATATTTTTCTATTATTTAGGCCTGAGAGTAGCTACCATCTAATTATGTTGTAGACTAGAATCTATATTGATGTTATATTTTATAATGTCTTGATCAAGCAGTGAAGAACTATTGTGCTCAGCTATTGGCACCTCAAATATTTTTTCACCAATAAAGTTGCCTTGATTGTCCCATAGCACCTTTAAAAATCTTTCACTAGAAGATGATGAGTTTAAAATTTGATTGTCCCTTAGTGCCTCTAAAAAGGTCTCACTAGGAGATTGTTCTTCTACATGAATGTGGTCTTGGTCCCCCTAATATTTTGTGCATGATATGTCACTATGGATGTAGTTCAATAAAGTGTGATTATATCGATCCCAATCAACTCTTGTGAGAGTTGGAATGCCAATATAATGGCTATGTTTGGTGGTGGTAATGAAATTATGAAAGGAAACAAATTCCTCGTAGAAGATACTAGAAGAACTTGTGTCGATGTTAAATTAATCATCCTGAAAAACCATATAAGGATCACAAATATATTCAAATTGATTTGTAAGGTAATTGTAACCAATGTTATAAAAACCAAGAATGTATTTTTATTTTTAATCCAAATATAACTTAAAGGAATCTAAATCCAATGTTTATCTTGATGTTAATTCTACTTTTGATGCTAAATCTGATATCAGTTCAAGAATAGAACCTAGCTTTAATGTTTATTCTTCATCTAGTGTAGATGTTACTATAATAATGTCCTATTGAACATTTTATATTGGACTAATAATGGTCTATTATGGCATAATAGGCTCTATAAAAATAGATTCATCTAAGAAGGGTTCAACATAGATTGGCTCATCTAAGTGAAGCCCCTCAAAGAGGGACCAACTTGAGGGGTGACTCCATAGAGACTGGATTGTCAAAGTGAAACTCCTCAATGAGGGGAAAATATCAAGAGACAAATCCATAAAGACTAGCTTATCAAAGGGGTGGGGCTCGCTAAAAATATAAAAATGGTCAAGATAATGATTTACCCAAAGGCAGTTATAATCATTAAAATGTGACTCAATAAAGACTGGCTCATCAAAGTGAGACTCCTCAATAATAGGTATAGTATCAAAGGGTGATTCATCATAGGCTAACTCATCAAAAATGGTTGGTTCAACAAAAACATCATGGCCTTGGTTTATAATTGGTTGCAAAATATCAACTTTGAACACATTTTGGTCCTCAAAAGATGTTTTTTGAAGAGGTAATGATTGGTTTTATTGTGGCTCAAAGACCAGCATGGATTTTTGAAAGTGGGGAATAGTTGGTACAGGGGGAATAATGGATCATTATTTAATAATTGTATCTCCAAAAATTATACTATCGAATAAGGGATCAACAAATACTAGCTCATCAAATTGATGATCTTTAATAATAGGCTCAATAAATACTAGCAATGGGCCTAGAATGGTAATGACTGGACATTACAAAGTTTGGTTGATAGCACAAGCCAAAGGATGAGAGATTATAATGGTAACCTTTAAGCATTACATAGCTTGGTTACTTGCACAATTTGAAGGAGGATAACCTAGAATGGTAACCTTTGAATGTTGTGAACCTTAGTTATGCAAGACGAAGGAGGATAAACTATAGTGGTAACCTTCAAATGCTATGAAGCTTAGTTACTCATGAAAACTTAAGGAGGATAACTAAATGGTAACCTTTGAACATTGTATATCTTGGTTTCTCCTACAATCTAAATGAGGAGAACTTAAATGGTAACCATTGAGCATTGTAGAGCCTAATTTCTCACACAAGCATAAGGATGAGAATGGGGTTGGCGTATGAAAAATTACCATGGATTGGGTTTTTTTTTAAATATTAGTCCCAAAAAGGAAAAGATATTCAAACATGATTAAGTGCTCATGTTTGTCATAATATTTTTTTTCCTCATAATTAGGGCCATAAGAGACCCCGTTACGGGTATACCTTTGTGTCATGCTTGGTAGATTGTTTTCTTCATTTTCTAAGATGTGAAATGTGTCTTGTAAATTTTAAAAAGTGTTTTTTAAATTTATTCAAACAAATGACAAGGTAAAATGATACTATAATAAAATAAGTGGCATAGTACCACACAATTAGAATAAATGGTCATGAATTTTCTCAACTTTAGTGGGTTGAAATCATCAAATTAGAAGAGAGTATGATAACTTTGAAACCTAAAGTGCAAGCTAGCACAACAAACTTAGGTCAAAGATATGTCAATACCATAAAATATAGACACAACTATGATGAGTTATGACTATAAAATTAGAAGAGGGTCTTTTTAATTAGGAAGATAATAATGTGAACTAAGAATCTCAAAAAGTGAATTAACACAAGAACTCCTAAGTATAAAGCTAAAACCAAATGGGAATCACAACATCACCACATGGTAATAGGATGTAAAATGGTCTAATAACTTAGAGCATGAGTGAAGTAAGATAATTTAAGTCCACAATGAAAATAAAAATGATGATGAGTCTATATAATAGCCTTCAATCCAAATGAGAAATCATACCCAAGTTTACTCAAACCAAGTACAAACAACAAATTAATAACACCTTGGCCTAGAACTTAGAAAGGTGAGATTTTGAATTTAGATTAGAAATGAAGGAATTTAAGATTTTACAAAGTGGGAAAATGGTCTAGATTCAAATGGGCAGCATAACAATGTTACTTAGAAAATATAAACATAATGTTATAAATGATTATTTGAATAAGGCAACAAATGATTTTGATTTGGTTAGTGTAACACCTTCTTTCTCAAATAGAATGGTGTATAACAAAGGTTTTTTTGGTTTTATGATGTTTTTTGTTTTTCATACATTTTTAGACTTGAAAATACCAATCGAATAAAGTATAAAATGACAAAATACACCTAAGTGTAATGTCCAAAGTCCTAAAAATGATAAGGTTACATTGTACTATTGAATTCCATCTATATACATGCACTTGAGATGATTTCAAGTGTTAATCCAAAAATAAAAGTGCATGAATAAGTAGGGTTTTTACACCTCCCTCTCAAGATATTATACAATGACATGAAACTTTGAGCTACTCACCCTATATCAATTATATGTCTCTGGCAAGTGGGGTTGTTCTAAAATTAAATTTTCATGCATTTATAGATAGTCCCAAGTGTTTCTAACACAATATATGCTCATTTAATTTGGATTTGGATCAACCTACTTGTGAAAATGTCTAGTCCTTTTCACAACCACTACATCTATCACTTGATTAGTGTAGTGTGATGTCTGAGTTACCCCTACAGCCTGAGGTAGTATCTTACTAATAGAACTTATTTAAATGCTCAAAAAAGCATCCAAATAATTCAAACTCAATTTGTATACCCCACGATGGAATGGAGCTAAAACTATGTCGAGAGATGAATTCTCAAGTTAACACTTCCCTAGAGAACCTATGAGGAGGCTATGAACTCCTGCTCACAAGTCAAAAAGCATAAAAATAAAAGATAAGCAAAAGTACTTTAGGGTTGACACCTAATTCATATGGATTTGGGGTGGGCCTTAATGACATTATTTTCATGCTTTTTGAACTAAAACAAAACCAAGTCATAGAAATATCTCTTTTGGTCACTTGATTTCCCTAAAGGAGATCGGGGGAGAGCATACATGCATTAATCATTTTACAAAAATAAATAACTTTGAAAGAATAATCATAAAATAAAACACTCTTAAGAGTATGTACCTAAGTGTGAGTTTTTATTTTATTACACCAAAGTGAAATGTTTATGAAATTTTGGCCCCTTGGCTTTAGTTGAAAAGCTTTCAAAAGCTTTCACAAATAACCAAGTTTCTTATAGGCACCAAACAAAATGTGCAAGACTTAACCACCTCCCAACTTTTGTCTTTTTCAACTTAGGTATGAAATTTTTAAAGGGTTTTTATTTTCTTATAATCCCAAACATAAATGATAAAACAAGATTTCAAAATAATCTCTCAGATTTCTATTTTTCTATCTCAAATACTGATGTTGATCCATGCAAGAATCAATGTCGATTCATTGAAATTGGTGTCCATCAGATCAAAGAGGGGTCGACACCGATTGACATAAATAGACATTGGTTCTTACCAAAACATAAGAAAATATAAAATGGTTTTTTTCACAATTTTTTTTTCAAAACAAGGATAAAAAACCAAAAAGCTCTCTAAATCTTGCAAAAAACGGTCAAGTAGACAATATGCAAGTGTTTAAACACAGAATAAAAACTAGAAACTTTAAAGAAAAACCCATTAACCATGTTTTTTGCCATGTTCTACCCTTCACATAATAATTAATGTAAATTTTGAGAAGATCGATGCTGGTTTGAGAGAATTGATGTCAGTCTCTATGTAAATTGTGTGTCTCTAAAAAAAGAAAATAAGTGAAAAATGAATCTAGAACTTGAATTTTAAGGATTATTAAGCATATATTATCAAAACTAAGAGTTGTATAATAATATACTTGGTTTTATGTGATGTGTGGTCCCATCGAGCATGTCAAAATAAAGAGTATGCATCTAAATCAAGTTAGTCCATGAATTAGTAGAGTAAAACCTAAAATAAGCATAAAGGACACAATGTGCTAAGCCTAATCCCTCAAGGGGTTTTGATAAGGAAATCTAAGATTTAATGAAAGAAGGAATACTACCATCAAACCTACCCAAGAGTGTCCCTCCTTTCAAGATCATCCAAGAGGCATGATTTTCCCTGGATTTGGTGCTCTAAGTCTTTCGTAATGATGAATATCAAGCTTTTCCATCATTTCTCAATGCACCAATGGCTTAGGCTCATGAATTTGATCAATGTGTGAAAATATTTGAAGATTTTCTATTTTAATTTTTGCATAATAAGTTTTCATCAATGAATCTTAAAAATGGTGGTCTTATCCCTCTTACTTGTAACTTTTTAGAAATGATCAAAATCAACCATGACCGTACATATTAAGATCAATATGTGTGGATATGAATCAATTTAATTTTGGAGGGATAAGCCATAAATGTCCCCATTAATATTTGGAAGAGTATGGTATTAATGAGTCATGAGAGGGATTAAACCTAATATTTATTCTATTAATGGCTTATATATGTCATCCAACTAATGATGTCATAGGGTGATGCAAATTTTAACAATGAATTTACAATAAATAGATATTCAATAACTTCCATGGATTTTTCACTTAAGATCTTGATTTGATTTAATTTGCTTAAGTGCATTTAATTAATTTTTTGTAATTCTTTGGAAATTGGTTGTTCACTTAATCAAACTAGTTTAAATGTTAATTTACTGAGTCATAATTTGACTAGAGTATAATTAGAAGGTGTTAGTTGTATATGGAACAATTCCCCAATTAGAGCATTGTGAATGCAAAATAACATATGCACATGATGTGTGCCCCTAAATTAGAAGAATTCATTGGTCCAGAGCATCATTTTTTATGGTCATAATTTGACTCAAAGTGATTGGATAAAATATAATAATCACATCAAATGCATTTCCCCATTCAGGGATAGATTAGCCTAAATTAGTACCTATACATGATAATTTTGAACCATTTAATGCATTTTAGTGATTTTGGTCTAGATAATGCATTGTCATATAAGATTACTTAGATTGATTATTTTAACATAATAGTGATAGGAATTGGATGTCTACAATGATTAATCCATTATATGGCTCATTATATCTAAGTAATAACCCTATTGTCCCCTCATGATCTTCCTTATATGATGGATGTGATGTGCATTTTATGACTTATTTCTAGTCTAAAGTAGATAATGAATACTTATACCTTGGTTAGCATGTGTGAGTCAATGTTACTTATTTTTACCACTATGTTATAACTCTTTACATGGTGATCTATAAAATTTTGATGTACAGGTTGTATAAAAATACCTTGATCAAATAATAAAGTTTTGGAAAAGAAATCAAACCATTAAAGATGAACTCAATCTAGCTCTAGAGTCTATCAGACTAGATTCAAAGTCCATTAGGTTGGCTATGGATTCCAATAGCTTAGTTCCAACTCCAGTAGGTGAGCTCCAAAGTCACTCTAACTAGGCAAAAAAATTGTTGTAAGTCACTTTGACATTTGTAAATTACTTAATACATCCTACATAGAATGATTATGGACCTTTCGATACATCCATAGGTCAATCTCATTCATCAAGAAACTTTCTATACATAGTGCCCTATTTATAGCCATAATATTTATAGTAATGTTTTGTAAAAGATACCACTATGAATGTTATTAGATTTTAGTCACTAGTTCATATACATTTGTAACTATATAGATGATGTAATCGATTGAAAACTTTGCATTTACCTACACCACCTCTTCCACCATTTCCTCTTGAAACATGGAAGATGGTTATAACTTCTTTTTATTTTTGAAAATAATCAAAATATTAGTTGCAATATTTTTAGATGGTTAATTTTTTTTGGACAACAATTTTAGGAACATTATATTTAAAATAACATCTTCCTATTGTTTAGAGTGTCATAATGTTAATCATAAAATAATAGTGAAAAATAAGAAAGTAAAAAATAGATCTATTTTGATATTTTAATCCTTTTTTCTAGAAGATAATGAAGCTTTGATGTTTCTAAAATACTAAGTGTGAATTAGATCATGTGCCAAGAAAGAGTAAGGGCCCACTCACCTAAGGAGGCATGATTATTTTGAGTTATTTTTATGTTTTATGTTGTTATTTAATCTTTTCAAAATCTTTATGTTAAGTATGTGATTTGATTAATCTCTCTCTCTCTCTCTCTCTCTCTCTCTCTCTCTCTCTCTCTCTCTCTCTCTCTCTCTCTCTCTCTCTCTCTCTCTCTCTCAATAAATAGATTAATGTGTGTTTTCCTTTATCAGCAATGGTGTTCATTTCTAAATAGTTTCCCTTATAGCAAATGTGTTTTTTTATAAGAAAGTGTGTTTACTTTGCAACATTATAATTATGCACTAGAGTGTTTACCTTATAAGTAATTATATATATTTAAATTTAAGAAATTATAATACATCCTTAAGATAAATTATCTACAACTCCCCCCAAAAATATAATTATTAGTTATTATATTTGACACCTTACTACTGACTATCGTTGGATACCAACCCTAGTTTGACATGACATCAACCAAGTTGATTTTATATAAATGAAGAGATTTAATACACTAATAATTTTTACCTTATCCTTACAACTATTCCCATGTCCATGTGAAGAGGTACCAAGGTCATTCATTCCATTCCTTTGTTCTTCCTACAAGGGAGGATAACAAGTGTCTATGTGATTAAAATCCAAATAACAAGATCACAATCATGTTTCATACAACTAAAGAATAAACTCTCAAATCCCAACATATTAATTTCTTCTTATGACTATGCCCATGTCCATGCAAATAGCTTATAGAGGTCATTTTCTCCATTCTTATGTTCTTCCTATAAGGGAGAGTAATAGGTTCCTATGCAAGTTTTTTATAAAAAAAAATCTATCATGTTTCATATGAATTTAAAAAAAATTCACAAATCCTAACATATTACCTTCTCCTTCTAACTAGGCCCATGTGTACATGAAGAGGTTGATGGCAAATATTTTATTAACTCAATATTTATAAAGTGATCATCCTCTAATGAAACAGGTGTGCACCCCTCCTCACTACCATTGTTTACCTTAAAAATAAGTGCAACAATTAGAAATATTAAATATGTAATAAGATATACATGTGAATTTAAAATGTATGAACATCAAATAATTACCATTGTATCATGGGAATCATTTTTAAGGTCATAATATGGATCCTCATCATCTTCCAATGAAACAAGTCATTGTGTTTCTTCCTTGAATATAATAATAAGTTTCTTTATAGGAAAAATAAAAAAATAATGATCATTATCAAGTTTCATACCAATTTTATAAACTCATAAATCTTGCATAATACCTTCTCCCATATTACCTTATCCATGGGAAGACTATGTCCATATGGACGCAAGGAGGTTGTAGAGCACAGTTGCATCTATTCAATTCTCCTAGTCTTTGTATGAATGGGAGTATTGCATTCATCCTCATTAGAATTATTACACTACATAATCAATGCAATATTTATAATTTAAAATTATAATTGAAGAAAAAAATATTAACATTTGAATATAACAAATTATTAAAAACTTACCACCTTCCCTATTTGTTCCCTTTTTCATAGAATTATCTTCCCCATTTGTTTCTTTTTTCGTTGATGTTATTGGAAAAAAATAGGGAATATTATCTTAAGTGTGATATGTTCATCACACTCCACACTATCATTAAAATTTCGAAAAACAAATGAACTAATTAAAATTTTAAATCATGATTGATCAAAAGAATATAACATATGAATACCAATATTTTATATTTTCAACTAGGGAGATTAAGGTCTAGGTTCAATAACATTAACATCTTTCATTGGCTAAAATTCATTGAGGGCTATCCATATACATGTTCAAATTATAAATTATAAATTTTTAGCATTTCATACAGCTTATAATTGCTTAAATTTTAAACAAAACAACCCAAAACTAAACAATGTTTTGATATTACCAAATCAATGTCATTTAGTTCAACCAATGTGTCTTCAATTATTTGTGTTTCTACCTCTTATACTTCATTAAATGATTTTATAAATCTATACGACTTCTTCCTTCCTTATTTATTTGTTCCATGTAACTTTATTGGATAAATTTCAATTGTCAATGAGTAAAGGCTCTCAAAAGGATCACAACCATGTTTTGGTCATGAATAGTTGTTGATTTGATTGATAACATATACATAATTTCATAAACATTATATTAGAGCACTATATAGTAATTAAAAGATAATTATAAAAATAATAAAGGCATATAGGCATGTATGTGAAAGGATCAACATGTATAGATAACCAAATAAAACAACAATAGTTTAAATCCATTCTCTACTTATAGAAAGATAAATGTGCAATGTAGTGTCTATACGCATTAAATGTATATAACACAATACATTTAAACCTAAATAAATCGAATGCATTATCAGTAAATTTAAGGGATTGAATGCAATGGGTTGTTTTTATGCATTGTATATGATTAAATGTGGTGCATTTTATATTTAATTAAAAATTGATGTATTGTATGTACATTGAAGGGATTGAATGCAATGTGTTATCGATATGCATTTTTTAGTATTAAATGCAATGTATTATATGTTTTATTTATATATTGAAGGATTTACAACCCCATTATATGAACATTTCATATATTATCATAAAATAAAACATCTGGTTAAATAAAACATACTTGGAGCTGAAGAATTCTTCAGTTCTTCTACCATGACTAGAGAAATAATGTGTGAAAATACAACAAATAGGGAGTGTATGCAGAGTGATGACATTCTTATCTATTACTTGATAATAATATTTACTAATCCTTGAATAACCTAAATAATTAAGAGGTAGATAATCATAATTTATATTAGGCATATTAACATAAGTTTCAATGAATTTATTTAAACCTTTTACATAAAATGTATCTTGTCTACATATAACTAAAAGGGTCTAGGATTATTAATAATATATTTTGTATAAACATGAAAATATAATCACCATAAATATAATAAAAATGTGATTATAATATGCATATGCACACCATGAATAATGAAATCATTACCTTCTCTATGAATATCCCACTTACTCATGACAAATGGTTGTGATCTAGCTACACCATTGCATTGAGATTGAAAAAATATTTCAAACTCCACTATTATATACTTAAGTTATCATAATTTTTCAATAATTATCTTCAAGAAAGAATAAAATGTCTCATATGGTTGTCAAATGGATGTCAAAGATAGGGTTAAAATTTTATTACGATGGTAAAATGGAAAAACAAATCTCACACTAATACCTCTACCACCATCGCAGATGCCATTATATGTTATGTTGAATGATCCCAAAATATGAAATCATTACATGTCATAATATATTTAGTTTTAAAAAGAAAAAAGAATAATATTTAATTTAATATAGTCTATCAATTTTAGTGAAAAAAAATACCATGTTGCACACTATAAATTATAAAATTTTAAATAACTATTTAATAATTATCCATCCTCTTTAATAAAGCTTAAATAAAATTTAAAGGAGGAAAATAGATATAAAATAGTGAATTCGAGAGAAATATACATTTCACATTACAAACCATAATAACGAGGGATTTATTGAGTTTTAAACTATATCATGAACTACATATCATAGAAAACATACTTTATTATTGAGGATAATGGTTCAATGTGACAATCCATGCTGAGTAAATTACTTAAAAAAATTGTGTTTTGTATTTCATTAGTTACTCATATAAAAATCTAAAGGTTATGACTGTATACACATAATATTTTAAAACTCTATCAATTATTTATGCTTTCTCTCTTATAAAAACCTATCAAGTGTCAATCTCTCTAAGTGCATGCCTTAAAGGGTACACTAGGAAAGGGGTGGAAAAATCGTTGGTATTTCACAAGATTATTGTCCCCTATACCACCACTTGCAATTTACATAAAAAATCCTAAAAGTTATGCTTGTATACACATAATATTTTAAAACTTTATCAATTATAGATTCTTCCTCTCTTATAAAAACCTATTAAGTCTCAATCTCTCTGAGTGCATGCCTTAAAGGGCACACTAGGAAAGGGGTGGAAAAACCATTGGTGCTTCACAAGATTATTGTCCCCTATACCACCACTTGTAATCTACACAAACATCTCCTATACACTTCCATAAGCTTTACCTCTTCCCTTACACACTCCTCTAAGAAATTCACCACCTTATTCATCCCCTATCTAAGCCAAACACTAATTTTAAAATTTATTGAGCAAATGTTGGCCTGGGCTGAACTTGTACTTAAATCATATTTGCATCTTATAAAACTCTATTAGCCTTGGTTAACCTAGTTTAGGACCTAACTTTTTTTTACTAATTAATGATACAAGGTCAATTGGGTTGATTCTATCAGCTAAAATTTTGAAAGGTTTTAGGGTTAGATTCAACTATATATACACATCTTTTTCACCATTTTCATTAGGAAGAGAAGAAGAAGAACATCATATATTGTGCATCTGCTTATCCACCATTCTACTTGAGGAGCAATGCTTAGGGTTTCAATACTCCACTTGGAGATATGGATCTTGTCTTATTCATAATTATTTTGGATGCATAAATAAGTTGTGTATCCTAGATCTAACTTATCCTTATTATCCTTACATACCACAACAACCGCTTATGGATCACCTTGGTCAAGGAAGAGATTGATGATCGATGGGTTCATCTTTAAAGGTGAGTATTCCTAAATTTATTCCTCCTTTGTTAAAGTAGATAGATTTACATTTATTATCTTATATTATTCTCTCCCATGCATGCTTATTATACATTATCTTAAGTAAATATCTTCTATGCATGTTTACTTTTATGTTTATTACCCCCATTTTGTGCTACAAACTTTGGTGATCACTGGGTTATATTTTACTTTAATTTACATATAATTTGTGAATATAGTGTTAGAAGCACAATAAATAAGAGGCGGGGTGAATCAGTGTACCAAAAAATTTATTTCAATTATATTTAATCATTCATGAACTATGAAATCAACATTAAGATATAGAAATGCATAAAGATCATTCACATGAGCATAACACAAAAAAACACACATGAGTAAAAACCCTTCAAGGGGAAGAAAACCCAATGTGATCCCTCTAAATGGAATATATACCTATTAAATATAATATCAAATTATATTTATCACCAACTCAACTTGGAGCACCAACCATAATACAGGCAAACACCTACTTAACTAGGCTTTAATAAGTACCTACTTGCAAAGAAGTACCGACTCTCTAAGTGACTCGGCACCAACTCAGCCACCTCATCAATTTTGATCACCACACCTATGATCTAATATTATGTTATAATTTCAATACCTTCTTCTTCTCAACCAATAAATATTTTATTCACTTATGTTGCTTACTTTTAAATAGGTCTAAATTGCCTTGTATATATGCAAGTCTCATGGTCACATACCACTTGGTTAGCAACAAACCTTTAACCTCTTAGGTTAGAAATAAAATAGGTCTTAAGAAATAGTATGAACATGATTCAAATGAACTTTGGATCTATTTTGTTTTTCAACAACTCAATTATGCCTCATTTCTCTTTTAGTCCTTATGGAGACCTAATTTCATTAGGTCTATCCTCTTAATGCCAAATATTAATCTTCTTGGGCCCATATGGATTTATCTAATAATTTAAAATAATTAAATAACTTATAAAAAACTTATACTGACCTCCTCCATGCTTTGTTAGACATGTATGTTTTGTTCATACCATGAAATCTTCTTTAGGACTAACTGCCTTATTAGGCATGTGTGTCTCAAAAGTCTATCTTGCAAAAATGAAGATTAAAGACCCTTAATCTAATGAAATATAAAAAATGAAACATGTAGATAGGTTTTCCATGACCTAAATTTCATCACCAAATGACTATAACACTTTCACTCAGAAGATAAAGGCTCAAGAACATCTATGCAACTTACTCACTTAAAAACTGCCAATTTACCTCAAAGACTAGTCATGGTGACTTAGACCTCCAACACCTATGTAGACACTTGTCATGAATATTGATGCATGTAAATAATATTATGATATGTATATACCATATTTATATAGAAATTTCATATGGTATAATGGTAAATATTGGTCTTACATACCAATTTCTTGACCTTATATCACATAGTCTTATCTGAACCAGATAGGCCATTTTATGAGTAAATTTTTCACCATATTCACTGACATCCAAAAATTATTCAAAGCACAAAAATGAATTAAAATTAATCAATAAATGATTCATACACTTTTTTTCATCTATATGACATGCTCAGACCCTCAAATCCATCTTCTCATCTCTGCCTAGGTTTTATATTATTTTCACCATTAGGTCTATCTGCGATTGGCTAACTTGGATGACTAAATTAGAAAATTTAAAGGCTATAACCTATCCATAAATCATCATGGACATGAAAAATGATTCTCTATCTTCTTCTCTGATCCATTTTCATGTACATACCTCTTCATGTCATGACTAGGTTCATGATTAGGATTTATATGTAACTTTTACATCAATGACCTATACCTTCATGAAAACATAAGATATTATTTGAATTAAAATTATATCTCTTTCCTTAAAATTTTTATAATGAAAACATCCTTCAATGAAAACACTCTCTTAATGCCCCTTGTCACATCAATACACTACCAACTATGCTTAGTCATCTTTGACATCAACCTCATGTAAGATGAACCTTTGACATCAATAAAAATACTCAAAAATATCCCCCTTTGTCATTAATGGAAACCAATCTCATAAAATTATCTCAACAAGAAACTTATCCCTCATTATGAACTTTCTCCCCCTTTGACATAATTAACAAAGTGATGTCTTCAACTTCTTAGATCACACCTCTTACAACCAGACAACTCAACACACAGGGCTATGATCTAATGAAGCATCATAAAAACATGCTCCCCCTATCTCCATGAATACCTTATTAGCACTACTCCCCTACTCTTGGAGATAATTAATTACCTAATTAGCTCCCCCAATCACTTGGATGCCTTAATGACTGCTAGGAAAAAACTACACATAATTCTTGTCTTAGATTTTCAAA
The DNA here is from genome assembly GCA_037957365.1 of Torreya grandis. Taxonomy (NCBI): domain Eukaryota; kingdom Viridiplantae; phylum Streptophyta; class Pinopsida; order Cupressales; family Taxaceae; genus Torreya; species Torreya grandis. The sequence goes on from JARHVA010000341.1 coordinate 5,762,729, forward strand.
TGTTGCCTTTGGAAGTGGTTTGGTCAAAATATCTGCAATATGATCCTTTATAGAAACATATTCAAGTTTAACACTTTATTAACTTACATTTTTTCTTATGAAATTTTATATGATGATAATGTGTTTATCCTTGAAGACATGATAGGATTCTTTGAAATGCTTATAGTACTTATATTGTCACAATAGATAGGGCTAGGACTATCATACTCTACCTTGTAGTATTTTAAGGTCTATCTTATCCATAATACCTAAGTACAACATGATTTTACTACAACTTATTTATCCTTACAAGTATATAATGTCATTTATGGTTGATTCTTGCTTATCTATGAAACTAAGAACGTATCTAAGAAAAAAGCTCCTCCACTAGTGCTCTTCATATCATCTAAAGTCCATGCATATGTAGAATCTGTATAAGATATAAATTTAAAATCCTTGCTCTTTGGACACCATAACCCAAAATCAATGGTTCCCTTGAGATAGCTAAGTATTTTTTTGATTTCTTGTAAATGTTTTTACTTTGGGTCTACTTGAAATCTTCTCACAAGGCCTACCGATTGTATGATGTTAGGTCTAGAGGAAATGGTATATAGAAAACTCCTAATGATTGAACTATATGAAGTCTTATTCACTTTTGAATACTCATATTCCTTTCTTAACTTAAACCCTATGATCATAGGTGTACTAACTAGCGTGAAATATTCCATCTCAAACTTCTTCAACATCTATCTTATGTACTTAGCTTGTGAAATGAATATACCTTTTTTAGATTGAATGATTTTTAACCCAAGAAAGAATGATAATTATCCCAACATGGACATTTCAAACTACTTATTCGTCACATCTACAAATTCCTTAGTCATATTCTCATTGTTTCCACCAAATATGATGCCATCCACACATAGACAACTACTATCAACTAATGATCACCTTTTATCTTTATATATAGATTAATATCTATAACTCCTTTTTTAAAACTTTGGTCTAATAGATACTTATCCAATATAGCATACCAAGCTCTAGGATCTTGATTTAGACCATAAATAGTCTTTTTAATATGTAAACATAATCCTTGTTACTTGATAGTAAGAATCCCTTAGTTTTCTCTATGTATACCTCTGTTTCTAAGTTCCCATTCAAAATGGTAGACTTGACATCCATCTGATACACCTTGAACCCTTTTAATCCTATATATGTTATAAATAGTATAATAGCCTTTAATCTTGCTACTGGAGTAAAGGTTTCCTCAAAGTCTAACCCTTCAAATTATGCATACCCATTGCATACCAATCTAGCCTTGTTCCTTGTAACTTTTCCATCTTCATCAACTTATTTCTAAACACCCTTCTTGTTTTTAGGCCTAAGAACTAGTTCCCAAGTCTCATTGTTTTTTAGTTGGTCTAACTCATCATTCATAACACATATCCAAAACTTGTCTTTTCTTGATTATATAAGGATCTTAGGTTCAATATTAGATAATAGAGAAACATTATATTGATTTAGATTAATTACCAGTCTTCTTCTTATTTTCATACCTGTATCCTTTTTTCCAATGATTTGTGATTCTAGATGATCTCTTTAAATCTATCTTGAGGGCACTTGTGAGCCTTGTCTTTCCTCAAATTCTTATTCTTACTCATTAATCTCTATTTTTTCCTCTTCATTATTAAAGTCTAGATTCTCTAATGTATCCTTTGACTGTGAGTGTGATTTCTTTATCTCATTAATCTTCACATTAGTGCTTTCTACTATCTTTTACAACCTCCTATTATAACATCTATACGTTGAGCTTAATTATGAATATCCCAATAATATACCTTCGTCAAAACTAGAATCAAACTTACCTAAGTCTTCCTCATATCTTTTGATGAAACATTTACTCCCAAACACTCTAAAGCATTCCACATTAGCATATCTATCTTTCCACAATTCATAAGGAGTCTTATTGAAATTAATCTTTATCTATCCTCTATTTAAAATGTAAACTACAATGCTCACTACCTCTCTCCAATATCCATCAAATAATATACACTCATTTAGCATAGTTCTTTCCATCTCTTGAACTATCCTATTCTTTCTTTCCACTACCCCATTTTACCGAGGTACCCTAGCTATTGAGAAATGTATCTTTATCCCATGGACCTCATAGATGTCATAAAATTCATTAGATTAAAACTCTCCTCCTCTATTATCTCAAACATTTGATATTTCCATTCTTCTCATTCTCAATAAGAGCCTTGAATTCCTTTAAATTATCAAGAGATTCTAACTTTTATTTCAATAAAGTTACCCAAGTCATTCTTTTGTAGTCATCTATGAGTAACATGACATAGCTATCTCCTTAAATACTTTGGATTATTGTAGGCCCATAGAGCTCAGTGTATACTATATCCAAAGGTCTTGTATTAGATTAATCCTTGGATGTAAACCTTCCTCTAATCTTCTGACCATGTTGACATGACTTACAAAGAGTGTTTATAGGTTGGGTGATCTTAGGTATGTTATTCATAGACTTATTAGAGCTTATCTTGACCAGATTGTCAAATTTTAAGTGGTCCAACATTTTGTGTCATATCCAACATTCATATATCTTACTCATAAATTACCTCTCCTTATTGATCTCATTCAAGACATATATATTGTTCTCAGTCCTTTTATCATTAGTAATTAATCTTCCTGATTTAGTTCTCTTATATCACACCCTTTGTCATAAAAGATTAGTGTGTGTCCTTGGTTGCACATTTGAATTACACTAAGTAGGTTACGTTTTAAAACTTTCACATACAACACATTATCTATCTTGGTCTTCCCATTTCCCAAACTCAAGAAACTCTTGCCAACTATATTGACAGTTTTGTTATCTCCAAATCTCACTATTCCTACAACATTCTCTTTCAATGAGATGAAATTTCTCATCTTTTATCATGTGGATTGAGAAACCATTATATATATATATATATATATATATATATATATATATATATATATATATATATATATATATATATATATATATGTATGTATGTATGTATGTATGTATGTATGTATGTATGTATGTATATGTTAATGGTTGGGTAGAGGCAAATGGTTGGATAGTGGGCATATGCCCTTATGGGTTATGAAGATGGCTAAAAGTTATGTGTTGGGTCAGATTAGTGGTTGGATTAGTGGCCAATGGAAGGGTGGTGCTTCTTGTATGGATTAGTGGTAACATGGAGGGTATGGATTCCACAAGGATTGTAAGTGGTCTAGTTTTTGATGGATTGGAGGTAACTAGAGGAAGATGGGCAGTGTTAGAGGTAGGCACTCCTATTTTGGGGGAGTGATTGGTAAGAGATATAAGGGCAGTGGTAGTCTAGGTTGGTGGATTAGTTTCAATGGATTTTTTGGTTGATGATAACATTTGGGCAACTAAAGGTTGAGTAGTTCCCATGGTAGTGGAGGTATTCCCTATGAGGTGGAGAGGCATGACATAAAGTGGATCTATGGGTGGGGTAAAAACTAAGATTTGGTAAGATGTGGTTCTTAGGTAGTGTTATAAGGCTACATGATTATTTTTTAGGAAAGCAATAAAATATGTATCTCTTAGGGCTACCCAAGTAAGACTTCCTAGAGAGTGAGTGGAGTCTACATGTTTAAAAATGTGATACATGGATGAAGAGGTGGAATTTGATGATGGTTGATTTAGTTGTGGGTTTTGTTCCTCGAGGTCCTTTTGCTATTAGTGAGTGAGAACCATACAAGAAGATAATAAAATGATGATATGTTCTCATACCTTAAACAAAGAGAAATAAAAAAATTACTCAAGGCAAATAATGTATTTACTAAGAGTACTTTAAATCTTAGGATTCTTTTTAATCTCTCTTTTGACTTATACTTTAGAAAAGTGTGAAGAGGAAATTGGCTTGAATAGGTCCTAAGTAATGTAGTCTATGTTTGATTTTGAGTTATATTTAGGGACTTAATAGAAGTCTGTATTGGTCCAAGTATGTGGCCTAGTACTTCAGGCTTGCTCCCCTCACATCACAATCCTATAGCTAGTGTTGGTGCTTAGCCAATATGTACTAATTTTTAGAGTTTATATTCAACTAGAGAACTAAGTTAGTTATCCCCTCAGTGATTAAATCCAAGTAAGATAACTAGAAAAGGGTAAGTTGATCCACTAGGTGACGAAATCTTAGTCAAGCCTTGTCTCAAGTGTGTTTTTATGTTTTATTATTTAAGTGGTTTGGTTTATGTAACATTTGTGAACTATGATTAATTCATAATGTTTTTAATTAAATTAAGTGAGCTAAAATCAAGCAAATAGTCAATGGATGCACTCAATTTTAACTAAAATAATTTTTTATTTATTTCTTTGAATGAAGACAAGAACAACTAAAATTCACCTAAATGTAACATGAAAATGCAATCCTAATCCTAGGATGAATGCTCTTTACTTTCTATTTAGAAATGCAATAAAATTAATTTTTTTCTAAAAAATGCAACTAAAACTTTTTTTTTCTTTTTTTTATAAATAAAGAAGCTTAATTTTCTAAGAATTCAACTAAATTAATTTCACTAATTCAAATCTAAATGTCCTAAAACATATAATAACCTAATAAAACTCAAGTGTCCCATCAGACATGCCAAAATATTTCTATCTATTTTTTGTTTTTTCTTTAGTGTGAAAAGAAAAAACTAGTTAAGAAGGGTGTGTAGAAGAATACCTATTAAATGTGCATGTGTTGAATTCAGAATTTGTGAAAAATCCTTTTTATATAGGGAATAATGACCTATAATAATAAATTACTACTACAAAACTTATTGGTTAGATAAGAAGTTAGGTGGATTGCCTAGTGTGAACTAGATCCTAGAAGTGAAACTTTCTAGGAGGCTATCAATCCACCTTATTTAAAAAACTTAAGTGGAAATGATAAAGGAATTAAATTTTCCTTAAAATACTGTAAAACTAGAATAAAATATAGAAAATGACAAAAATTTAATTGAAAAAATTAGATGCTTTGCTAAGTTAACTAGAAAGCAACTAGTTTGATTATACTAATGTTGAAAATTGGTTAAGGCAAGGTTATGATTTTGGGTTTGATAATTTGATAAGGGTCAAAATAATGGTTTGGTTGGGGTGGATTAAGATAATAAAATTATAGGGATAGATTGTTTAAAAGGATAAAATACCAAGTAACTAGGGTAGCAAAAGGATGAGGAGGCAAAAAGGGTAAAGGTGGTAAAGGTGAAAAGAGGGCAAAGGAGGTAAATAACATTACAATGGAAAAGGTGGTAAAGGAGGTCAGTGGATTAATATGGTAAGTGGATTAAGGGGTATATATCAAAGTAATGAAAATAAGGACTTAAGTAAATTATTGAAATAAAAAAAATCAAATAAGGTTACCTTGAGGCTTGTTGATGTGGTTGATGTTGTTTATGATGTGATGAAGGAATCTCATGGAAATTTCAATAGAGCTTAGTTTCTTTGAATTTTTTTCCTCCAAGATGTGGATGACCTCCAAAATGATGACCTATTTCAAATACATGTAACAATATTTTAATAATAAATACTAACTTCCAACTTAACCTTGGGTGAAGGAGGGGGGAAGGTGGTGGGAGGGGGGTATTTATAACATTTATTATGAAGAATCATCCCAAAAGAGGGAATAGTATAAGTATTGCACCATTTTACAAGTGGTGTATGAATTATTCAAAATATGAGATTGGTGGGATTTCCACCTTGATTATGGGTCTTCCATTTGGGTTGGTGTGTCTCCTGCCTTGCACATGAATCTAATTTTGAATGGAAATCATGCACATGAGTCTAAATCAGGCCAAAGACTTTTCACCAGCCTTACTTGTCTTCATTCAAGAAGTTAAAGAGATGACACACTAAATTTGGAATCATTTTCCATGTGGTGCATGAATGAGTCAAAATATGAGGTTGGCATAATTCCCACCTTGATCATGGGTCTCTTATGTGGGCTAAGAAGTCAAAAATGGGTGTCATTTATCTTTAAAGAGGTAGGTACTCTCATTTTGAAGGCCACTTTCATGTGTGAAGGAAAAATACATGTTGAATGATGGCCCCTTAAGGGTAAATTCACCATATTTCAAATGTGGGACCCTTGTGATGCTTAAATGAGGTCATTAAGCACCTTGGAAAAGGGTCCCAGGTGGGTAATGATGTCCCACATCTAGACACCTCACTTTTAATCTATGTCACTTTCTATATCACCTCTGAAATCACCTTCCATGTCACTCACCATGTCACATGCCATGTCACTTTTCATGTCATCATGAATAGTGATAGTAGGTCCCATAGTGAATAGTGATAGTGAATAGTACTTTCAAATAGTGATTTTGAATAGTACTATATGACTAGGATAATAGTGATTTGGTTAGGCTAAAATGGTTTGGTTAAGGGTTAAGAAGGTTTAGGGGGTCTCTAGGGGGCCATGAGGCATTTAGTCATTGAAAAATATGTGCAATTTTTTAGTGTCTACAGTAATCTTCAATAAGTTGGGGGTTAGTTGGTTGATGGAGAAGGTACTCTCCAAAGGTTGGGGAGAAGGTGACTCCCAAATAGGTTGGTAGAGAAGGGTAATTTCAAATAAGTTTGGTTGGGTGATGGAAAAAGGTAATCTCCAATAGTTCATGGCTAGTTGGTTGATAGGTTGAGGCAAAAATGCCAAGGGTTAGTTTGGTTAATTATTAAGGTACGGTTTGGGTTGATAAATGGTTAGAGTCATATGGAGGGCAAGTTCCCCTAGTTTTCTCTTTCCATGGATGGTGGAAGATGTGAAAATTATCCCAAGGTGAGGTGTTGTTTAATAATAGGGTTTAGGAGGGGTGAAGATGACTTTATCCACCCTCCATAATGAGGTGTTAGTTGTTAGTTATTAGTGGTTAGTAGGCCATGTTTGTAGGTGGTGGTTCAGGCATGGTGCTATGGCAAGGAAAACATTGTTGGGTCAAATTGATAGGTTTGAGGTCCATAAATGATGTTAGAAACATCATCCTATAATAGAGGTGGGGTGGACAAGAGTGTTGAATTATCCCATGAGGGAACTTAGGTGAGGTGTGGGTAGCTTGGATAAAAGGGTAGCCAAGATTTAAAAAATATTGAATGAAAGGTTGATGTTGATTTGTGTTAATAGATAAATTACTCATGGTTGGATGAAAATTTGGGTTGATCATGGTTGATTGATTTGGTTTAGAGATTAGTTTTATTGGTTGAGGGAGGTAGGATGGGTGGTTTATCTAGCTTGTTGGTTGGGTTTGCTTATTTATTTGGTTTGTTTGGTAAGGTAAGGTGACAAATATTTTACCATATTCAAAAGGGAATCAAAACAAATAAAATGTCATTAGATAGATGAAAACTAGTAGATTATAGAATAATTGAATGGGTTTGATTTTAATTAAGGTTGGGTTGGATTTAGTTATAGGCGATGTGTTTTGAGCTTGGGTTGGCTCCATTAAAAGGGGAAGTGGAAGAGGTGGGTTAGTTTCCTTAATGCTGGTTTTAAATGAGATTTGAGAAGGATATTCTTGGTCAATAAGTGGGTGGTTTAAGGTTGATTTTTTCTTAGTGATGATTTGAAAAGGGTGAACTTAGTTAACAAGTGGATTGGTTAGGGTTTCAATTATGATTTCCCTAGTTATAGATGTATTAAGGACCAAATCTAATGAAGGGACCTCATTATGTTGAGGGCTTTGGTCATGGTCTTGCATAATAATGGGTGTAGAAAGAGGTTTAATGATTAATTGTTTGAATACATCTAAGGCTAGGTTGGAGGCAACATGGATAATATCTGGTGGAACCTCCTTTTGATCGATAAAATTTTGGATGATCATCCTAAAAGACCAACATCTGTCTACCACATGTCCAATTGTATGATGATATGTACAAAACTCATTTTCTATGAACCAAATGGGTTTTGGAAGAGAAACATTGATGGGTTTGATTTAAGGGAGTCTAATGATAGAAGCCCTTAAAACTTTATCAAGTATTAAGGCATATGATTCCCTCAGGGGGGTATACTACCTAGGAAGAGGGTGCACCAATTGCTCTTGAGGTTGTGAGCTAATCAATTGGTTTGGTAAAGTTGTTTGGTTGAATATGTTTGATTGATTTTACAAGTTTGAGTGATTTGATGGGTTGGGTATGCTTGATAAGGTTGGTAGGTAAGAAAAAATTGGTTGATAGTTATTGGTTTGATTTGGTGAGGTTGGTTGGTTTAATAAGACTGGTGGGTTCAAAAAGTTTGGTTGGTTGGATAAGGTAGATAAGGTAGGTTTCTTTTAGAGGTTGGGTAAGATTGAGGTACTTGATAGTTTTGACATATTTGATATAGTGGGTAGGTTTGATATATTTGGGTGGTTTAAAATGTTTGGTTGGTTCAATATGGTAGGTTGGTAGTTATGAGTTGGATTTGATGGGGTTGATAAGGTTGATAAGGTCAAGAAGGTGGGTAAAGTAGGTTGGATTAATAGGTTTGATAAAATTAGTAAGGGTGATAATATTTATTGGTTAGAAAATTTTGTTTGATAGTTTTTTATTGGATGATTATTGGTTTGATTTGATGAGGTTGATAAAGTAGGTTGATAGTGGTTGGGTTGATAGTTATTGGTGGTATGACTAGGGGGATAGACCAAGTCTTAATTTTGAGATAAATAAGTTTGACACAAAGGGGGTATAGGTGATTGATATGATGGTTGAGGTAGGTAATCAAAAGTATGATAAGTTTGAGGTAATTGATATGATGGTTAGGGTGGGTAACCCAAACATTGGTGAGGTTGAGATAGTTGAGGTGTGTTACAACAAGGGTCAAATAAAGGTTAAAAGGTTATTGGTTGGTTGAGGTAATGATCAATTTGTTTTTGAAAGGATGTTAATTGGTTGTAGTTGTTATAATTAGCTACAGGATCTAATGAATCTAATAGAAAGCATAAATAAGAGATAAAATAGTAATAATAATAACTGTATATTCAAGACAATAATATAAATGAATAAATAACTTAAATATGATGAATTACTCTAAATTATTTAGTATTAATCTAATATATAATACACAAATACCCATTGTTTATATAGATCAAGGTATGCAAGATAAAAATTAGGAAACTCACACAACATGTGTAGTTCAACTGATATCTGACTACAAAAATAGTGGAGTGCAACTCTACACTAACAAGATAGGTGTCCAACTTGTGTAAAGGATCAACACAAGTTGACTACTAGTTAATAGATCTTATCTTATCTTATCTTGAATACTGGAGTGAAACTTTACTATAATAAGATAGGTGTCTAAGTTGACTACTAGCTAAACAAGTTTATCCTATCTGGTACAAATTATTAATAAACATAATAAACTAATTACATTAAGTAATTAGTTCACCAATGTAAATAATAAATACAAGTAAATAAAATAAAGAAAATAAATTCACCAATACCCCCTCATAAGTGAAGCTTAGATAGGGCTATGCAGATAAGAGTCCCAATAATGTGTATCCATATTAGGTACTCTATACAAATAGATGAGGAAAAGAGAAAACCCCAAAAAAAAACTCCTCTTCAAAATGAAGGTCTAGGAGACCCCCCTAAAGAATTGATGTCCCCTAATGAACTGATGTCCCCTGAATAACTAGTGTCCCACACCCCCAAAATAGGTCACAAGTGAAGATACTTACTCTCAGTGAAAAGTTTGGTGAAAATATCTGTAATCTACTCCTCCGTAAGACAATATTAAAAATCAATGATCTTCACTTGAATCAACTTCCTGATAAAGTGCATATGGATCTCTATGTGTTTATTTCTTTGATGATGAACCATATTCTTTGAGATCTAGATAGTGCTATGGTAGTAGATGACTAATGGCTTCCAAAATAGAACACCAAGCTCAGTGAAAATATTTTGAAGCCAAATAGCCTCAGTAGTGGCATTAATAGTGCCACGATACTTAACCTCTGTAGATGAAAGATAAATAGCCTATTTTTTCTTGTTCTACCAATAAATGGGGCCAAATTTGAAGTGATAATTATAACTAAAAGTGGACTTACAATCATCATAATCACCAACCCAATCAAAATCTATGTATCCCTCTAAGTCTGAACCTATACCTATTGTATAGTGAATCTTGTATCTAATAGTGCCCTAAATGTAGCTCAAAATGTGCTTGGTAGCTCTCCAATGAAGATTATGTGGTGTCTATATAAAGTGTGAAGACCATGCCAAATACATATGAAATTTAAGGTCATGTATGAGTCAGATAGATGAGGCTGCCTATAAGCTAGCGATATAATGTAGCATCAACTAAGAGAATGGAACAATGAACCTCAAATCTAAATTTAGATAAAAAAGATGTGATGCAAGACTAAAATCAACCATGTGAAATCGAGCTAACAAGTCAATGGCATACTTGGGTTGTGAAAGTGTAATCCTAGAAGAATATTGTGTTATATGAATCCCAATAAATTAGTGTAATAAGCCTATGTCTATCATAGAAAACCTGTCATGAAGTGCAATCTTAACACTGTTGATGATAGATGTTGTACTTCCTATAATAATGAGATCATCAACATAGAGCACCAAGTATAATAGTGAATCCTCCTACCAAATAATATAGACATTTGAATTTGAGTGACATCTCAAGAACCCAACTGAAAGAAAAAATATGTCCATCTTGGAATACCAAGCCTTGGGGGCTTGTTTCAGACCATAGAGAGACTTTTTCAAGTGATACACTAATGAAGAATCCTAAACTAACCCTTGTGGTTACTCCATATATATCTCCTCGTGAAGATCCCCATGAATAAATGTGATCTTCACATCCATCTGATATACAGCCCAACCATGAGCTACACCAATATCTAATATCAAGTGAATAGAATTCATCTTAACACCAGGCACAAAGGTTTATGTATAGTCAATGTCTTCCACTTACGAAAAACCTTTGACCACTAAGCATGATTTATACTTATGAATATTTCCATATGATATATCCACCTACATCATACTAATTTTTTTCCCTTAGGAAGAGGAACAAGATCCCTAGTGTTATTCCTAATCAATGAGTCATAATCTTCTTCCATTGTTGAATCCCACTCAACTATCCTTGTGGATTTCTAAAAAAATTATGGATCAGAAGTTGTGGAAATGTAGGAATGTGTAAGATCATGTTATGACCATGTTTTCCTTCTATCTAATGGATCCCTAACAAGAGGTTCTACATTCGTCAAAGTATGTCTATCCCATAAAGACATCAATGGATAAGGATCTAGAGGAGGAGGAGGAATATGACCTGTTAAACCCTATTGGAGAGGTATTACCTCATCATCCTTGCGAGCAGATGAAGTAGGAGTATCATCATCACTGCTATCTAATTCTTTTAAGGAAGAAGAATGAAAAATTCTAGAAGATAAGTTTTAAAAAATTTATTCAAAGTAAACACTTCTCATTATAATAAGTTCATGTGAATCTAGATCAATGAGTTGATATCCCTTAACACCATTAGGATATCCCACAAATATGCAAGTCCAACTTTGTTGTTCTAAAGCATGGCACTTGTCTGAAGTTATGTGATCAAATGCTGGACTATCAATGAATCTGAAGTGATTCACATCTAGCTTCTTATTGCACCAAGATTTAAGAGGTGTTACCCCCTTTAAAGCTTTATGAGAAATCTATTCTATATATATATGTAGCATAATTAATTGCTTCTACCCAGTACTCAGGTACTAATGATTTTGCATGAATAATACAACTTGCCATCTCTTTTAATAATCTATTCTTCTTTTTTTCTATACCATTTTGCTGAGGTGTGTATGCAATTGAATGCTAAAGATCAATTCCTTCAAGAGCAAAAAATTGTTAAAAATTATTATTCACATATTCCCTCCCATTATCTATATAGAATATCTTGACATACTTTTCATATTATTTCTCTGCTAGAGATTTGAACACTAGAAATCTATCAAATACTTCACTCTTGAGTTTTAGAAATTAAACCCAAGTATATCTAGAATAGTCATCAATAAATGTGAGAACATAACATGTTTTACTAAAATACAAAGTAGGCAATAGACCCATTAAATAATTATTTATAAGTTTGAAGACTTATGTAGCCCTCCAAGCCTTCCCTTTATCAAACTTAACCTCTGGATATTTTCCTAAGGCACAACCATGACACACACCCCTTGAAAACTGAATCTATAGAAGTCCTATAACCATCTCCTACTGAGTAAGATGTTATAAATTATGGTAATTCCAATGACAAAACTTCTCATACCATAGCTTTCTCACTGAATCAGTGTGTGAGAACAAAGTTGTACAGGAAGACTAAGACATAAAGTGGGAGAATGAATAAAGCCAAGTATTATTGTCAACTTTTCCCACTATAACTAAGGCATTATCTTCCAATTTTATGATTAAAATAGAATTGATTGTGAACTCAACTTTCCTACTAGTATCAAAGTGGGTGATTTGGTAGACAAAGAGAAGGTTAGTTGATAATTTTAGCACACAGAGGACATCCTCAAATACACCACTATCAACATCAACTATACCTTTTTCTATAAGATCTACCTTAGAGTCATCACTTATGAGAATATGAGGCAAGAAACTTGGTTCTAATCTAGAAAATTGTTCTTGATCAGAACCCATATGGTGTAAAGCACCTGAGTCAAGTACCCATGACTTGGTAGAATTTGCTAGTGTAACTAGTGTCATAGCTTTCTCTTTTCCTGAATTTGAAGGAGTGGAAGAATCTTTTGATTGATTGATGTTATTATTTTTTAGAAGACCCTTAAGGTCATAAATCTCTTTCTTCCAACAATAATGTTCACTATTAAACCTTTTTTTGTAATAAGGGCAATGAGTGTCAGTCTTTGTTTTGTGAATCCCCTTTCTTATTAGTGGATTTATAATCTCTTTGTGAGGAATATTGTTTCCCTTTATTCTTATCTTTCTATTACTTATTATAATTATTTTACTTCTTTTTACTTGAACCTATTTTGATACTGATGTTAAAACTTGCTTATGTTGAGGTTGACTTGAAACTAGAGCTTAAGATTTGGATGACTTGATTAGACCCATAGCTATTAACTTTTCTTCTTTAGACACTAGAATCTTAGAGAATACCTCAAAGATGGGAATTTGATATGATGTGACCAATGTGAGATTAAGAGTCTAAAATATAAGACAAAAGATTAATATTTAGGACCTAATTTGTGTAAGGCACTAAAAATCAATTAAATATCATTTTTATCAATTTTATAATCAGAAAGTTGTGCTCTAAGATCTATGACTTTAGTGATGTAGTCTTGTATTATAGCATAATTTTTAGGATCCAAACTAATGAGTTCATTATCAATTTGGTAACCATAAACCTCATTTATTTTTCCAAACAATGATGTTAATTTAACCCAAGCCTCTTTTTGAGTTGTAAATTTGTCAAAATAGAAATTGAAATCTAAAGACATGTAAGACCGAATGCATCCAATTACCTTAGTAGTTTCAAAGAGAAAGTGTTGTAACTCTTTTGCATCAGTAGGTGGAGTAAAAAAAGTTGTTATATAAGGTGTATATCCTAGCATCGTTAATGCATTCCAATCATTTTTATTACATGTGTTATAGTTGTATGTTGTTAATAGTGAGAACTTAAGATGCCCCATGATGTAATTGGAAAAAAATCATTACAAAGCAAAAATCAAAATATAGAACACACCACAAAACCTCCATAAAGTACTTAGTTTTATCCCATCCAATAATTATTTTTTGTCACTTTATAATTGAGTACAATTACAAAGATGGATTATAATTATTTCTATTTACAAAAAGCTTAATTAGGCCCTCTAGTCTAAAAATACAAAAAATATGCACTTTATTATAAAAAAATTTATGCACCAATACATTGTGCTCAAAGAAATATTAACTTTAAAAAAAATGGGACCTCAATATGAGGTCATATGTGAAAGTTATGAGCCTCTAAAATTGTAAAAATGAGGATGGGCAAGAGCTATTTTAGAAAAACTTAAATTCTAAAAAAAACTAAACAAATCTGGAAAAAAATAAAAACAGTAGAAAAGAGCACAAAATTTTAAGCTATTTAAAAAAAAAATTGCTCAAAAATACCTCTTGATGTTCAAATAGTGGGCTCTCGAAGTTTCCCTTTCAAATCTGCATACTGATCCATGAAGCCTGCCAAAAAAAATCCCTGCATAGTCCGTATGGCCGTACCTAGGAGAAAAAATTCTGGGTGACTATATCTAAATTAGACAAATTTTATGTGGATCTATAGGTTTTGACACCTTTCAAATGTAACTTTGAGGTTTTTTTTGCTTAGAAACACTTAAATTTTTAGGTACCCACCAGATTTGGGTATGGTGCTTCTGGATCAAACACTTACCAATTTCACCTCCTGTGCCCAATTTGGATAAATTTATAGATGATTTTGATTATCTCAGGCACTTTGAACTTAATGGTGAGCTAAAAAATTCTCCACAAAGCTCCAATTTTTGCTTGTATACAAAATCAAAAAACCGATCTTATATCTATATTTTTTTTTTCTTGAATATTTAATAATATATAGATTCAAGATAGCTCTAGTACCATGTTATAATTAGCTACAAGATCTAATAATAATAATAATAATAATAATAATAATAATAATAATAATAATAATCTATCTGAGATAAGAATATAAATGAACAAATAACTCAAATATGATGAATTAATCTGATAATTTAATATTAATCTAATATAGAATACAAAAATAACTATTGATTATATAGAGTAAGGTGTGAAACATAAAAATTAGGAAACTCACATAATATTTTTAGTTCAAATAATATTTGACTACAAGACTAGTGGAGTGCAACTCCACACTAACAAGATAGGTGTCCAACTTGTGTAAATGATCAATACAAGTTGAATACTAGTTAATCAATCTTATTCTATCTTACCTTGAATAGTCGAGTATAATTCCACTATAAAAAGATAGGTGTATAAGTTGACTACTAGCTAAGCATGCTTATTCTATATGGTGTAAATTATTAATAAACATAATAAATTGATTACAATAAGTAATTAGTGCACCAATATAAATAATAAATATAATTAAATGTAATAAATCAAATAAATGCATCAATATTAGTTGAGGTTGAATTGATTGTAGGCAAGGTTAGGTTGGTTATAGGTGAGATTAGGTTGGTTATAGGTGAGATTAGGTTGGTTATAGGTGAGATTGGGCTAATAGTAGGCAAGGTTGGGTTGGTTATAGGTAAGGTTAGGGGTATAAGTGGATCTTGATGTGAGGTAACATTCCAAGGCAAGAGGGTTATCTTCTAGGAGTCTAACAAAGTTAAGATCTCTTGGAGAAACTATATAAGGGATATCCATTAAACAAGTCAATGAAGATAAAGTAGGTGAAGGTAAGATGGTAGAAGGTTACCAAAAAGAGTTAGATTCCTCACAACTAAAACAAAGATAAGACAATCAAATGATCAAATAAATCCAATACACACTAGAGTACGTTAAATCTTATGATTAATTTTAATCTTGCTTTTGGCTTATGCCTTAAGTTATAAGAAAGTGTGATAGAAGTTGGCTTGTAGATCG
This sequence comes from Torreya grandis, assembly GCA_037957365.1. Lineage (NCBI taxonomy): Eukaryota > Viridiplantae > Streptophyta > Pinopsida > Cupressales > Taxaceae > Torreya > Torreya grandis. Next base: position 5,778,333 of record JARHVA010000341.1, read on the forward strand.
GGTGCTATAAAAACAATCTATGGTTAGTTTTACGCTGTTTAGGTGCTCAAAAAAATATGTATTGGAATTAATACATGGTTTGGTATTGAGGCCTACCTCCTCATTTCACACATCACAGGGATAAGGGTGTTAGGTGCTTAGCCAACATATATATATATATATATATATATATATATATCCAAAGTTTATAATCAACCAAAGAGATAAGTTGGTTTTTCCCTTGGAAATGACCTTCAAATAGGATTATTGGAAAAGGATAAGGTGACTGCTAGGTGATGAAATCTCAGTCAGGCCTTATCTTAGATTTTTTTGATGTTTGATTGATGAAATTGGTTTGGCTAGTGTGTGAAACAAAAGTGGTGCCATGATAAAATTATTGTGCTTTAATTTCAAAGTGAACTAATGTTAAAATCAAGCAATGGATGTAGTTGATTTTAATCCTAAAAGATATTTTAGTTTCAATTATGATCATAGATAGAGAGAAGAGCATACAAATGCAAAGAATATGTGAGTAGAGACTCTATGTCCCATCAGGCATGCTAAAATGTTTCATGTAAATTTTTAACTTTAGTTATAAGAAAGAGGGAAAAGAAACTCAATACACATGTGGTTGAAAAAACTATTTGATTGTGTGCATGTTGAATCTGAAGACTGTGAAGAGCTCATTTTGGGTTGGGAGGAAGACCTACAAATAAGAAAACACTAAAGAAATGGTTGATTAGTTAGGTAGACAGGTGGATTGCCTAGCAAGCTAGATTTAAGAAGTACATAACTTCCTTAGAGGCTATCAATCCACCTTTTAAGATTAATTAATGATGATAAAATAAGGTTGCATAACATAAATGAAAGTACTTAATTTAGGTGAAATAAATACTATTTAGAAGAAATGCTTACATTAACAATATAACATTAAGGTGAATGTCAAATTGTCTAAAATATAGTCCAAGTATGGTTAGGGTATTGTTTTTAGTCTGTCTAGTCATAAAAGTCAAGAAAATAGGGTTTTGGTTGAGGTTGAGAAGTGTTTTATGCTTTTTGATTTTGAGTGTTTGGTTTTACACATTGATGATTGATGGTCAAGATTGAAGGTGAAGGTGACCTTCGACGACCAAGATGACTATCGACGGTTACTGTGGGTTTTCCACAACTTATTGATTTTGAATAGAATAGGTTATGGTTTGGTTAAAAAAATATTTTGTAGGTTATTGGAGGTTGGTTAATGGTTGTGAGGGATAAATAAACTCAAAGGTATCAAGGGTAAAGGGTTTGGTACTCAGGTGGGTGAGAGTGGTCAAGGGATGTTTGGTAGAGATAAGATGTTTAGAGTTACAAAACTATTAAAATTAGATAATTAAACTTAAAATAAGAATAATATACTTAACTTGTGGTTGATATTTGATATCTTGGAGAAGTTTTGGGGCTAGATGAAGATGATTACTGATGAAGAGATACTTGCATAATAAGCTGATGATGATTGATGACTTTTTCCCAATGATTTGTGCACCTCTTTTCTCTCTCCCTAGTTCTCCTCCTCTCTTCTCTTTATATAGGAAAAGAGGAGAGGCTCAACAAGATGTTAAACAAGAGGTTCAAGAACTTCTCTAAAATTAACTTTATCATGCATGAATTTGCATATGGATATGGTAAGAAAGCAAGGTGGAGTGATGTGCATGTTGAATGTTTAGGTAGTGCACCTTGACCATCGATGGTCAAGATTTCCCAAGGGTAACTATTGATGGTTACCTTGATCGTCGATGTTCAAGTCCCAAATAAAAAAGGGGTTAAAGGCTAGGTTGATCCAATTTGTAAAATTGACTATGGATGAGCTTGATTAGGCTAGATTGGTGTAAATTGGTCCCAAGAGGGTCTTAGGTAGTCTAGGGGTTTTTTCAACATTTAGAATTATAGTGTGCATATTTTTTATGTCTACACTCCCTCTCAGCTCTATATCATGTCATGCCTAATAATCAATCACTATTAGAGATTTTGTTGGATGTGGAAGTCTTAATTTTCTAGGTATATGAGACACTAGATGAGGCTCCACCCATGATGTGTAGTGGCTCATGATCCTCACACATACTAAACCTATAGTAATAGTGGCCCAAATCATCCATATAGTAGTTATGTGAGTGTACAACTACCATATAATCTACCCTCATTTGATAAACTTCAAATCTAGAACATGTTATTACCTCTATCAAACAATCTGAGGTAACCTATCATCTATTGTATGAGGCAACCCAATTGGACTATGCATAGGTAATCTCTCATAGATTAATGTGTTTAGTAGAATGATATGGCCCATTGTTTTTTGCCCCCAGGTTATCATCCCATATGTGTCATGCATGAGCTTGACCCAAATGATAGAACCAAGATTATATAAAGATCTCTTATCCAAAATAGATTGGCATGAGGCTATCCTTATAGTGGTACCTTGTCATCTGATTTGTGACATAACACTTGTTCTATCACAAGCCCTATCACAACCTTCTAGATATCTAGAATGGCTTGATATAAACATCAAATAAACTAACATGAAACCCATAATAGATCCTATCCAAGCATGTCACCCACTAGGATAAATCTCATCTCTCATCCTTTGACTCTAGTGTATCACAAATCACCAGTTTCATGTCTATAGAAAGTCCAAACAATGCATGGAAATCCTCCAAGATGATCACCACCTCTATAGTATCCCCTTCCATCTCCCATCAGAAAGTGTTGTTTAATTTCTCCCATGCTCCTAAGAACATGACAACAAAATCGACACTTAACAGGATGTGTCTCATCTTTGTGATGCCTCCAAATCCCAAGGCAACTAGTTGAGCTCTATCCATGTTTGATAATTTCTCCAATAAATTTAATATCCAGGACATATCGACTAAGTTCCAAAATATCTAGTGTCTCTAAAAATTATTGAACAACAAAGAATGTATTAGATCTTGATGTCATAATAATAAAATAGATTCTTAAATATTACATAAAAAAATACAAATTAACTACGTCATCAACTTGTTTGATCTAGTTTTCTTATTTTACCCTTTTTCTACACAATCGGCCTATCATGCTCTTGTCATACTACATCAATATTCTAGTATGTAGTCAACCCATTCTTCTAGATGTTATCAACTTGTTTTATACTAAATCAGCCCTTTTTATCTCTAGCATACTATATCATCCCTTTGGTATATAGTTAGCCTCATTTAAAAAATTGTATTAGACACATAGTATGAACTGCATTGACCAGAGAGTATTATTTCAGTCATTTCCTTATTTTCAACTAGATCAACTCACTACTATGTAGTTGGACATCTCCAGTGATACTATATCATCCCACTGCTATGCAATTTCCCCCTAGTTTTTCCTTGCTTTACAAACTGAATCAATAGGGTCAAATCTATTCTTAGTATATAGTAATTTTTTAACTATTTATCATAAATGCCTTAGGCATTTATTGGTTTGATCTTTTCCTACCTAGTACACTATTCTACCCCTATCTTACCTAAAAAATTTCTAGGGTCAATTTTGATGTCTATATTTTACTACCATCTAATTTTATATATTTAGCTTAATTTCAATTAAAATTTCATAAAAACTTGAAATTAATGCTTTCTTTACATGCATTTCACCCATTGCAGCCACCTTGCATCCTCCATGTTGTAGTTATCATCTCCTCACCATGGTCACTCTATAGGCTTAAATTATATCTTTTAGAGTAATATTTTCTCAGAATAGTAAAATAACAAATGAATTGATTTTCACCATATTTATATTTACTATTCAAAATTATTTTCCTATCAAACATTTACAACGAAATTATATTTTTCAACCATAACTTTGTTTCTACTAGTTCTTTTACCAAACTGCAAGATGTTATAGAATCCTGATATTATAGAGAATCTTTTCATATATTATATGTATATTTTTCAAAAAAATTTGATTTTATGATAATTTTTATAGGTTCACCTAATGTTCCCTACATATGACACCTTCACATTTATTTCACTTCATTCCTTTTATACAACACTTAGGTAAGTAAAGGTATGTATTTTTAAATTATATCCTTTCATTTATCTTATTTTTTTTACTGTAATTTATTTAGCTTCAACATTGTGTGTTATTATGTTCTTTTCCTGAAGCAACATCACTTGTTACACCTAAGTGACATGTGATGAGCTTCAAGTGGGGCATATGTATACACATAATATTTTCAAACTTTATTATTTATTGATGCTTTCTCTCTTTTAAGAACCTATTGAGTCTTAATCTCTCTGAGTGCATGCCTTAAAAGGTGCACCAAGAAAAGGGTGGGCAAACCATTAGTTCTTCACAAGATTGCTGTCCCCTATACCACCACTTTAAATCTACACAAACACCTCCTATACACTTCCCTAATATTTACCTCCTCCCTTACACACTCCTCTAAGCAATTCACTACCTTATTCAGACCCTATCTAAGCCAAAAACTCTTTTTGACATTTACTGAATAATGTTAGCTTGGGCCAACTCTGTACTTAAATTATATTTGCATGTTATAAGAGACCTAGTGAGGGACCTAACTTTTATTAATTAATGATACATGGTTGATTGGACGACTCTATCGACTAAAATTTTAGAAGGCTTTAGGGTTAGATTTAATTATATATACACATCATTTTTTCCATTTTGATTAGGAAGAGAATAATAATAACATCATATATTGTGCATCTGATTATCTACCATTCTACTTAAGGAACATTACTTAGGGTTTCAATACTACACTTAGAGATACAAATCATGTCTTATGGAGAAGTCTTTCAGATGCAAAGGGAAGTTGTGTAGCCTAAATTTGACTTATCCTTATTATCCTTACATACCACAACAACCTATTGTGAAACACCTTGGCCAAGGTAGAGATTGAGACTCAGTGAGTTCATCTTCAAAGGTAAGTATTCTAAGCATTGTTCTTCCTTTGTTAAAGTAGATAGATTTACATTTTTTAGATTATATGCTTCTCTCCCATGCATTAGAATTTCCTATACATTAGCTTAAGGATAGATCTTCTATGCATGTTTACTTTTATGTTTATTACCCCCATTTTGTGCCACAAGCTTTGGTGAGCATTAGGTTAGATTTTACTTTACTTTGCATATAATTTTTGAATATATAAAACATAGGACCTATCTAGGGTTATTGTATGGTGTTGCTTGACTAGAGGCTTTAAAACCCTTTTTAGTGATATTATTGTGGTAAGGGACCCCTTGGTTAGATCTAGTAGATCCATCTTTGTCATGACCCTGATTGTCTAAATGTACCAATAAGCAGAAGTGAAGTGTGATTTATCTTCTTTGAGTTAGGATTAATTTTTAGGTCAACTGCATTTTCCCTTATGTATAGTGCATTTCTAAGATGTTAAATTAATATTATGATAAACAAGGCTCAAGATTAAATAATGCAATTCATTATAGGGAAACATCTATAGTAAATAAATTCTCTAAGATGTTCTCACAAATGTGGTGCATTTATGGAATTGGGTAATGGTGCTCAAGCTCATGTAGAGGCTAAAAATGAATAGGGTAATGGCAAATGATAAATGGTGTAGGAGCAATTAATGGGTATAGCTTTGAACTTTTAATAGTAACATGAAGGGATTTATTTTCCTCAAAAAGAATATTTTTTAAGGGATTCAATTATAGATTTTTAGTTTTGTTTTATTTCTCATTTAATTTGTCATTTTCTATAAATAAAATCCTGCCTACTAGAATAAGGAATGAGTGAATGAATGAATGAATGACATTCTGAGGTTAACATTTAGTTTTTCTATACCCCTAACATTTGTCTTAATCATTATCATTTGTCATAACCATTATCATTTTATTTAACACCATATTAACATATATTTGTTGGAAATATTGTCATTGATGTCAAAGGTTTAGCATTATTGGTGATAAAGGCCCCATTGCATTTAATGTTGTTTGTAATAAACATATCTTGGCTAATGTGAGTTAATATTTATTTAATATTAACAAATATATTTTTAGTTGCATATGAGACAAAAGAAGGGCCCATGGAGAATTCAAAGAGCCATGGGATAAAGACAAAAGAAGGATGGGATGCATTTTCCCATGAAGAGTCATTTTGGGGAATACCAAGAGTCACCAATTGAAGACAAAAGAGTAAGGGCACAATTTCTCATGAAGGGACACTTTTAGGAATATGAAAAGTCACCAAGATAAGGATAAAAGAGGGAAGGACATTTTTGGTCATGAAGGGTCACCACATGACTTTTTAAATACTTGAATATGAAGGGTCATACAAGTTTGGTGCCATTTTATATGATGATTGAAGGGTCACAAAGGGGCAAGGCCAAAGGTCATTCGGAAAGCTATAAATAAAGGCTTGAGAAGCCATTTGTAATATAAAAAAAGAGGTTGATTTGATATTGTAATATATAGATTAGAAGAGCAATTGTGAGAGATGAATATGATTTGTATTTTTTATATCTAGCTTAGAAGAGCAAAGGTGAGAGAGAGGAAAGAGATGTTGTATTGAACTATCATTTGTTGAGATAGCAACATTGAGAGATAAGTGTGTGGTATACACAAAGGGGTTAGTGCTCTTGTGGGTTGGTTCTCATGAATTATTGTTGGGTTGGTGCTCAGCAAAGGGTTTGGTGCTCATGTGGGTTAGTGCTCATGAATAGTAGTTGAGTTGGTGCTCGGCAAAGGGGTGTGGTGCTCCTATGGGTTGGTGCTCATAAATAGTAGCTAGGTTGGTGCTCAACAAAAGGGTATGGTGCTCCTACAAGTTTGTGCTTGTGAATATTGTTTGGGTTGGTGCTCATTCATATACTTGAGATTGTTCTCCATGTTTTTTCTCACATTGGGTTTCCACGTTATATCTGGTGTCTCTCTCTATCTTGTGTGGTGTTTATTGTTTGAGTTTTATTGCATATCTTGAATATTTGATTAGTGGATTTTGGTAAAAAGAAAGTTTTATAAGATATATGATATATTTATTCACCCCCCCTCTCAATATATCTCATGCTTAACAATTGGTATCAGAGCAGGTTCCTTTTTAAAAAGTTTTATAGCTTGAAGGTAGATCGGGAAAGCACGATGGCTGGGTCATAGGAAGGATTTTCTAAAAATAAGGCACCTTTATTTGATGGGATGAATTATGCTTTTTGGAGCATGAGAATGAAGGTTTATTTAATGGCCCTTGGATTTGACATATGGAAAGTAGTGGTGGAGGAATATGAAGAGCCACAGACATTTGCAATTACTCCAGCAGAAAAGAAGGCAAGTGAATGTAATGCTAAAGATTTAAATGCTATTTTATGTGGTTTATGTGAATATGAATTTGTTAAAGTTATGCAATGTAAATTTTCTCATGAAACTTGGGTAAAACTTGAGAATATTTAGAAAGGTGATGGAAAGGTTCAGCAAGCTAAGTTGCAGACTTTTAGAAGGCAGTTTGAAAGTTTAAAGATGGAAGAAGAAAAAGATATAACAAGTTATCTTTTGCGAGTTGATCAAATCATAAATCAGATTCAAGGTCTTGGAGAAACACTAGATGAGTCAACAGTGGTGAAAAAAGTTTTGAGATCTCTACAAATGAGATATGATGCAAAGGTTTTGGCAATCAAGGAGATGAAAAATTTAGCCAAGCTAAATATGGATGAGCTTCATGGTATTCTCACAACATATGAGATGTGGACAGAACAAGATAAACCCTCAAAGAGAGAAGTGGATTTCAAGACATTAAAGAAGGAGAAAGCTAAGATTCAAGAATCAAATGATAGTTCTAGTGATGATGAAGATGACAATGGAGCACTTTTCATTCACAAACCAAAAAGAGGAATAAGTAAATATCAAGGAAAATTACTTTTTAAATGTTTTAATTGTGGAAAGATTGGACATTTTTCAGCTAGATGCCCAAATAAGGGTAATGATAAAGAAGAAGAAAAGCCTACATACAAGAAGAATTTCAAAGGCAAATCTAAGAAGGGATTCAAGAAGAAGACACTGTATTCTAAGGATCTTAGCTCAGTCGCAGATAGTGGAGTCAGCAATTCAGAAGAAGAAAAGATTCTATTCATGGCCATACATGAAGATGATTAAGAAGAAGAAGATAAGGAAGTTGAAGTGAATATGGAAGGAGAGCTCATTTGTGCCTTAGAAGAGTTAGAAGTTGTTTAGAAGAAGAATCAAAGATTAAAGCACCAGATTGAGAAAAATGAACAGGAGTCAAAGGAAATGATTGAAGATCTACAAGCACACTTTGAAGAAGCCAAGAAGAATGAAGAAGATCTCACAACATAGTTAGAAATAGAAAGAAAAGAATGTCAAATGTATGTTATTGAAATTGCTTCTTTAAAAGAAGATATTAAGAAAGTAGTCAGTGATTCAAAATTTGAAGATAGCACTAACATGCTGAATAAGATATTGGAAATTCAAAAAGTATATTCAGATAAGACAGGGATCGGTTTTGAAAAGAAAAAGAGCTATGCTAAAGCTCTTACACAAGAAACAAAAAGCAGAGAAGTGAAGAATATAGAGGACATTCCAAATAGAGAAGGCTAGAAGGAATAAAGCTACAAAAGGTAATCAAGTTAGAGATATATAGACATGTCTTATTTTTATGGCTATTTTTTTATTATAATGGATATGGTCACAAGAAATTAGAATGTAAAAAAAGAGCTAATAATTTCAGAAATAAGGAGAAGGAAAGTCAAGTAGAGTCAAGCAGAAGCCACAACTCTTTTGCTCCTCTATCAAGCTTTGATGAAGAGACCAAAGTATGCTACAAGTGCAACAACTTCAGACACATATCTCGGTATTCTAGAAGCGTGTTCGAGTCAGTCAAGAAGGATCAGAGCTTCAAAGCTCCATTTATCAAGAAGAAGGATCAGAGTCTCAAATCTCCATTCATCAGGGAGAAGGTTCAGACATGTTCATGGTAGAAGAAACAACATGAAGATTCTATGATGGTTTAGATAGCCCTGCATGTAAGAGGTAAAGATCAGCCATGGTTAATTGATAGTGGATGTTTGAGGCATATGACAAGAGATAAAAGTAAATTCATATCTCTAAAGAAGATCAATGGTGGTACAATGACATTCAGAGATAAAACCACTACCAAGATAGCCAAAAAAGGTACTTTGAGTTTGGATTATGGTAGAACTAAGACTAAGAATGTTTTATATGTAAAAGGTCTTAAGTATAATCTGTTGAGTGTTAGTCAAATATGTGATCAAGGATATACATTAAAGTTTCATAAAGAAGGTTGTGAGATTAGAAGAAAAGATTCAAATGAGTTAATTATATATGCTCAAAGGATAGGGAACAATGTGTATGTATTGTTAGATATCTTCTCAAAGGCACGATCAAAGGATACATTCAAATATCAGCGAGAGGAGTTGGGAGTAATTTCTATTACTTTCTGCCATTGATGTTCAGCATCAAGTGAGGGGGAGCTAAGTGTTAGCTCTAGGTAGGCCCTTTGCCATTGATGTCAAAGGGAGAGAATAACAGGTATAGGTATAGGTGCAGAAAATAGGTACAGGAAATATATATAAGTTGCTACAGTAAGGGGGAGTTAATGTATGTTTTCAGATGATAGTATGTGTAGGTGACAGGATGTGGTAGTTTCAGGATTGAGGTTGCCATCAATGACAAAGGGAGAGATTATTGGAAATATTGTCATTGATGTCAAAGGTTTAACATTATTAGTGATAAAGGCCCCATTACATTTAATGATGTTTGTAATAAACATATCTTGGCTAATGTGAGTTAATATTTATTTAATATTAATGAATATATTTTTGGTTGCATATGAGACAAAAGAAGGGCCCATGGAGAAGTCAAAGAGCCATATCAAAAGAAGGATGGGACACATTTTCCAATGAAGAGTCATCTTTGGGAATTCCAAGAGTCACCAAGTGAAGACAAAAGAGTAAGGGCATAATTTCTCATGAAGGGACACTTTGAGGAATACGAAAAGTCACCAAGATGAAGACAAAAGAGGGAAGGATGTTTTTGGTCATGAAGGGTCACCACATGACTTTTCAAATGCTTGAATATGAAGGGCCATACAAGTTTGGCACCATTTTTCACGAGGATTGAAGGGTCACAAAGGGGGAAGGCCAAAGGTCATTTGGAAAGCTATAAATAAAGGCTTGAGAAGCCATTTGTAATATGAAAAAAGAGGTTGATTTGATATTGATATATCTAGCTTAAAAGAGCAATTGTGAGAGATGAATATGATTTGTATTTGTTATATCTAGCTTAGAAGAGCAAAGGTGAGAGAGAGGAAAGAGATGTTGTATTGAACTATCATTTGTTGAGATAGCAACATTGAGAGATAGGTGTGTGGTATACACAAAGGGGTTAGTGCTCCTGTGGGTTGGTGCTCATGACTTATTGTTGGATTGGTGCTCGATAAAGGGGTTGATGCTCTTATGGGTTGGTGCTCACAAATAGTAGCTGATTTGGTGCTCAACAAAGGGGTGTGGTGCTCCTATGGGTTAGTGCTCATGAATAGTAGTTGGGTTGGTGCTCGGCAAAGGGGTATGGTGCTCCTACAAGTTTGTGCTTGAAAATATTATTTGAGTTGGTGCTCATTCATATACTTGAGATTGTTCTTTGTGGTTTTTCTCACATTGGGTTTCCATGTTATATCTGGTGTCTCTCTCTCCTTCTTGACATAGAGAAGTGACTTACAAGTTTTATCTTGGTATGGATAACATAAGGGGTTTTAGGTAGAATGATTCTAAATGAATATTATAAACTCCAATACCTTAAAATACATATAATAATTTTGAATATTGGTTAATTTTTCTTCATTAACCATCCATTCAAAGAGGACTATGCAAAATTGCCTGCTCATCCGTGCACCCTTCAGGTTTTCCTTCATTATGGGAAACTTCATACAAATGACTTACTAATATTTAATCCATATGATTTTGGATATGTATCCTTACACCTTCCATGATTTATTTTAAGTTTAAAGTTATTTTCATCAGTGAATAACTCAAAACTTTTAGATTGGTCTATTTCTTGAGTTATGGGTAGTTTTCACCATTTAAAAAGTTTTATGCTTTATCAATTGATTTAGGGGGTTATTATAGTTTCCTTATTATTTTTCCAAAGTGTTTTTCATCCCATGTCCCCTCATTTTTATTCTTAAAAGTATGCCTTCGTTAGGATCTTACAGCACAATTGATTACTTTTGTGTAAGCAACTAAACATGAAATTAAACTAGAAATAATAAGGAACTAGAAATCAGAATCAGTAAAGAATATGAGATACAAGAAACAATCAAAAACTTGTATTAAACTCTTCCAGAAGGAAATACAATAAAAAAATCTATCTTCTTCTCACACCTCTCAGATGTACAGATCTCTTTCTCTCAAGAGTTCTCTCTCTCAATTACAAACACAATTCAATATTTGAATTGTCTACACTTTTTCCTTATCATACAAGCTATGAAGATCTAACCCTATTATATAATACTAGGATTCATGAGCTATGCATTCTCCACCATTAGATACACCTCTTAATTAAAGGTTTAAATCTGTCCTACCAAAAATAGAAATGCAGACTCAATACTGACAGTTAATCTTATCATGCAAACAATTTGTTCTTCCTCAAAAATAGACTTTTGGAATGCACAGGTGACCAACGTCGATCCCTATCTGTCTGCATATGACTGGCATCGACCGATCCATAACCGACATTAGCATCTTTTGGTAGACTCCTGATCGATGTCAGCAATTATGTAACTCTAGCAACCTTTGCATTTTCTCATCTGGTGAAGCTTTTAGCTCCACAACTCAACAATCTCCCACTTGGAAATAAACAGCTGCACCTGTACCTGTACAACAACATCCTCTAGCTTGTTTCTCCATCTTCAAGTTCAATCTTGAAGACCAACAAAAGTTGAATGAAGATTCAACTTCTCCTTTGTTATTGGCTTTGTTAACATATCAGCAGGGTTCTTATCCATATGGATCTTTTCCAGCTTCAACTCACCATCCTCCAATACATGTCTAATGAAGTGGTACCTAAGCTGTATATGTTTGGTTCTTAAATGAAAGGCTGAATTCTTTGCCAAATGAATTGCACTTTGACTATCACTGTATAATCTAAAACTCTCTTGCTCTTTTCCCAACTCTTCCATGAACTGAGTCATCCAAATCATTTCCTTGCTAGCCTTTGTGACTGCAATGTATTCTGCCTCTATAGTAGACAAAGCAACAACCTTCTGAAACTTTGAAATCTAGCTAACTGCCATTCCACCAACAGTGAAGACATATCCTGTGGTGCTTCTCCTACCATCCAAATCACCTGCCATATCTGAATCTACATACCCATGTAGAGAAGTGTTTGACCCTCCATAGCATAAATGCCTACTGTTGGTCCCTCTCAGATATTTGAGAATCCATTGAACTACTTTCCAGTGTTCCTTTTCTAGATTGGCTATAAACTTGCTAACAGCTCCCACTACTTGGGCAATATCAGGTCTAGTACATACCATTACATACATTAAGCTCCCAAATGTTGAAGCATATGGAACTCTACTCATGTACTCAACCTCATCATGTGATTTAGGACACTATTTTTTGCTCAACTTGAAGTGTCCAGCCATAGGTGTACTTATCAATTTTGCATCTTGCATATTGAATCTCTCCAACACCTTGTTCACATAATCCTCTTGAGACCAAATCAAACTGTAATTTTTCCTGTCTCTCTTAATACGCATGCCAAAGATTTTTTTTGTTGCTCCTAAATCCTTCATGGCAAATGTGTGAGCTAATTTTACCTTAAGCTCATTAATATCTTGCATGTGTGAACCTGCAACAAGCATATCATCTACATATAATAATAGGATAATATATCTACTATTATCCAATCTTTTAAAATAAACACAATGGTCAGATTGACATCTACTAAAGCCATGCTCTGTCATAAACCTGTCAAACCTCAAATACCATTGTCTTGGAGCTTGCTTAAAACCATATAAGCTTTTCTTCAACCTACACACGAGTTTCTCTTTACCTTTGACCTCAAAACCTTCCGATTGATCCATATATATTTTTTCATCCAAATATCCATGAAGAAACATTGTCTTAACATCAAGCTGCTCAAGATGCAAATTCTTAATAGCAACTAAAGACAATACAGTCTGAATAGAAGTCATCTTTACTACAGGAGAAAAAATTTCACCAAAATCAATACCTGGTTTTTGTGTAAATCCCTTTACTACCAACCTGGCCTTATGTCTCATTTGTCCATTCTCTCCTTTTAACCTGTAAACCCATCTATTTTTCAGTGCTTTCTTTTCAGCTAGAAACTCAACCAAATCCCACATTTGGTTCTCTTTCAAGGAATCAATTTCCTCAATCATGCCATGCTCCCACTATTTCTTGGATTCTACCTGCATTGCCTCATCAAAACTTTCTGGTTCTCCACCATCAGTGAGCAATAAGTAGTATAACAAAAGAGAATAATGAATTGGAGGTTTACTTACCCTTTTAGACCTCTTTGTGGGTGTTTGAGACTCATTCACAACTTAATGTCTACCCAAATTTCATTCTGTCAGTGACCGATCTCGGTCATCTCTGGGTCTTTATCTGACCGACATCGGTTCCACCTGACTGACATCAATTTATATATGACCAACATTAGTTACTATCTAACTGATGTCAGTTCCTATATGACTAACATTGGTTCCTACCTGACTGATGTCGATACTTGTGTTTTCCTGTGTGTGATTATTTATACCTACGAGCTCATTTTAGATCATAACCTCATCCAAATAAACATTGCCCTGCTCAAAATTATTCAGCTTCTTGAGTTGATCACTGTACATCACCTTCTCATTAAAAATATCACTACTTCTAATAATTTTGTCAGTTCCTAAATTCTACAATCAGAATCCAAAATCTTCAGAGCCATAACCAATAAAAGTGCACCGCATAGATTTAACATCTAGCTTCTTTCTATTTTCTTTATCAATGTGCACAAAAGCTTCAGAACTAAAAACTCTAAGAAATGAAATATCTACCTTTTTATTTGTCTACACCTCTTCTGGAATTCCACCATCCAGTGTAGTAGAGGGTCCTCTTTTAATCAGGTAAACTGTAGTGTCTACAACTTTTACCCAAAATTGTAAGGGCAAACCAGCATGCAACCTCATACTTTGTGCACGCTTCATTATTATTCTATTCATCCTTTCAGCAACTCCATTTTGCTAAGGTGTCCTTAGAACCATCCTTTCCTTGCATATTCCACTCATAGAATAGTAACTATTAAATTTATTGCTATAGTACTCACCACCATTGTCAAATCTAAGGCACTTCAATCTCAAACTTGTTTCATTTTCAACCAAAGCTTTCCATTTCTTAAATGTGTCAAAAACATCAGATTTTTTCTTTATGCAATAAACCCATACCTTTGTTGTAGCATCATCGATGAAAGTAACATAATACCATGATCCTCCAATAGAAGCTACCTGAGCTGGTCTCCACACGTCTATGTGAACAAGCTCTAACTTGTGCTTCTTCTTTGTTGACCTAGTTTTGAGAAACTTCACTTTCTTCTATTTTTCAAAAATACAATGCTCACAAAAATCTAGATCTATGCTTTTCAAATCTAAAAGTTTACCTTTTGACTTAAGAATATTCATTCCCTTCTCACTCATGTGACCAAGCCTATAGTGCCACAACTTTGCATCTACATCTAAAGTAGAAAAAATAAAAGGAGAATAATCAGTAATATAGGTACATAGATAAAGTGTGCCTACTCTCTTACATCTGGCTAATACAAGTGCACCCTTGGAAACCTTCCAAGATTCTACTGTGAGAGTTACTGTGCAACCCTCATCCTCCAACTTTCTTATAGAAATTAGATTTCTCTTCAGGATGGGTACATGCATGACATCTTTCAACACCCATCTGTTGCCATTCTACAATTTCAACTACATTTTTTTTTTGCCAACAATTTTACAAGGCTCATCATCCCCTAAATAGACTATTCCAAAATCTCCATGGACATAATCATTGAAAAAAAAATTATTTGAGGTTGCATAGAAAGATGCACCAGAATATAAAACCCAAGATTCTATTTTATTATCCAAAGAAAATATAAGAGCATCCTGTGCAACAATACCTACAACTTTTACTTCTTCTTTACCTTCATGCTGATTTTTTTTTTTAACCTTCAACCAACAATCTTACTTTGCATGTCCTTTCTTTCCACAATTCCAGCAGATTATACTTCTTCTATTTCTGGATTTGGATCTACTTCTCATCTTTGACTTTGACTTTGATCTCCCTTTCTTGCCTTTCTCTCTATGCCTTCCCCTACTTTCAATACTTAAAGCATTACCTGATATTTTCTCTATGCTTTTCCTATGAATTTATTTATTCAAGATTACACTAACAACATCATCAACTTTTAAAATATTTAAAACAGATGCAGTATTACTAACTATCATTACAAAACTATGCCAACTTTCAAATAAAGAGCATAAGATTAAGAGAGCCTTAATTTCATCATCAAAAACTATTTTGACTGAATTTAACTGATTTATAATTGCATAGAAATCATTAAAATGACTAGATACAGATCCACCTTCCTACATTTTCAAATTAAATAATTGCTTCATAAGATATACCTTATTCAAAGCTGAGGGTTTTTCATATAAATTTGCCAAAGTATCCATTAACTCTACTATTGTTTTTGTCTGTGATAAGTTGGATATCATAGAAGATGCCAGGCTCAACCTTATAGATCTAAGAGCCTTTCTATCAAGAACATTCCATTCTTCATCTTCCATATCTGTGGGATTTTTTGAAACCCCACCCAATGGTAAGTATAGATCTTTTTGATAT
The DNA here is from genome assembly GCA_037957365.1 of Torreya grandis. Classification (NCBI taxonomy): domain Eukaryota; kingdom Viridiplantae; phylum Streptophyta; class Pinopsida; order Cupressales; family Taxaceae; genus Torreya; species Torreya grandis. The sequence goes on from JARHVA010000341.1 coordinate 5,794,210, forward strand.
AGATAATCTTCTATCTGCATCCTCCATAATTGATAATTCTTGCCATTGAATTTCTCCATTCTTAGTTTACTTTTTTCTACCATTGCTTTACTCTCACTCAATCAAAAACCCCTGTGAGTGACCTGTAATCAACAGAAACTAACATGATCTGATACCACCTATTAGTGAACCCAAGCTCTGATACCACTTATTAGGATCTTACAGCACAATTGATTACTTTTATGTAAGCAACTAAACACGGAATTAAACCAGAAATAATAAGTAACTAGAAATCAGAATTAGCAAAGAATATGAGATACAAGAAACAACTGAAAACTTGTATTAAACTCTTTTAGAAGAAAATACAATGAAGAAATCTATCTTCTTCTCACACCTCTCAGATGTATAAATCTCTTTCCCTCAAGAGTTCTCTCTCTCAATTACAAACACAATTCAATATTTGAATTATCTACACTTTTTTCTCATCATACAAGCTATGAAGATCTAACCCTATTATATAATACTATGATTCATGAGCTATGCATTCTCCACCATTAGATGAACCTCTTAATCAAAAGTTTAAATCTATCCTGCCAAAAATAGAAACGTGGACTCAACACTAACAGTTAATATTATCATGCAAACAATATGTTTTTCCTCAAAAATAGACTTCTAGAATGCACAGGTGACTGACTTCAGTCCCTATCTCTCTGCATATGACCGGTGTCGACTGATCCATAACCGATGTCGACATCTTCTAGTCGACTCTTGACCGATGTCAGCGACTGTGTAACTCCAGCAACCTCTGAATTTGCTCATCTAGTGAAGATTTTAGCTCCACAACTCAACAGACTTATGAAATTGCCTTTCATAAGGATCATGTTGCTTGTCTAACCTATAACTATTACTCACAGCTAGTTGTGGGAAATCATATGTTTGAGACCTTTATTCCATGATCATATGGGTATTTTTTAATATTTAAGGTCTTTTTTTGTCCTCCAATGTCTTATATTGGTGAATCAAACCTTCAAATTACTTGTAAAGAAGAGGGATTGAGCAATCACATGAAACATCTTCTCATTGACTACCTATCCACCAAAATGCCCACCTTTAGGTGTTTTGAGCATAGATTTTTAGAATATTTAGTGGTAATAAAGTAGGTAATGAGATCATTTTCAAGTTCTAACATTGATATAGAGTCATGATGTACTACTGTGGGAGGCTAGTTATTGAGACCAAGTTGAAACTACATTCAAGAAAGATGATTGAGTATTCTAGGACACAAACCCTAAAATGGCCAAATAGAGGTTTGGGTCATTTTGGTGGAGACCTTTTAACAAGGTTTTAGTGAGATTTGATGCTTCCTTTTATGTTTAAACATGATTTTATACTAGGGATAATGACTTGGAAAAATTGGAAGGGCAGATAATAGAAGGAAGGTGATCTTTTCAAGCTTCAAATATACCTATAAAAACACTGATTTCCTTCAATGTTGCCTACAAGACTATGAATACAAATGAGGCTTTTTACATTATAAAGATGTGACTTGAATTTTATATCAATGGAATGTTTCTATATGATAAGGATAACATCCATGATTAGATAAGATATCTAAAATAATGTTACTTGGTATTGTGACTCCCCAAGCATACCATATTCGTACATAGACCTGAAAAGATGCATCTACAACTAGGTTGAAGTTTCAAGCTTGTAAGAGAATTCTTATTGCATATATGAAAATTAAGTTATATCTATGGTTTAAGAGTATGATTAGAAGTTTTATCAACAATCCAATAATCTTATGAGAAAAGGTGATTATCTTTTAATTCTCATAGACACATACAAGTGTCCTCTATATAGAAACATCCACTTACAACAAGCCCTAACCTTTCATAGCATCATTCATGACAATTATTTGGCATGGAATGGATGTAATCATTGGAAAATGGAAGATATTTGGAATTTTTCAATGGGTCCCAATGGTCATGAGATATATTTTACATGGTAAAATGTCACTTCCAATAGGGTCATAAGGATAGTGTCTCAATCAACATCTAAAAAGGATCAGTCTTGAAGATCAATGTACATATGGCAAGGTTAACAAGGGTTTACACTTGAAGGATAACATGTGAATGCATAAAAAAAATCCATGGTGAAATAAAAATCTCCAAACATGATGTTTTACACTTACATAGACCTCCCTAAATTCCATTTCACCTATAGGCAGGTTATGGATAGGGTACTCCAAGCTAAGCAATGATCATAGAGTTTATACAAGATGATGTTTTGGAGGGACATAAAGAAGATATGTTTTTTATCTAGGCATAATTTAACTCCTATATGAACTTTATGGACCCTCTCACACAATAAACAAAAGATAAGGAATCCTAATGCACCTACAATAGAGTCTTGAAAGGAGAAATGTCTTAGTCAGAGATAACATGAGGTTATGGCCTAGTTTCAAAGACATTCAAGTGAGTTTAAAGGTATAATAAAGTTGTGTGAATTTAATTGTATCTATTATATACTTTTAACACTTCAACCCAGGCCTAGTAGGAGCTAAACAACCTATATATAGGCCTAAAGGCTGAAGAATATAGTCAAATTTGAACACACAATCATCATTGGTAAGGAGTTTGAAAAGCAAGGAAATTGGAGTGTGTGGAAGGTTGAAGAGGTAAATTAATATTTTTCACATTAAACATGGTAATTTTCACCTCAAAACACTCTCATCAATACAAACTAATCATAGGGGAAGGCACTTTCAAGCGCATACTTAGTCTACATCAAGAAACCTTACACAGTCTTCTGCCTTGGAATGAGGTTTAGATTTTAAAGTCTTTGAGGGGTCATATGAGATGACCAAGGGATAAATTTTGGTATATAGAGTAATTATTACGTGAAAACACACCTCCAATACTCATATTTCTAAAATAAATAGGGTAAGTACCTTGTGTTCTATCTTATAATAGGGGTACTCTCTTTGATCACAAGACTAGCAGTTTTGAAGGAAAGGGATAAAATATGAAACAAAAAGGTGTATATACCCTTAATTAAGGTTTTGTAATTTGTAATAAACATATAAAAACATGTTAAATCAATATATAAGAGGTGTAACTAATTAGGATGGTCTAGACACCAAGGGTTGTAGTCAACCCCACTAGGCAAAGATGAGACCTAATGAGGAGTCATTCACTCATTTAACATGATATGATAACTATTATGAATTTCTAAGCCATTTTTATTCAAATAAGACCAAGGAAAAACTATTTTTAAGCTTGAAATCAACTCAGCCTTGTAAGGAGACCAAAAACAAGCCGAAGTAGTCATTTTAAGACGCTCATATCTCTACTGAGGCTATAAATGGGAGCCAATGGGGTTATGGGGTATTAACAGGGCTCTTATAAGCCATACTTGTGGAAATTTTTCTCAAGTTAGATGTCCCAACTTTATGAACAATCTTTAATACCAAAAAATAGGCCTAAAACCCTACTAAACCCTTGTGAAGGATCAGTCTTGAAAAATTGAGATGGAAAGCTAATCTAAGGACATGGTTTAACCATAATAGATATTATAAATTGTAGAGGACCTCATGAGCCTATTCCAAACCTTTTTGTTTGTACAGACTTGTATAGATGGAGGTAGAAGCAAGATTTTTCTCACTATTTTATGTGTTGTACAAGATACAAGATGAATTAGGAGATGAAACAAAGTTTGGATGGAATATTTAAACTTAATATAAATCTAAATATTCATTTAATTTTATTAATCATCCTATAATTTCCCCAATCAAGCCATTAATTTTAGCCAGTCAAATTTGGCATATTGTGCAAGCTAGAGAGAAGGGAGGAAATCTTCAAGTAAAGTGATTTTAAGGTGACCCTAATGCTTTTGAGGCCATGTAATATCTTTAAAAGTGTCATAAACTTACTCTCATTTATTTTCATGGACAATAATATTCAAATTTGGAGGCCAAGTGTGAAGGGTGCATGGAAGGGTAATTTTTAGGACACTAAATGATGATGGTTCCTTTTCAGTTGATTCCAAAATACTAAACATGAAACCAATGCATGGATATGCATTTCTTATGTCCCTAACTTGTATTATAATCATTATAATTTCTCCAAATCAGTTACAAGACATTCAAATAGGCTTAATCATGAAGGCAAATTTTCTATGCACAAGGAGTTTTCTGCCACTTTACATAACTCCGATGACTTGTATGGAAACTTGGACTTTTAGACCTTGCATGGTGAGTCCCATGTCCTTCTCATATGCACAAGTAACCCCTTGTATCATATTTACAATTTTCCTTGTGACCCTTGGACTTCTTTTTCTCTCTCTCTCAAACTCTATAAGAGTTGGCCATTTTGGCATTGTATGATATGTTCCACCTAAGTATGGTGAATACCTACTCAATTGTACACCTTTTAATCAATAAAATGATTAATTTTTACCTCTTACATGACTGTGATTAGTGTGTTTACTTGAATGTGTTATCTTGCATAAGCCAAGACTAAGAATTCCTTAGCATGTTGCTCATTTTCTTCACCTATTTGCATCTTGTTCTTGCAGGGCATGTGATGTGTTTCAGGAGATGTAAAAATTTTAGTGAGTTAGTATTTTCATTATTTCCCTCATAGGCATCTTTTCTATTGCTCCTAACTTTGTGCATACATCTATAACCCCATAATGTAACATTGATGCAATAAGACATTTATTGGAGAGTGTATGTTTTAGTTGTCCTTTGATTTTAAATGTGAGATACATATGGTTGGATGTCATCAACATATATGGTGTATCACCTCTATAAGAGTAGTTTTATTTTAGTTATCTCTCACTATTTTCACCCCCCAAAGTTAGTAGTATTAGTAGTAGTCAAGTGGTACATCAAGGGAGCTAGCCCTATCTAGAGACTTACTTCATTCCTTAGGTTGCCCACAAGCCTAGAAGTGATTCCATTGTGCCACTTAGATGATGAGAGCCTTGGGATCTCCTCAAAGGGTGCATATCCAAGTGAAAATAGTTTTTTTATTCTTGATGGGACTCTTGTTCTAAGAGATTGAGAGATTTTTGGTATGGTGACTCCGAAGACATATCAGCTTGTCAAGAAGCCCAAGTTGTCCTTTGAAGATTGATGTTAACATATTTCTTTATGTTATTTATTTCAATGAAGATTCATGGATGACCTTGGATTTGAGTTTTGTCCTCTACAAGTTCATGAAACATATCCATCTTTACCCATTCCCTATAAATATGAACAAGTCTTTGGCCAATCTTGTCATGATCCCTATCAATCCCAATATGACCATTTTCAGCCTTGTCATGAGTTGTATCAATATTGTAACCAGCCTTCTCAATGTTTTACCCCTCCTATTCAACCTAATCCTTTCTCTAATCAGCCCATTTACACCTTAAAACAAACTCTTTCAAGATATGAAAATTATGTGTTAGATCTTGATGCTCAAAGAGGATATGGTCATATGATTACTAATCATGTCATTTAAAAGGTGAGATATTCATTTAAATTAGTCAAAATAGAGTGAGATCCTATTGAAAGAGACAAATGGAAAAGGTTTACTAATGAGATACTAGATTTGTGTGGTTTGATTGCATCTTTGGAAGATAAGTTAAACATTCATGAGAGGAAGCCTTACCAATTATATCAACCTATATATTCACTTTCCCAAGTGTATTATTAGCCATACATGAACCCTACTTATGATCCAAACCAAGCCTATAAAATTCACCCCTTTCCCAATCATTTGGAGGAGAGAGTTGAGAAGAGAAACCTTGTGTTTGAAGCCAATATTGATAGGAAGATTGAGTTGGAAATTTTTCATATGCAACAATCCATGTTGGTAGAAAAGGAAGTGGATTCCAACCCCTAATTTCCCTCTCACATTGCATCCCCATTACCCCAAAAGGATACCACTAATCCCAGCATCATGAGTTGGAGTAAGATAGTTGAGTCATGGGGAAAGAAAGAGGAAAAGATTCTTGTCAAAGAATGTGAAGTTGAAGAAAAGTTTGATCCTATACACACCTCTCCTACCTTTCCTCAAGAAGAGAGTTCCAATCCTAAGATCATGAGATAGAGTGAAATAGTGGAGGCATGGGCAATAAAGAAGAGAATATCATTGTTAAATAGTTTGAAGTGGAGAATGGAATTAACCATTTTCAATTCCCTCCCACCCTTCCCCAAGAAGCTTCCTCTATTCCATGGCAAATTTCATGCAATCCTTATCCCCATGATGATTCCTATTAACTTCAAGAGAATATTTTCCAAGAGAACCTAGCCAAGAAAATAGAGGAATCAGAAGAAAAGATGATATTTCTAAGTCAAGGTGAGGTGGAAGATTTAGACCCAAAATAAGATCCTATGCCTAAACACACCCCATTTCCCCTTCCTCAAGATCTTCCAAAAGAGTCTCTAACCTTGCATTCTAAATATGACCTCGAGCTATATATCCCACCTCCACCAACTATTTAATCTTGTCCTCATATTATTACCATTTTCCTTGATGGACCTAGGGTGTGGGAACCAAAGGAGGATCAACTAGTTAAAGAAGAAAGAGAACTCATGCTTGAATAAAACCTACCTCCTTGGCAGCCTCATTAGGCTAGATCACTTTATTTAAACATGCGTAGTATTAGCATCACCATGAAGGAGGTTAAAGATCTTAAAGCTTTTGAATATAAAAATCAAATTGTAGAAACTAAGACACAACTTGAGAGCCCTCAAGAGGTCCTAAATGTTGAAGAAGAGGTGAGTCCTTATGTCAAATCTCTTTGCTTGGTTGATGATGAGGAATGTTTTATTTGTGTTGAAGAACCTATCTTGAGAGAGGCAAATGAAAAGGAAAATGCTCAATTCATGGCTGATAAAGAAGACCTCATGAGTATTTATGAGGAATAAATCACCATAGGGACTCTCTTTGGTGAACAAAATGATAATTCACAAGCTTTTGCCTCCATATTTGATGAGGAATAAATCATCATTGATTATTTTCTCACTTTATAAGATACCATGGATAGACTAAAAGAGGTTCATAACCAGACTTTGGATGACTTGTTTGAATTCATGAGATCAGGTTATACCCCTCTTCAAGGAGGATATGATCTAGTCCAAGATGTAGAAGGAAACATTGGTACACAAGTAAGTATGTAAAGAAAAAGTATCCTCTCAAATATATCTTTTCAAGAAGCATATGCATTTGATGATGACATGTTTGAAATCATAAATATGGGATATCATCCTCTCAATCAGTTGGGAGAAACACATCAGGTATTGAGAGATGGAATAAGTTCTTATTAGCCTCAATCTTCCAAAGAATATGAAATCAATCCTCTTGGAGGCATGCCTACTAAAGAGATGCAAGTTGAACATGATATAAAGAGTGGGAAGAAGTATGAAGTGTATGAACATGTTCAAGAGGAATTTGTCTTAATTGGAGACCTATATGATATTAGATCAAGTGAAGTACCAAGGAAGAGGTCTGATCCAAAAAGCATTCAGTTCAAAGAGAAGCATGTTTGGTACTTTATTTCATATCACCATGAAAATGATTTAAGAGGTTTTACTTTTGTTCCTGGAAACAAGGTTTATTTAGTTTTTAGTTGTGAATAATAGGTTGTTTCCCATTTCCCCTAAGTGCTTATGCACATGTGTGTGTCTTATGTGTTTGATTTCTTGGTTGTGTGTGTCCCTTTCCTTTATCCGGTTGAGGTAGTCACTAGTTGTCTTGTGTTGATCAAATTTGAGTCAATAGTCAATGTTTTCTTGTTTGTCTCAGTCCTTAGATTAATCCATAATCATAATGGACTAATAAGGCTATTGGTTTAGTTAGTATAGCAAGCATACTACCCCTATGAGTCACTAATTTGTTGATCAATTTTTGACTTTTAAGTCAAAATAGGGAACCCCTAATAAAAAAATTCATTTTAAGGCATATAAAAGGAGTATAATATCTTCTTTTAAGGTATTTCATAGGTCAATTAATTGCCATTGATTTTATACTAGATTTGGTCATTTGTTTTCTAGGTCCATTTATCATTTTAAGACATTTTAAAGGTTTAAAATGGTGAATTTAATGATTTGTAAAGATTTATTGGGAAATTTTAAAGTTTTAATGGGTGATTTCATGACCCATGTGTCCAAAAATGTCTTATTAACTAACAAAACTAAAAAAAATTAGTTTAATTAGAGGAAAGTCAATTTTCCTAAAGAAAAGGAAGAAAATGACACGTGTGGCTCCTTGGGAAGTGTACCACATGTTAGTATTCCATGTAAAATATCTAAATATTACTAAATCTCATATACATTATTTATTTTATTTATAAATTCAAATTTGAATCCAAAACCGTTCCATCTCTTTTTTACCCTTCTTGGCATAGAGAAGTAACTTTCAAGTTTTTGCTTGATACAGATAACACAAGGGGTTTTAGGAAGAGGGATATTGGGGGAATATTATAAACTAAAATACCTTATAATCCATATAATAATTTTTAATATTGGTTAACTATGCTTCATGAACCATCCATTCAAAGAGGATTGTGCAAAACTACCTACTCATCCATGTGCCCTTCAGGTTTTCCAAAATAATCCATACAAAATAGTTGTTCATATTTTATAAATATTATTTTTGAAATTTATCCTTACACCTATAATTATTTATTTCAATTTTTAATTTGTTTTGATCATCTAATAACTCCAAACTTGCAGACTAGTCTATTTCCTAAGTTATGGGCAGTTTTCACCATTTCAAAAGTTTTGTGCTTTATCAATGGATTCAAGGGGTTATGTTAATTTAATTTTAATGTTTACAATGTTTTTTTAATCTCATTTCCCCTAAATTTTATTCTTAAAATTATGCCTTGTGAAATTGCCTTTCACAAGGATCATGTTGCTTGTTTAACCTATAACTATCACTCATAACCAGTTGTGGGAAATCATATGTTTGAGACCTTTATGCCATGATCACATCGGTATGTCATAATTTTTTAGGTGTTTTTGTGTCCTCAAATTTATTATAATTGTTAATAAAACCTTTAAATTAGTTGTAAAGAAGAGGGATTGAGTAGTTGCATAAAGTAACATATCATTAACTACCAATCCACAAAAATCCCCACCTTAAGGTGTTTTGAGTAGAGATGTTTAGAATATTTAGTGGTAAGAAAGTAGGAAATGAGATAATTATAAAGTTATAACATAGATATATATTAATTATGTACTTATTTTGGAGGCTAGTTATTGAGAGCAAGTTGAAACTACATTCAAGAAAGATGACTGAGTATTCTGGGACAAGTCCCTAAAATGGCCAAATAGAGGTCTGGGGAATTTTGGTGGAGACATTTAAATAATGTTATAGTGATATTTTATGTTTAATTTTGTGTTAAAACATTATTTTATACTATGGATAATGACTTTTAAAAATTGGAAGGGTAGATGATAGAAGGAAGGTGATCTTTGCAAGCCTCAAATATACCTATAAAAATATTGATTTCCTTCAATGTTGTCTACAAGACTATGAATACATACGAGGATTTTGCCATTAAAAAGATGTGACTTGACTTTTATATCAATTTGATGTTTCTATATGGTAAGGATAACATCCATGATTATATAAGAGATCTAAAATAATGTTACTTGGTATTGTGACTCCCCAAGCACACCATGTCTGTACATAGACCTGAAAAGATGCACCTACAGCCAAGTTGAAGTTTCAAGCTTGAAAGAGGCTTATTATTGCATATATTAAAATTAGGTTATGTCCATGGTTTCAGAGGAATATTATAATTTTTATCAAGGATCCAAGAATCTTATGAGAAAATGTGATTATCTTTCAATTCTCATAGACACCTATAGGTGTCCTTTGTATGGAAATATCCACTAACAGCAAGCCCTAACCTTTCATAGAATCATTCATGAAAAGTATTTGGCATAGAATGGATGTCATCATTGGAAAATTTAAGATTTTTTTAATGTTTCAAGGGGTCCTAATGGTCATGAGAGATATTTTCCAATGCAAAATGTCATTTCTAGCAGGGTCATAAGGATAAGAGTGTCTCAGTCAGCATCTAGAAAGGATCAATCTTGAAGATCAATGTACATATGGTAGGGTTAAAAAAGGTTTACAATTGATAGATAAAATTTTAACACCTAAATAAAACCCATGGTGAACTCAAAATCTCCAAACATGATGTTTTACACTTACATAGACCTCCCTGAACCTTATTTCACCTACAAGTAGGTTATAGGCAAGGTAGTTCAAGCTAAGTAGTGATCACAAAGTTTATACAAGATGATGTTTTGGAGGGACCTAAAGAAGAGATGTTTTTATAGGAATATTTTAACTCCTATATGAACTAAATTGACCCTCACACACCTAAAAAAATGACAAGGAACCCTAATGTACCTATATCAGGGTCTTGAAAGGAGAAATGTCTTAGTTAGAGATAACATGAGGTTCTGGCCTAGTTCTAAAGACATTTTAGTGAGTTTCAAGGTATATAAAAGTTTTGTGAAATTAATGGTATATATGAGAGACTTTTCACACTTCAACCCAATCCTAGTAGGTTCTAAACAACCTATAGATAGGCTTAAAGGTAAAAGAATATAGTCAGATTTGAACACACAGTCATCATTGGCAAGGAGTTTGAAAAGTAAGGAAATTGGAGTGTGTGGAAGGTTGTAAAAGTAAATGAAGATTTTTAACATTAACCATGGTAATTATCACCTCAAAAAACTCTCATAAATACAAAATAATCATAGGGTAAATCACTTTCAAGTGTATGCTTAGTCTACATCATGAAACTCTACACAGTCTTCTACCTGGGAACCAGTTTTAGATTTTGAAGTCTTTGAGGGGTCATTAAATATTACCAAGGTATAAATTTTGGAATAAAGATTAATTATTAATTTTATAGACACATAAATAACTCATATTTCTCAAATAAATATGGTAATTACCCCCATTTTGTCTCAGAACAAGGGTATTGTCTTTGATCACAAGACTAGCAATTTTGAGGGAAAGTGATAAAATATGAAAACAAAAGGTGTATATACCCTTAAATAATGTTATATAAGTTTTAATAAACCTATACCAATATTGTAAATTCATATATAATGGGTGGAACCAAGTTGGGTGGTCTGGACACCAAGGGTTGTAGTCAACCCCACTAGGCAAGGATGAGACCTAATGAGCAATGAGGAGTCACTCACTCATTTAGCATGATATGAAAAATATTATGAATTTAAAAATGTTATTAAGGTTTATAAAAAGGGTTAAAATACATTCTTATTAATATAATACCAAGGAGAAACTATTTTTAAGCCCAAAATCAACTCCGTCTTGCAAAGAGACCAAAAACAAGCCTGAGTAGTCATTTCAAGATGCTCATATCTTTTTTGAGGACATGTATGGTAGAAATAAGAGTTATTGGGTGTTTAAATTGGTCTTATAGGCCATATTTTTGAAAAAAATTCTCAAATTATACATCCCAACTTTATGAACAATCGTTAAGACCAAAAAATAGGCCTAAAAACTCTACTAAACCCTTGCTAAGGATCAGTCTTGGAAAATTGAGTTGTAAAGATAATATAAGGACATGGTTGGACCATAATATCTATTTTAAACTGTATAGGACCTCCCTAGGCTGATCCAAACCTTTTTGACTATATGGACTTGTACGGATGGAGGTAGAATTAGGCTTTTTTCTCACTATTTTGTATGTTGTGCAGGCTACAGGATGAATTAGGAGATGAAAAAAATTTGGGTGGAATATTTAAACTTAATATAACTACCAATATTAATTTAATTTCATGAATAAACATCTAATTTCCCCAACTAGGCTATTAATTTTAATCAATCAAATTTGGCATATTGGGTAAGCTAGAGAGAAGGGAGGAAATATTCAAGTAAAGTGATTTTAAGGTGCCCCTAATACTTAAAAGTAAATTTATAATATTAATAAGTGTCATACACTTCATCTCACAAATTTTAATGGACAATTTATGCCAATTTTGAGGCCAAGTGTGTAAGGTGCATGGAAGGGCTTTTTTTAAGACAATAGATGATGATGGCTCCTTTTCAATTGATTATATAAGACCATACATGTAACCAATGCATTTATAAGAATTTATTATGTCCCTAATTAATTCCAATCATTATAATTAATTCAAATCAGTTACAAGATGTTTAAATAGGCCTAATCATGAAGGCATTTTTTTGGTGCACAAGGAGTTTTTTGCCACTTTACCTAACTTTGAGGACTTGTATAGACACTTGGATTTCCATACCTTGTATGCATCATCCCATTTCCTTCTCACATGTAAAATCAACTCTTTTAATCATCTTGACAAGTGTCCTTGTGACCCTTGGCCTCTCTCTCTCTCTCTCTCTCTCTCTCTCTCTCTCTCTCTCTCTCTCTCTCTCTCTCTCTCTCTCTCTCTCTCTCTCTCTCTCTCTCTCTCTCTCTCTCTCTCTCTCTCTAACTTTATAAAAGTTGGCTATTTTGGCATTGTATGGTATGTTCCACCTAAGTATGGTGAATCCATACTCAATTTTACACATTTTAATCACTAAAATGACTAATTTTTACCTATTCCATGATTTTACTTATTTTGTGTACTTGAATGTGTGATCTTGCATAAGTGAAGACTAAGGATTCCTTAGCATGTTGCTCATTTTATTCACCTATTTGCATCTTCTTATTGCATGGCATGTGATGTGTTTCAGGATATGTCAAGGTTTAAGTGAGTTGGTATTTTCATTAGTTCCCTCATACACCTCTTTTATATTCCTCCTAACTTTTTGCATTCATCTATAACCCCACAATGTAACATTGATGAAAGAAGACATTGACTGGAGAGTGTATGTTTTAGTTATCCTTTGATTTCAAGTGTGAGATAGTTGGATGTCATCAACATATCTAATTTATCACCTCTATTAGAGTAGTTTGATTTTAGTTATCCCTCAATCTTTTCACCTCTCAAATTTAGTAGTAGTAGTAGTAGTAATCAAGTGGTACATCAAGGGAGCTAGCCCTATCTAAAAAATCACTTCATTCTTTAGGCTACCCACAAGCCTAGAAGTGATTCCATTATGCCACTTGGATGAGGAGAGCCTTAGAATCTCCTCAAAGGGTGCATATCCAAGGGACAATAGTAACTAGATGGGTGTGTCTATTGTATACTCTTTTTACCTTCCCATTTATTTATTTTATTGGGTCGTTAACACTCTTATGATGGGCCCTACTTTATACATCATTAATTTTGAGCATAACCAACTGGTACATTCATCATGAACTTAGAATCAAGGATGTAAAAAGTAAGGCCCATAAACAAAGAGACAATGTTCTAATAGAATGGATAGAGTGATGATAAAAATAGTAACCAAGAGGCACATTGAGATCAACTATCAGCTGGACAATTTACCTCCACATGCTTGTTAGTTACTATGTTTACCCTCACTATACATTCCATTAACCCTTCGTTGATGGTCCCACTTCTTACATGCTCAATTATTAGCATAATTTTCTAGTATGATTAGTATAGATCATAATTTATATGTTGATGTAATATTAAATCATCATTTTCAAATCTTGCACCCCTTCATTTAAGACAAGGTTTTCAAACTATAATGAGGCCCATCAATAGAGGCATAATAAACTAACAAAAACATGGAGTTTTAGTAGACATAGTAACCAGAGGAGACATGGAGGTCAACTACTAGTGTGATAGCCCACACTCAACATAGCATCTAGTTACAATCAGCATTAATGATCTAATAATTGATCCAACCTAAATAATTTATGAGTTTTAAACATAATCAATTGATACATTCACTATGGAAGGCTACGCTTGCATCCACATCCCTGTTAATTACTTTATCTATCAGTGCTTCATCTACTTGATTTATTTATAATCAAAATAATAAAAAATAAATCCTTATATAATATACTTTATTTAAAATATAAGTTTCTTTGTAGTAAATGTATCCTCTACCTCCTCTGGGATGCTCCTACGAATGTCATATACATTTATGAACTAGGTAATAGTGTTTGAGCTCCTACAAAGGTCAAAAAGGAAGAGGATAATGGAAAATGAGAAATGGAGTAGGGGAAGGGCACACAAATAATGGTTATAATGTTTTTTTTGGTTAGTTCACACCTTGCATTCAACTTAGGTTAATATTTATTTTCCCTTAACAGCTAGAATTTGGCTTAATCACTATTATTTTCCTTAACCGTTATCATTTTCCTTAACACCATCTTGATGGAATTTAACTGAGCTATGAATGATGAAATTTCCTTTATTTCCCTTATTATTTTTAATTCCCTTAACTATTATCATTTTCCTTAATTGGTGGCATTTCATCCTTCCCCATATATTTACAACATAAGAATTTATTTTTTATTGTTTTTATTATGAAGAAAGTAGGTAATTTGTAATACTTTATATAATGGTCCTAAATACATATAAATAGAATAGGGGAATGGAACATGAGTATACTCACAACTATTACTTTTCCTGGTCAAAGAATAAAATACATTCAATTGGCATTTTTCTAAATTTCCTAGCCAATAATGTTACACACCAATCTTAATAGGCATTAACAAAACAATAGTAGAATGGTGAATAATGAGTGTTGACTAATTTTTTTAGAAATGATGGAATTGGAATGAATTTTAAGCATAACTAGTACATTTAGCATGGAATCATATGTTTTCCATTCACCTCTATGTCCTTTTTACTTAATCCATCTACCGGTGCTTTGTTTATTTGCTTGCATGTAGGGATTGACTTGGTTTTATTTAATTTTATTATAAAGAAAGTAGGTATTGGGTTAAATCCCTTTTTTATGTAGATGGAGTAATCAATAGGGATGTGTAGGTTAGCTACCAATGTGTCAATACACATTGAAAATACTAATGATTTATGCTCATCACCTCATTATGCTCATAAAATATCCTTGATTCTGACCATAATAAACATGTATGTTCAATATGGACTACCACATAGACATTTGACCTCCATGTCATTGATCATTAAATTATCTACCACTGGGGATGTAAATGTCTTCTATCAACATGGTCATCCATGTTCAACTTAGAAATTGAGGATATTTTATGAGTGCATTGAGGTGTTTAGTGTAACTCATTGGTATGTTCAACATGGACTACCACATTAACAATTGACCTCCACATCCACACTCATTATTATATCTACTAGTGGAGGTTATTATTATAAATAAAGTAGTTAATTTTATATAGTAACTAGAAAAGACATGAACATACCGAAGGGTTACACTCAATGAGCATGCAAAAAAATATCTTCAATTTTGAGTGTAACCAACTAGTACATTCAACATGGACTGGCAACCTCCCTTTACCTATGTTATTTATAGTAAAAAAATTACCTGCTTAATTTAAAATAGCAACAAAGTGTTAGTAGATTAAGTAACCAATAGGTAAGTGGAGGTTAACTGTCATTGTGGTAGTCCATGCTAAACATTTTGACGATTACACTTATTACTTTATTATACTCATAAAATATCTTAGATTTTGAGCATAACCAACCAATACATTCAGTGTGGACTACCTTGCTAGCAAATGGCATTCATGTCCCCATTGCTTATTCCATCCATTCCATTAGGGAGTACTTTAACCATCCAATATGTTCATGTTTCTAGCTAACATGTTTATGGGGCCCATGACAGTGGTCAACTTTCCTTTCTCATAGCTTGGTTAACATCCATTAATATGGAATTAAGGAAAATGACAATGGTTAAGGAAAAATAGTGATAATACCATGGATAAAGGGTAAATAATATGAACCCATACAATTTGATACCATCAGTACTTAGAGCATAATTAAAGTTTATCACTTCTTTCCTCATACCATAAATAATATATGTATTTTTGAAACACACATTACTTGTATCATGGAAAACAACTATACACAAGAAATATATGATGTCCATATTCACCTATGAAAATATTAAAAAAAATAATTATCAAACTTAGCCATTTGATAAACAAGGGGCATTGATAAATAATTAGAATTGAAAAATAACAGGCAATGATAAACCTATGAAAAAATAGAAAATAATTAAAAAAACAACATTGATATGGTGTTCATTATCGGTATGCAAGATTATTAAAAAGGGGCTTAGAACATTCTACTAATTATGTTATACATATTCTATCGTTACAATGTTCTAACCAATCTTCATCATAACTACTGACAAAAGGTAAACGATGACACAAATTTTATATACATCATACTTAAAAGGAATACATCATACCCTTAAGAAGAAATAATATATTAGACCCTTAATTTCTTAATTAGTGAAAGATAACAAATATAGAGTAATGAAACATTTAATGCAACTCATCATAATATATTATTTGGTTATAATGGAACCCCCCTCAATGATATTATAATGTACAAAATTCCAACTCTTCCCCAAAAACATGGTAAATAATATACACTTAAGCATTAAGGATGTGCACTTATATTATTAACATTTTCCTATAATTCAATAAATAGAAAAAACCATAAAAATAATTCAAACCTAATAAAATCTCTTGTACAAGTAATTATGTTGCATAATTATAATTCCATGAGACCTAAGTTATAAGCATAGTTATTCCTACCAAATTCTCAAATAAAACATTTAGAGAGGTCTTACCAAATAACAAACAACATTGACACACAACTCAATCTTATTTAAGTGTTCAAAATTAATGAATAAAATAGGGGTCAAATTCTCAAATTAATTTATAGCATAACCCTGAGTAAAGTAGTGTTAAACTTCACTTCATTATAACCTAACAAGTTATATAACATTGCAGCTTCCTTCAAGCACTTAACAATATAATCTACGTAACACAACCCAAATGTATTACATCAAATTTAAACTACTTTAAGTCCTTAAATATAGTACTAACATATTCACTCATTATAAAAAAATTATGTGAAGGCTATCCCCAATGCTTAATGCCATTCATAGTAGGATTATCAATACTATAGACTAAATATCAAATAATCAACTAAACTACTTAAGCATGCAAGGTAAGACAATCATTTAATTTATTGTCCTATAGGGAACATGGCATCTAAACTCATGCAATTAGATCAAAATTGACCACAACTAAAATAACATACAGTGGAACCCCCCTCAATGATTATTTTTATGTATATTTACATGGGTCATTATGCCATCAAGGGTTGGTAAACATATCAAGATAATAAAATAATGTTATATTAATATTGTTCAAAGTCCCTAAACTATAGTAGTATAATTTTATATTCATCCATTACTTACCGATTAATATGAATTAAAGCTAGAGAGAATAAAGTAGAGTTAAGATAGTTCATATCCCACAATTTCATTAGAAAATAGAAATATAACCATTATATTATACATCGAACCCAACAACAAGGTTACAATCATGTATATATCAACCCTTGCCCAAGGTGAACTAATATAGTTTAATATATCATTACCTATATCCAAGTAAAAACTAAACACAATATTAAAATGATGGACCCAAGTATTCAATATAATTAATAAAGATTATCTAAAAGAGTCTTGGATGTATAGAATAGAAGGTAAAGTAATATGCATATAGACTATAGGAATATCAAGAGAAACTACAATCCAACTAAAACAATCAAGACTATGATTAAAATTCCTATATGCATGCTACAATAAAATTACAACAGTCATATTGCTACCACCTTGAATATCTACTTATAGAGTTAATTAACTAGTGTGTATGCTAATATGAACTAGTATAACAAGTATCGTAATGGTAACAATAATTTCAAACAAGAGGGACATATGGAAGATCAACAATGCAATATTTCAAAAAAATGATAATCAACCCATATAACATCTAAAAAGTGCATTCATGTTAACTAAGATAATAAATGTATCCATTTTTTGCAAGTATCATTAGCTAGGGATATCTTAGTGGAGACCTGACTTTACTTAGGGAAATAATTTGACATTTGAAACATCAAATGATTGGTTTTGATACTTATTTCAATATATAAAGTTTGGAATCATTACTTTCAAATTTTGTTCTCCATAACAAGTTTGATACTTACTATAATTTCCATTTTCCTATCCTCAATAATATTTGTAAGGTCTCCATAGCTATAGCCCTAACTAATAATGGCAAAATCCTTACATAATATTCAACTAATAATAGCCTAAACCCTAGACTATTAATTATAATTTACATAATCCAAATTAAAGGTTACCCTTGGTTGAATGCAAGTTGCACACTGACTAGAAAAATTAAACATTATACCCATTATTAGCACCCCTTACCCTATATATATTCATCTAATAATGGTGGAACCCCTAGAAATTCTATTATGCAACAACCAAGATTTTAACAATTTGGGTTACTATGTGATCACAAAGACACAACCATTATGGCATTAGCTAATACTTTTACAATCATATACAAGTGGAAATTGTTTCAATTAATAAGACTTTTAAATTTTTGGGTTTTTTTACCATAATTTACTTTCTAGAGAATGGGATGTCAAACCATGTTCATTTAATTTTGTTACCCCTCTTTTGTGAAAATATTCTCTATGAACCCTAAGTTAATGTGTCTTTGTGATCACAATAGTAACCCAAACTATTAGTTATAATATGGTTCATTAATAAATAACCTTTGTTATTATATATTCCACTAGGATTTTATTATTATTGACTACATAAACATTCCACATACAAGTATATACAAAATCCTAACAACCAGGTTAATAATTAATATAATTGCTAAGGATTTTATTCTTACTGACTATATTAGCAAAAATCTCAAAATTTTATTTTCAAAATTATTCATTTTCTAGGGTTTTTGTCATGAAACCCTTGTTTGATATAGTATTTCTACCCCTCTTTTGCTAAAATTTAAATGATGAAACCACTCCCTATAAAGTAAATGGTTTCCTATTCAAACAAGGAGGGCAACGATGCACTTGGTGGGAAATAGGGTGAATTAACCTTATGATCTTCGTTAATAAAATTCATAGTGGTAAGCCATGAACCAAATAATGGAGGGGATGCAGAGCTCTTGAAATGATGCGATATTTAAAAATGATGAATGGATATGTGGATATCCAAAATCTAAATGATTAGAAGTTAATTTAAATAGAAATGGTTAAGCCAAACAATAGTGATTAATATAATTGATAGAGAGAAGGAAAAAATTAAGGGATATGATGGAGTCACTAAGGATGACCAGATGGGGGTCAACATCCAACATGGTGGCTCATGCCAAATGTATTAATTGGTTATGGTCAATGGAGACTGTATGCTTAAAAATGTTTAAAGCAGTCAAATAATAATGAATCTTATTCACTTTCAAAGTATATTTGAATGTATATCTGTATACACCCTAAAGTGGTCAAGCAACCGAACATGTCATGTATTTTCATATTCCTTTCATAAGATACTCTGATTGGATAATATGAATCTTATTCACATCTAGCCATGTCTTTTTGTTTGATTTGCCTTGGTCTAGTTTCATAACCTAGACACCTTTTTGACCATTCCCAGTCATTTATAACCTTCCAAACTTAACCCTTACTAACCCAGGTTACTCTTTCCATTATTATTCCATCCCTTAGGTCCTAGACCCTCTAGACAATAGTGCCCAAATAGGATTACAACATCGAAACCTAGGGTGTCCAATTGTTAGCATTGTTGTCTAAATGCAAATTTGATTCCAACAATTAGTTTATCTCACAAGATGAGTCTTACCTCTTGTATTTGCTTTTCTCCTAAGTTTTATAATTTTAAATAAATGTGAATAAATTGCCAAATTCAAAATAATGACTCTCTTATATAAAGGACTATGCAAGGCATTTTATATCTATCACTTACTACTTTGGCATAATAGGTAATTAAAAATT
This sequence comes from Torreya grandis, assembly GCA_037957365.1. Taxonomy (NCBI): domain Eukaryota; kingdom Viridiplantae; phylum Streptophyta; class Pinopsida; order Cupressales; family Taxaceae; genus Torreya; species Torreya grandis. The sequence continues at coordinate 5,814,134 of JARHVA010000341.1, forward strand.
AGTCAATATTATAGCTCAACATTTTGCATCACAAATAGACTTGCATTCTTGATCAAGGAGGGGCCTAGGCAAAATTATTCTTGCATCTATCATGCACATTGATTATGCACATTCCTTAAGGGAGAACTACATCAGATTAGAGACCCTAGCTTGAAGATTAATGTAGGTAGCAATTATAATAGTAGGGGTTCTTGATTATGCAATCATTCTTCCCCTAACCCAAATTTTCCCACTTTTGATTTTGATGTATTCATTGTTTGCATGTGTGTAGATGGATATAGGTAATAAATGCTAAAATGAACCTAAATCAAGCTCTATTAGCTTAAAATCCTTGAAATTTGGTATGTAGGCTCATATTAACCAGGAAAACAAAACCCAAAAATCTTATATCCATAGGACAAAAACACTAAGAAGGACTATAACATCTAACAACAAGGTGTCATATTTTTGGTGGTCCCATCTAATTAGAAAATAGAAGCTAGATTCAAATTCTTGATAGTGTCTCAGTCCTGCTCTTCCATTTCTAGCCTTAGAATCCTCCGTTTCAGCATGAATCTAGATAAGTTAATTTCTATTTCTCTTGTATAATTATCAGTTAAAATCTATATTTTTCCCTATCAAAGTAGATTTGTCCTATCATTCTAGACCCTTGTTATTTAGGCTCTAAACACTATATTCCTAAAACTAATAAAAAAATATGCATTAAGAGGATTTGTGTGAGTTTTAGAGGTGAATAAATTCTCAAGTCTCAATTATGTGAATGGTGGCACCATCTTGCACATATTTGTATAAAATACTACTCATATTGAGGTCTATATATTTTTATAGAACAAATAAGGTGGAAATTAATCCCTAAGCTTATCCACTTGAAATCAATGGCACACAATAGGATGTATAGGATCAAACATTAACTAGTACATTCCATGAATAGAAAACAAACAACTCATGTGTATGAAGACATACACAGACTGGCAAAGCCAAATGCATAGGAAACAAAATGGGGTCTATAAAAAACTTATGGAAATACTTTAATAACTAAGAAACTAATATAAACTCAATATTTACAATTTTAATATCTCAAAATAAATTCCATCATTTTGGGCAACACAAAATTTTAAGACTTCCCCCTTCTCAAATCAAAAAATTATTTTATAGAGGGATTATTTTAAGATTCCTTCTCTAATACCAAATTAATAGTTGGATAGAGTATGACACAAAAAACTTAATTCATTAATTAATTATATAAAAGAGGGATTACATATAAAGGCTTATCGATCTATTTAAGACAAGGGGTCAATCATATGAACAAATCCATTCTAAATCTCACCTAGTAACTATTATAAGGTGAGTTTTTTATTCATGTACACTTAGACACTAAATAATATATATAGTGAGTTATTTATTGCAACTCACTATACAGACAAACTCAAAATATAATAATTTACCTACAACATACTAATTAAAAATAGGATTTTATCAAAAAATTACTTGTTCCTATTATAATACATCACAATTATGACGAAAATACTCGCATACCCCTAGGTAGGATTATAATACTAATGGTAGCCTATCCTTTATCATGTAATATTTTATTTAGATGCCCGTATATTACTCAAATGAGAGTGATATCTTATACACTACACCATTGTCTAATTTTTTTCATAGTAATTAAGTATACACCATTTAATGCACAACTTGTGAGTTATGTATCCAACATTAGAGATTACATGTGTAATAAATTAAGTGGGTAGTAAAACAATATTATATTTTTTAGCCCCTAAATAGTGGAAAACACTATATTAAAATATGTTAAAAAGTATAAAAATACATAAATGAAATTATTTTAGAAATACATCAAACCTTATGGTGTACACCAAAAATGATACACTCGAAATAGTAGTTTTAACAATGAAAAATGCTCTAACAATTACTTATTCTCTAGAATGTGAATTGAGTATGAACAAATAGTTGGGAAGGAATTTATGAAGTAAATCACTATTAATTGTTTATAAATAAGTGAATGTATTTCACTTTCAAAATTAGAATTTGAATAAAAATAGCCATCACAACAATTCAAATTAAATAACTAGCCAATCACATGATAACACATCAATGAATACTAAATACATGACTTAATCCTCAAGTAATGGTCCATTATAATTTTATTTATATTTAAAATCCCCTAACTCAAATACCTTTAAAATTTTACTTCCACATAATTTAAATGATCAAAATGACATTAGTGACATATTATGATCATAATATATTAAATGGTATTTTTTAATAAAATTATGTGGAGCCTACATGGGATGTATACACCCTTTGAATTAAGGTGTGTTGTGACCAACATACTCCCATTTCATTAAATAAATATCTAACCCCACTTTCATTCTCAATATTTGAAGGTCAAAACTATGAACCAGATCAAAAGGAAGAAGAGGAGAAAATAAAATTCTCTCTTAAATAATATTTTTTTGATTTTCATGGTGCCTTAAAAGATTAATCCAAAGTATAACCAAATTTAGATTAAGATTCATATATTAATAGATTTATTTGGGAAGTCTTATTTTGGATCAATGACTTAGGTTGTGTTTTTAATTCAAACACTCCATGACTCTATAATTTTGTGAACCCCTAATTTAATTCTAATTTCCACGTGTTTTTAATCCTTGTGAATCAATTTAATTAATTGGTAGTTACAACATATACCCAAAGTCAAGGTTTGCCACTAGTGTATTCTCTACTAGGGCCTAAAAATTAGACATCAGATGAAGAACATGGGGGTTTTGAATCTCATTTCCCCTTCTTGACATTAGGTTGAGACCTTTAAACACATTTTAAGGTTTTACCCCCATGCTCAATATGTTTGGAAATGGATTCATACCCTTTTTCAACCTTTTTTTCTAAAATTATTTACTTTAAAAATAGTTCTTCTTTAGTAATCAACCATGTTACTTTAAATATACAACATTTTGTTAGATCTTCCATGTTAATATTATTTTTCATATATGGAAAGTTAGAAATCACTCTATTTTTAATAATGAATCTATGGAAGGAGATTTTTTAGTGACTAATAAATTCATTATTATCTTCACATTTTTTATTCAAATCCAAGTCCAAGTCCAAGTGGAGAAGGTCCACTTAGAGGTGGAACACATCTAGATTATTTTGGACCACTAGGGGAGTTCTATACATGTTCTTATTTAGGTGCCTCTAGATTCACCTTGCCCCCATTCTCCTTGCTCAAGATCAGTCCCATGGTTTTCATCATCATTATTTAAGGAATAGGTAGAGATCCTTTCCTCATGATCACCAGCCTTCACCTCCATTTGTTGTTGGTGTTTTTTACCATCGAGGATGAATTTTCATGCTTGGTTCTTCCCATTTATCCTTCTCACGAGGCCAAGGAAACTAATTAAAAGCATAAATTCATGGGTGGGAACCTATACCTGGCATAGCAAACCCTCCATGCCCTAGTGGTTGAGGAGATAATCTTGATAACCCCCTCCTCTACCTCCTTTATCCACCATGTTCATCATTGCTTCCTAATGTATTTATTCTTTGTGGTTGGTAGTCCTTGGTTTTATCACTCTCTTTTTAAAGGAACTCCACTTTTATTATGGCTATAATTATTATACAACCTTAATTTTTTAATTGTTTTGATGATGTGATTTTATTTTGTCTCGAGTCTTTCTCTATCTTGAAGTGACTTACATTTTGGGGTGTGATTCCCTCCACCTATTTTTTTACTATTATGTTTCATTAATAAAAGTGTGTTTTTCAGAAAAAAAAAAAAAAAAGGCAAGGTTCACTTTACCTTGTATTAAGTGGACCTAGCCATAGTTTAAAACAAATATCATATACTAATGAGTCCATAGAAGCCTCCCCTTCTTTCAAAAACTAAGTTATGCTCCATAACTTTATGACCTTGTGACTACATTTTAATTGTCATGTGTCTTATTTTTGTCTACAAACACTTAGTTGTATTTGAAATCTCCATGATCTTGTGTCTCCATTCAACATGCCAATTATCATTTGTTTAAAATTTACTTTTTATGATGATTGGATAAATTAATCATGTTTTATTTAAAATATATGATCACGAATATGTTTATTTATTATATATAGGTAAAAAGTGGATGTATGAGAAAATAAATCAAGTTTTGAGTTTCAATAGATCCGTAGAATTTAAAATCCAAATTTATAGACTCAGGTCATGTTTTCACTTCAAAAACTTTGTGACTCTACTAAATCTTGCATTTTTTAGATCGCCACATGTTTTTATCCTTATGAAATAATTCAAATAATTGGTGGACACAACATTATACAAAGTCAAGGTTTACTTTATTTTATATTAGTAGAGATCCTTATATTGAGTGAACCAAGCCACATTTAAAAAAAAATTCATATACTAACATGCCCATATAGGCCTCTCTTTATGTTAGAGACTAAGTTATGTTGTGTGACTCCATGACAACATGGCTACATTCTAATTTTTGTGTCTTGTTTTTTGGTCACAAATATTTAAGTTTTATTTTGAAATTTTTATGGTCATGTGACTTAATTTAACATGTCGAGTGTCCTTTGATTGAAATTCACATTTACAATGATTGCATATATTAATCATCTTTTATTTAAAATATTTGGTCATGAGTGTGTTTATTTATTATGTCCAAAGGCAAAATGGATGTATAGGAAAATAAAAAGAATCTGAAGTTTCCAAAAATCTAAGAAGTTGGTTGAGTTTGCATTGAGAATAAATGTGACACTCCATGCCCAATAATCCTATGGTCCCATGATGTTTTCCACATTTTTTATTATACCAAAAAGTATTTTATAGTGACACATTTTCTATATTAAAAATAATACTATAAATTTATTATATTTATTCATTACATGTATGTAAAGTTGTAGATTCAAAAATAATATAGAGTGAAAGAGATATTTTAATATATCCTTGGACAATACATGATGTTATTTGGACGCCTAGACACACTCTATAACTTTATGACTGAAAATCAATGACATATTACCACATGTATCACTCTACGTATACATGACAAAAGTGAAAATTAAAGAAGACTTGGAACCTAGAGGGGACCCACTACATAAGATTACACCATGTGGCCATGACACATATAAAAGTGGAAATTCATTTGGATTTAATTATAAATAAAGGATGAATTAATAATCCAATGCATCCATGTAACCCACGTGAAGAAGTGAGCACCAAAATAAAAGGTGAAAATTTAATAGAGATATAAAGTGCCTATAATAGATCAATGTATCTATGGACAACAAAGGAAGTTATTTGGAAGCTTGGGGAACTTTATGACTTCATGACTATGAGGCAATGAGAATTTTTAATATGCATCACTTTGAGTGGACACAATAATCATGAAATAAAATTAAGATTTGCAGCTTAATAATGGAATACTACACAAAATTATACCTTGAAACCACAACAGATATGAAGATAGAGAGTATTTTAAATTAAGTAAAAATAAAATATAAAATGAAGATTCAATGTGTTTGTGGAGTATAAAATGAACACCAAAAGTGAAATTTGTGGCTCTGTGACCTCCATGAACTTGGGAATGTAGGAATAAGACATGTGGATGGTCAAAGTTATCAGATGTGATTAAATCCATGAATTCATAGATGGATACTTTTTTTTGGTACAGACTCTGATAATATTAATTCATAGTGAACACCATTAACCATTAAAAGAGAAAAATAATATGGACTTCAACAAACATAAATCTAAATTAAAATATCTAGCCAATCCATTGATTCTATAGGGGATGACTTGCATACCAAAGATTAATTTTACTAATTCATAATGACTTTTATAATTTAGGATTAGGACATGTGGATGGTACTTTTATTTATTGTGTGTAAGATAAAGTGGATTTAAAGTGTCTTCACATTCACATAGTTCATTGAGGGCACATTGAAATAAAAGAGACTACATTTATCCATGATCTCGAGATGACTAAAATATTTCCACGTGTTTTATTTGTCTTAGATTTTATTGAATTATTATGTGTGCTTTATTAATATTTATTAATATAATTTTGTCATGTTTATTCATTGTATAGGGAAGAGTTCTAGATGTAAAAGAGATATAAAGTGGAAATAATAATACAATGGATTCGTGGAATCTCAATAAATTCATTTGAAAGCTTAGAGGCACGATGTGACCCCGTGGATATGAGAAAATTATATATTTCCATGTGTAACACTTTTAGTGGACACGATAAAGGTAGAAGATAGTTAAGACTGTGTAGGAGAAAGTAGACACATATTAATATAAATTAGATTTGATGTTTCAATTCATTCACATATTTTTCTAAGGCCACCTTAAGAATATAAGAGGCACTCCATGCCTCTGTGACCAAACCCATGATGATTTCCATGTTTTATCTTTTAAGATCATAACTTTATTAAAATTTATATGATAACATTAATTTTTTTTGGGATATTCTCATGGTATGTTTATTTATTTTGTAGGGAAAGATGTGAAAGCAAAAAAAAGGAGTGAATACTAAAGTTCATTATATTTGAGGACATTAGATAAATGTGTTTGAAATATTGAGGCACTTTTTGACCCCATGATTGTGAGATAATATGAACATGCAATGTGTATCACTTTGAGTGGACAAAGTAAATATAAAAGTTAATTAACACATGGAAATTGGCAAGGACATATTACACATGATTATACCATATGGCCAAGACAAATTTCAATATACAATACATGCAGATCTAATAATACATAAAGGGTGAGTTAAAAATTCCATGTGTCAACATAGTCCATGGGAAGAAGTAAACATAAGAGTTAATGTTTCAACTTTGTGACCTCATGATACTAAGGATACAAGATGGTGACATGTGAATGATCAATATTTTCCAAGATGACTAAGGCCATGGACACATAAATAAAAAAGTTATAACATGAAAAAAATTGAGGGTGACTAACAATAAAATTCTATGTGGCCTACAATTAAATCATGTGTTAAGAGATCAGCTAAATGTGACACACAGTAGCATGTTGAATTTAAATTGAAATTGAATTGGATATTGAAAATTAAATAAAATTAATATAATTTAACAATCAATGAAACTTAATAATTTTACATTTGATGTCAGCCAAAGGCTATGGGTGATTGCAACACATGTCTCCATCCCATGGTATCATAGTCTCATGGAATGTTGGATATTGGTTTAAAGTGTTGGTGATATAGTGAAAGTAAGAGGTATAGGGTGGAAAATTAATGTCTTCTTCACTCCCCAATAATGATCTCTCTTAACTCTCAAACACACAAACATGCAAGAACAAAAATAAGGGCAACACTTTCTTTAACGAATTTTAGACAATGTTGCACTCACATTTCTAAAATTGATATTATAAAGTCCCATGACACTCTTGAAAAATTAAAGTTCTATGTTCTACTCTAAGATCTTTCCTTCCTATTTTATCTATTGAATCTTCTCCCCAATATGTTGATTCCTTTTCTTCTTGATCTTTGCTCTCTTCCCTCGTTTTACTTCTATAATATTCCCATAAATCTTGTCCTAAGATACCTCTTCATTCACCTTTATTGACATTTTGGAATTCACCCTCTAACTATGTGAGATCCCTGGATAATTTGTTAATACAAAACACACATGGGTGAGATAATAACTTCAAGATCACAACTAACTAATAGCTCAAAACCAAAATTTTCTAATGAGACCTTATTTGTGACATTTTGTGTTTTAATGAGAAAATAATGGATGATTGATTGTCATGGTGTTGATACCCTTCATTATGACTTTAATTTAATATTAGTTACAAGGATCATATTGGATAAGTCCATGTGGCATGATCCCAAGGTATTTATATCATGGGATATAAATTATCTCTATGGTATTAATACATCCCCATAGACTGGTGGATTTACTAAATTCACTTAAATTTGGTCACATATTTGCATTGTGAGTAGTGTGTCTCCTTTGGTCTACAGACCCATGGGGTATCTAAATCCCTTTTTTAATTATAATGAGTCCACAAAGTGGTCCCAAATTGAATTTAATATTTTTAATATATTTGCCACACATTTGTCCATAGTTGTGAACACACCATTTGAATTGTGACCTATGAGTAGGATGTGATTGTGATACTTGTCAAAATATCAGGCTCCCAAAAACATGTGACTATTTGTATACCACTTTGAACTATTTTGAATGCATTAGATTATATAATTAAGTTTTATATCTTGTCAATTCTAATGGAATTCATAGCCTCACCACATAGCCTAAAAATACACACACACACACACACACACACACACACACACACACACACACACACACACACACACACACACACACATGAATCAAAATCTTTGTCTTCTCATTAGCCTAAAAATATTCACACACACACACACACACACACACACACACACACACACACACACACACACACACACACACACACACACACACACACACACACACACACACACACACACACACACACACACACACACACACACACACACACACACACACACACACACACACACACACACACACACACACACACACACACCAGAATCAAAATCTTTGTCTTCTCATTAACCAACTCATGGGTTATAATATATTTGTAGATTCCTAATTTATATAATGGATATCTCAACTCTATCTAATCCTAAGACTTAGATCTCAATCTCTCTCTGCATTATCTTAAGTTGTGGACCTTCTTCTTCCCTCACCCTCTCCTTTTTATCAAATTTTCCTCTCTAATTCATGTTTTGCTACCTATTTTATATATAAAAAAACCTCATTTCCCACTTTCTTATCTATATTGGACCTTGATCTCCTATTTATAGACCATAGAAAGTGGTCAAAGACCTATCTTCTCACCAATCAGGTATCTACTAGCTAAATAATCAATTAATGAGTTTTTTGTTGAGGTGTTACTTAAGTCAATGGTTGGAGATTTCAATTTGATTTGGTCATCCAAAACCCAAATAATAGATTAATTTTCATTTAATTATAGATTATCACCTTTGATGTTGACATGTTCCATTTCAAATTATGGTAGTTTTACATTTTCATCAGGATAACATGGCATCTAGGTCAGACTCATTGACTTCCTAGCATATTTTATGCCTAACTTGTGCACTATTATTCTTTGATGGATATGTAATACTCTACTTATACATGACTAATTTTGTGTATGCCACCTTAGAATGAGGGTTATTTATTCCAATATTGCTTGTGTTTATTGACCATTGTTTATTCTTTTAACAATCATGCTCTGGCACATCCATCCTTTATGCATTGGGTTCTCCTTAATTCCTTCACCATTTTGTACCAATATTCCTTTGTGGTTTTATGCACTATCCTTTAGGTATTAATTTACAAGTTCATATTTTCATGCCCAAGTTATGCACTATCCTATCTCGAGCTCTAGTTGTATCCTTCCTAGTTTCTTTCCAACTTTCCTTCTTCGATCATCATTCTATGTGTTTATTATTTACAATATTTGGTCATATGCTCTTGCGTGTAAGCTATAACTATTTTCAATTTTTTTCCTTTAGTTCCCATATTTTATCCTTGTGTAAGTTTCCCCTTACATGTTTCATGCCTTAGCCAAAATTTTAACACCTTTATTTACTTGAGTTATATGCATTGCTTACTTATTTGTGTCCCTGAGACTCAACTAAATAATTTGTTATGCATGTCATTTACCTGCACTTCTCAATAGGTTCCATCATGCACTTTATAAGTACACTTCCCTTATGCTATTCTTTGAGTCCCATCTTTCTTTCACCCACATGCTCCAAAAATTAGGCTATGTAGGATTGTTTATTCACTTGGGAAGTTGTTGCATCAATTAGTTAAAGACTTAGTAGTGATCACTTAAAACTTAGCCATTATAAAATTTCCTTCATGAAATGTGAATAAAAATAACATGTGCATGTGACCTTTGCCAAACCTTGACACTATTAAGTGGTTATAATTAGACTAAGAATATTTAAGTGACCATCAATGCATTACAATTTAAATTTGTAAATAGAAATATGAAACCATGTGTCCCAAAATGTGACCAATTTGATCTTTATGACCTCAAAAGAATTGCTTCATATGCATCGGGTTATATAATTTGGTTTTGGATCTCATCAAGTCTAATGGTATTCTTTAGTTAAAGACTTAGTCATGATCACTTAAAGCTTAGACCACTATAAAGAGATCATAAATTTTGAATACAAATAATATGTGCATATGACCTCTACATAACCTTGACACTATGAAGTGGACACCATTACACTAGGAACATATACATGGCCATCAAGACATTTAAATTTAGATTTTTGAATAAAAATAGTGTCCAAAAATGTGACCAATGTGATCTCTATGACCTCAAAAAATATAGAACATACCTAAGGTCCCATATTATAAACTATAAAAAAACATTTTTTTATCTAAATTGATGCAATATATCACATTCATATTGGATGATCATGCATCAGACACCTAAGGTAATAAAAATTATACACGAGCTCTTACTCAAGAACCTGTAAGTTCATCAACTGATCTTCCATGCTTAGAAATATTGGATACATTTGTCCAAGTTTCATCTTTAGCCTCTCTACTTTTCCAATTCACTATTTGCTTTTAGTACTTATTACTTCTTGTCCTCCCAATCTGTCTATACATAATGGCCTCTATCTCTTATTTTTCCTTGACTTGTACCTATTCTTTCCAATCAACATTTGAATAATTCATGATTGAATCTTCCTCCCCTATATTTTATACCACATATGGATATAAATCCTATACATTAAAAATTAGAGATATATCCATTAAATCTAGAAACTTAATTTCATATACATTGGCTAAGAAATTTATAATAATATTGTAAGGCTCAGTATTCTTCCACTTGAGTTTGTTATACTCACCTTCCGTGAATATTTCTTTATGAAAATGGGCTAAACCAAGTCCCCAACTCTAAAATTATGTTCCCTTCTTCTCTGAATAGAATTTTCCTTATATCTTATACAACTCTCCTCTAATATTCTTTTAACCTATAAAGGTATATCATATATAATGTGAGCATAATATTCACCTTCAACACTTATTCGATGTAACTTAGTTATATCTCTTAGTTCAAATGCACCTCTATGACTATTATAATATATAATTTATAAAGGATTTATACATGTAATTTTATTTTTTTAATTATTTCAAAATATTTTAACTTGGGCTAGTACCAAATCCTGCCATTTTGGCTTCTCTCCAACCAATCATCTTAGAGAATGACCAAGATTATGATTCACCACTTACATTTTCCCATTTGTTTGAGGATGATAGGATAATATAAAATATAATCTCATGCCCAATTGTATCATAATGTTTTCCAAAAAACCCCAATAAATTTAGTGTTTTTATCTAATAAAATACTCCTTGTCAATCCAAGCAATCTTAGAACCTCATTTAAAAATAGATTAAAAATATTTGTGGCATCTTTATTTCTCTTACATGTTATAAAGTGTCATTTTTGAAAATATGTCTAAAAAACAAAAATGGATTCATTATCTCACCAATTTATCAGTAACCTAAGAATTAAATTCATGTTTAATGCATCCCAAGCTCTGTCTAGAATAGGTAATGGCTAATACAAACAAGTAATCAAGATTTTCCCTTTTGCATGCTATAAAATTATGCATCTTTGCACAACTTATTCATGTCTATGGTCATTTTTGGGGAATAATATTAATAAATTGGTTGTTATAATGTCTCTTCATACCCAAAATGACTAGCTAAACCTCCATTATGTTGTTATTTCAGTAGGGTTTCTCTCATATACCCTTGAGGTATGCATAGCCTTTTCCCCGTAAACAAAAATCCATCTTGAATCATGTACTCTAGCCATGGAGTATGGTCAAATTTTATATGATTTTTTCATGATTACCATGCATCCCAAAAATCCTCACCATCCTTATATAACCCTTTAATTGGCTCAAATCTAATGACCTCAACTTTACGTTGATTCACAACTAGAGTTTGCCTACTCAAGGCATCTGTAGCCCTACTAGATTTTATGATTTTGTGTTTTAAAACAAAATAATAGTTGAAAAAAAAGTCCACCCATTTCATATGCCTATGATTTAATTTTCATTATTTTTTATAAATTGTAGGGATTAATGATATATATATATATATATATATATATATATATATATATATACACACTTTAGAAATAAATAATGTCATCACTTCTTGAGAGTTTGTGCTATTATGAAAAATTATTGATAATAAACAAAAAATATATCTTTTCCTCATTTAAATTTTCACTAAAATATGAAATAGGATTACTTTCTTGACTCAAAAATATTCTAATGGTTATTTTGATTGCATCACAATCCACTTGGAACACCTTCCCAAAATCAAGAAATTCAAATATTGGATGTTCAATTATCTTCTTCTTCAAAATCTTAAAAATATTCTCTGTTATGGGTGTCCAATGAAAATTATTTCTATCTTCCTTCATAGTTTATGTGATTGGTGCACATATGCCCCTGAAATTTCCAATAAAAGTTCTATATGAACTTTCTAATTCCTAGAAACTTCTACCCTCAAACATTATCATTGGTGAAGGTTGTTCCATTATCACTTTCACATTTTCAAGGTCCATCCATAACCCATGTCTTGAGATCAAAAATGAAAAATACACTAGATCCTCTTGCATGATACTAAACTTATTAAAATTAATCATCAATTTCTCTTATTTCAACTTGTCTAAGACAAAAATCTTATTCTTCAAATGTTATTCTCTATAATGACTAAAAATCAAAATATCATTCAAATAAATAATCAAAAAATTACCCATGAATGGCTTTTGTACCTCATTCATAAGCCTCATAAATGTACATGGAGCATTTTTTAACCTAAATGAAATAACCAACCACTCAAATAACATATCATTGGTCTTAAATGTGTTCTTCCATTCATCACCTTATCTTATTCAGATTTGGTGATACTTAGTCTTCAAATATATCTTGTTGAATTATTAGGATCCACTTAAATAGTCCATTAAACCTTGTGTCCTTGAAGATGGAAATCTAAATTTAATGGTGATATTTTTATTTCAATTGAATCTATACACATTATCTATTCTTCACCTTTATTGGGTGCTAACATAATTAGTAATGTTGGCCAAAATTGGCCTACATACAAAACTTTTACATGGATGGATCAAGCCACTCTTTTGAACCATTTTAGTAGCCTTCTATCCCCATGACTAGTCCCTTTATGATCTTAAATTGATGATGTAATGTAGTATTCTAGGAGATCCTGATGTGGTGTGAAAATTTGAGCATATTTCTAGTTGAGTGAGTGATCCAATGGTGGAAGGAGAAGACCACATGTTACATGCAATATTTTGAAACACTTTAAACAAGCTTCAAGGTGAATTTGGTGTTTTTTGAGAAGCAGGCCTAGAAACAGGTCTAAATTTATAAGTGAAGGTCATCCCCTATAGGTTATGAAGGTTATGAAGATCAAAGGTGTCTTTGTAAGGTTCTAATGCCTCTTAGTGTCCTTTTGAAGAGAGAAGGATGACTGGCATAAGCCTAGAGGAACTAGACCATCTTAGCACATCATGTAGGAATGAATAAGTCAATTTGGTGGTGCATTTAATAAGTGTACTTGGGAATTCAACCAAAGTTGAAATATTACATGAAAATTATGTATTTTATGCCATGAATATCCCTTTAAAGTTTGGTTTCTTGGTGAGTTTCCTATCTCAATATATAAGCCTTTGAAAATGATCTAGTAGTATGGGATGTGTTAGGGAACATCAAATTAAAGCCACAAAAAATAGTTATTTGGATTCAAAAAATATTCAAAGGATCTTGAATTAAATGTAAGGCTACCAAGTGTTGAAATATTGAAAGCCTAGATCAAGGATCAATGGCATGTGAGTGATCATCAAGTCAATAATTCAAAAAGTTCCCTAGATCTAGATCGATGATGTGTATTCTTAGGTATAAATCCAAATCAATGATCTGCATTGAAAAATCAAGTCAATAAGTCAGAATCATGATCAATGATACATGTTTTATCCTTTATATCAAATATTTATGGAAATAATAAAGTTAATAAGTCATTATATCCTAAGATTGAATGTGAGGGTGATGTTTCTCTTAATTTTTACTCATTTCATAATTTTGGAAGAAGATAAGAAACTAGTAATAAATGGTGTGTAAAGATACTAATACGTAATGCATGTGTAATATAGATGATGATGGAGAAATACTCTTTGTCTTGGAAGGAATAATTTTTAGATAAGAAATACATTAATAAAAAGGGTTTTTAGTAAGATAGTTGAGTGGACTACCTAGTGTTAGCTAGATCCAAGAAGCGTGAGCTTGCTAGGAGGTTTTCAATCCACTTTTGATAACAATTAAGTTGATATAGATAAGGAAAAGTAATTGCATAAATCAACGGACATGCAATACAAAATAAAGTAGAATGCTTGTTAAATAAAATGACTAAATATATCAAAAAGTGGGTCAATATTCATGCTAAAGCTGGTGAAATCATATTCAAAAAATTGAGAAAAGGGTTTGAGAATAAGTAGGAAAATAGAAAGTTAGGCTTGGTTGGGGTTAAGTGGTTGAAAATAATTTCTTGTTATTTTATACCATAGTGACCATTGGTAGTTGAGTAAACCATTAACGGTTGAGCTAACCATTGATGGTTTGGGTGATTGTTGGTGGTTGTCATAACCATCAATGATTACTTATGGATTTTTAGGAGTGCTTTGAAAAGGATTTGTAGGCTAGGTATTTGATCAGGAATGTACTTGGTTATGGATCTGGTCAAAAATAGGAGGATGGAAGATAGGTCTGATCAGGTCAAGGGGGTTATAAATCTAATAAAAATAAAGAATAAATATAATAAATTTGTAGCTTGATAAATGGATGATGGTTGAATGTGGGAGTAATTTCAACAAATTAATAGTACTTTGGCCTCAAAACCAAATTTGATAGAGGTTTGGGTCTCTATTTTTGTTGTTGAGTTACTGAAGGAAGATTGGATGCTAGAAGACTTGAATACCTTTATGCTCAAATGCTCTTGTAATTTCTACATTGTGGATCCCTTTCACCTCCTACTCCCCTCCTTTTATAGGCAAATAAAGATGGAGGATGGAAGGTTCCCTAGAGGGTGAGGTTGTTGATCATGATGCTTGGAAGTTCATTAGCACCACATAAGGTAAACATATTAACTCATGCCTCGTGCACATAGTTGATAATGTGCTAAGAAGGGTGAGAACCTAATCATCAATGGTCAAGATAACCATCGATGGTTAGGGTAACCATCAATGGTTTAGTGTCTATAGAAAATTGGGTAAAGATAAGTTAAAAGGGGTGAGTAAAAGGGTTAGGTTAGTAGGTTGGTGAATTTAGTTAACTAGGCAGTTAATTAGACTCAGGGTCTAATAGGGTTAAAAAGGGTCCTAAATCATTGTGACATCTACTATAGTTTTCTAATGCCTACATTTTCCCTCTTTTTATTATGCATCTTTAAATTAACATGTTGCAAAATAAAAATGGATTGTTTGGTCAAAGGTCTAGTTTCCCTAATTATTGGAGGAGATGTTCCCCCTCAAATTAGGAGTTAATGAGGTAAAACCAAAATTAGGTTGGGGTTTGATAAGTAGTATATGGTGATTCATGAGGTAGGAAATAAAAAGGTCTAGGCATCTGAAACACAAGCATGTGCACAAAATGTGACTAAGTGCAATAGTAAAGATCATATAAATACTAAAGTTGTTAATGTTGGTAAAAATAAGGTCAATTTTAGAAGAAATAAATGACAAGATAAACATTCCCCAACATTATTCATAGTTGACCAGGTTAGTCCTATCAAATATCCTAGATAGGGTCAGTGTTTTTGTAGGTATTTGTGGTAGGAAGTGCTCCTTTAAAAAATAAAAATGGTTTGGTTGTGCATGAGGTGGTGTAAATTCAAATGGTTAACATGGAAAGGTCGATCGATGTGATAAAAAATACTAATACAAGGTCATCACAAAATATGTGAGTGTTCAGGTTAAAAATAGTCAATCATCAAGGTGGATAAGGGCTAATGGTGGGTTGGAAAAGGGTAATCTCCCAAGGTTTAGGTTTTAGTTTGGGGGAGATTAATTGATCTCCCAAATTTATCACTTAGGTATAGATTCTTAAAAATGTTAAAATGGTGGGACCCTAACCATCAACGGTCAGGGGTTCCCAGGATGAACCATGGTGGTCACCCTGACCATTGATGGTTAAGGGGAAACCCTTAAAAATCTAGAATATAAAAAGTGAAAATAAAATTTCATTTTCATTTTTGACATTTTGACCTCTATGTTTTCTATGCTCTGGTGATTTTACACTTTGGCATTTTTCAAAGAGTTGACTGAGCATTTTATTGAGGTAGAGGTTAGTGATTGGTTGAGTTTGTTTGCTGAGGTTATCAATAGGGACCAGTGATGTAGGGTGGATAAGGATGTAGTTGATTAGCTGGACATGGGATTTGATCTTGATAATAATCAAGGAATGAGGTAGGATATGTTTTTAAAATTTATAGTTTAGTCGATTTGGTTGTGGTTGAAGTTGAATTTGGGTAATTTATGATTATTTAGGTAATTGGGTTTGGGGGGTTTTGCCCTAGTTTAGGTTTTAGGTGAGAATTGAAAATGTAGTAGATGAATTTTGATTTTAAAAGAATATTTAGGTTGAGTTGGGTTTTAGGATAGTTTGAGGTGAGTTTTTTTGGTGTTTTGGTGTTATTTTGAGGTAGGTAGGGTTTAAAGGTTTCATTGTCAATGGTCGAGTGTTTTTTGAGAAGGGATTTGTTTAAAAATGATGTAAATGAATGGTTTGAAATGTTTTTGAAAGTGGTGTGGGTAAATGAAATTTTCAAGTGTAAGTTTAAGGTAGGTGATGTGTTGAGTGACAGGTTGGGATGGTTTAGGAAAAGTGTGAAGTAGGAATGTTATGTGGAGAAATTTGTTAGATAGTGTTAGGTGTTGATATGATAGGTTAGGGTAGGTGATAAAATGTTTATGGGTAAGGTTTGTTTTAAAGTTTGAGATGATTGTGGGTTAGTTTGTAATAGGTTGAAAGAATAGGTGTAGGTTAATAGTGAGGTCAATTTATAAATGAGAAATAGTGACACTTATTAGCTTTGATTTTGGTAGGCATGAGAGTAGGTCCAGATGAGGGATCAGGTGTCAAGGATTTTTGTAGAGGTTCATGGAGGGATGACTCAAGATGAGTCAATGCATATGGAGGAGGTTGGCCAAATAATCATATGACATTATCAAAAGTTATCGATAGATGTAGTAATGATCGTGGACCTTATCAAGAGATGGGATCTAGACATAAACATATTCCTACTACCTACAAGAGAGATGACCATATTTTGGAGGATGTTGTTAGGATTACATGATTGTCTATTCAAGGGGATCCTATTTATCATATTAATAATGAGGAGTGGGATGAGCAGATGGATCTATTATATGGTGAGGATCAGATACATGTCAGGTGGCATTCTAGGGGTTTTAGTTATGGGCCACTATACTAGAGGGCTCCAGATGAGATATGACTAATGATGATGATGATGATGGTTATCTCCTATTTTATGTTTCCTAATTTAAGTAGTGGATGGTTTCCCTATATTCTATTATAAGTATTGGTGGAGATGTTGTTGGGGAGGATGGTGTTTAGGTGGGTACTAGTTTTATTAGTTCAGATATATGGGGAGCCCTAGGAATTTTGAGTTCATAAGAGGTATGGGATCAGTGTGGGGCTCATTCTCCATTGTTGTGTGTATGAATACATTTGGGTTTTGAGACCATTAGGGCTTCTATGGTATGGATATGTTTAGGTAGACTATAAAGTGGTTTTCTTATGATGGAGGGGAGACTATGCATTGATAGGGGTTGGTATAGGTACTAGGGATATTGAATTGTTTAGAGATGCATTAGAGGTTTTGGTTATAGGAGATGTGATTTGGAGGCCATATGTTGCTTGGCCTAGGTGGGACCTCTACAACTATCACTATATCACTATAAAGATGGAGATGGAAATATGGGTATAGAGAGGGGGAGATGGATTTCATCCCCTTTGATCAAGTTTAGAGGTAGTTTGGTCTTGTGTAAGGGATTCTTGGTCCGTTCCCTAGATATAGGAGGAAGGATGTGGAATTTTTTTTACCCAAGCCATGGCCATAATATGTAGTGTTAGATCATGAAGACTTACCTCCAGAGTAGGGATAGATGATGTTGGGTTTTTTATGGCTATGAAGCCAGGTACCATGATCGATATGTAACTCATGATTTTGGATGGGATGATGGGGGCCTACTGGCCATGGATGTGGATCTATTTGGGGCACAAACATAAGGTAGTGGTCAGGATGGATAGGCAGTGGTAGTATTATTAGTTGTATAGGCTCATATTATAGGTTTAAAAGAATAGGTGGTCACTTTTTAGGGTCACATTATCACTTTACAGGGCCAGGTTGCCATCATTATAGCTAAAATAGATTAGGCAAGGACCTCCCTTGGTTTGGTGACTCAGGAGAGGGATACCCTGAGGCAAAGGGTAGGAGTAGTGGCAACACTAGTAGGGCTACTTGGTACTATTCTTATGGCATGATGCTTGGCCATAGTTGAGGAGTTGAGATACTACAAGGATATAGTGATGGCATAATGTCTATTAGAGCACCAATGGGAAATAATAGAGCTATTTTAGCAAGTGGGGTAGTTGTGATAACTCTAGGTCAGTGGGCCACATCAATGACTAGATAGGTTAGTATCCTAGGAGGATCAGCACTAGATGGTAGTGGTAGCATAGGTGTAGGAGGAGCCATTGGTAGTGTAGATGGTGCCCTATGGGCATGATATATATGTCTTGATATGTTGTAGAGGTATATGTACATTATTTTGATATCAGCTTATGTGTTGATGCAGTGATATGTACATGTTTTGAGAGAGATTATATATTGTTATATGTATTATTTATTGATGACATGATGTATTTGATGATGATTTTTTATGATGTTGTGATGATAAATATGTTCATGTTTCATGGTTTATATGTTTTATGCTTTATGCTTATGAGATGTGGACTCAATAGCTTTAGGCATGTAATGATGTTTATGGATGATGCTTTATTTTGTTTATGGATATGATGATGAATGGTTATGGATGGTTTTGATTATGGTTCATGATATGGTTGATATGATGAATTTTTATGATGTTTATGAATGATGTAATTATGGTAAATTTATAGTTTGATTTTATATATAGATAGATGATGTATGATGTGGTTCATGATGTTCATATATAGATGTGATATGATTATGGATATGGTTAGTGCTCATGTGATAATGATGTTTTGATCAATTTGTTAAGATTTATGGATATATGATATGGTTATTGATGTAATGAAAGCATACATAAAGTAGGTTAAATAACCAACTAAATGTGGATAAAGAGATAAGAATAATGAGACATATGTCTACATGAACCAATGATGAGAGGATAAGACAAAAGGCATAATGCTCTTTCATTGGTAAAGATCTAACAAAACTAAAGTTGGATTAACCTGGCAAACATAAGCCTTTTGAATGCTTCGCATTAGCATGCTTTAATAGATAAATAAGGTGTCTTGATCATAGTGTGTCAAGTAAGCTCAAGATCCCTTGATTTATAGATAGTATAAAGGGGAGATAAGTGATGGGTAAATGGTTGAATGGGTGATAGGTAACCTTATGTGGGTTAGTTTACCCTTTCTATAGGTGACCCAAGAACCATATTAGACAAGTCCATGTCTTAATGTAAGGTGTAGACTAATTGATGCAAGAAGTCTACTAATGTTATATATGAAAGCCGATTGCAGCTTTCCTTGGATAGTTTGTTGCTTTTTTGATATTGAATCTTTTGTGTTGTTTTTGTTTTGATAGGTTGTGAAGCTAATTGATGTGAGAAGAATTAAATGATTGCTTTGACAAATTTGACTTAGCCATCCTTTAAGAGAGTGGTTTAAGATTTGGATATATTTATTTGGTAGTTGTCCTTCAAGGGAGCAGTCTATCTTTTAATAATTTTTTATTTTTGTGTAGTTGTCCTTCAAGGGAGTAGTCTACGATGCTAGAGATGTTTGACCTAAATGATATTTTGGTATCCCAAATTATTTTATGCTAGGTTTAAAACATGAACAAGTCTAATCAGGCTTAGAGATTTACCTTTATGAGGGCAAAAATTTTAGCACAAGAGGTTAATTATAGGTGAAAGGAGTGGTTTGAGAGATAAATGACCATTAGATTCCATTTGATAAGAGATATAAAGTATCCATGAGAACCATACTATGGGGTAGAGTTGTGGTACCCATATTTAGGATTAGGCTATGAATATGATGGTTAATCACATGGTTCTATTATATAATTGATTATCCTTAAAGGGAACAGGGATAGGTAAGTAAAGGTGAGAATCTTGTAAATCAAAGGATGAGTTTAAGTTAGAAGATAAAGTGGATTTGATCCCTTTTTTAACAAAATAAAGGACATAGATGCAAAGCATTGAGAGGATCAAGTTTTGTTATGCCTTTGAGAGAGGATAATGATAATATCTTAATCCATACTTATGAGTTATGATGTAGGATCCAAGTAAATTGAAAGAAAACTTGCTTCTTTTGCTTTTCTCCATATTAGTTACATGTTGGTTTTCCTTAAATATGAGGTCTCTAATATTGAATTCTCATTATTTCATGTGTTTTTTATAGGTGCACTTGATTCATTTTTGATAGACAAAAAGATGGTTAAGTGATGTGAGGTGATGTTCATCAAGGAGTTCAAGTAATGTTAGATGTTCTTGATGATAATCAATCTCAAAAATGATGTCTTACAAAGATATGTGAATAGGGTATCTAAACTTTGAGAGGCAAAATTGTCTCTGATTTGAAGACTAGAGAGAAAGGGATAGCACCCATATAGGTTTGAATTCTAGTGCGATATGCCCATAAAGTGAAAGGGATGTGTAAGTGTCAATCTCAACTTGAAGCACTGACAACTTTGGTTAGCATTTTTTTAAAGTTTTTGTTAGAGGATTCCACCTATCCATTTGTTTGTGGATAATAAGGTGAGGAAAAACTTAACTTGATGTTGAATGTATCGCAAAGGCCTTAGACTTGCTTGTTTTTAAAATATTTTCCATTATCTATGATGATATTATGGGGAACATTGAAATGATAGATGATGTGATGGTTGATGAAGTCAACTATATTGTCACCTTGGTTGAGATAAGAAGAATAGCTTCCACCCTCTTGGTGAAATATTTAGTGGCAGTGATGATGGATTGATGTCATTATAAAGAGTGGGGATTGATTTCCCCTATGAGATCGATTCCCCTTTGTGAGAAGGACCAATAGTCTTTGGATACTTGAAGGCTATGGGTAGGTGTGTGATGCAAATTAGTGTGTTTTTGACATTTAACACATTTATTTACATAATGACAACAATATTGGTTGATGGTGGACCAAAAGTAGCCAAGTAGAAGGATGTGTTTATTAAAATCTAGACCACTAAAGTGTCCCCCATAGATTCTATCATGCATTTTCCTGATAGAGTGGGAAGCTTCATGACTATGTAGAAAATGGAGGAGGTTGTCGAAGCCACATTTGTAAAGGATTCCCCATAGTATGGTGTAAAAAGAGGTACTCTGAGCAAATAATCTTCAAGGATTCCTAGATAGGTTATGAGGAATGATGCCAAATTTGAGGTAGTTAAAGGTTTGGTCATACCAAATGTCTGATGGAGATGCTTCCACACTACAAATAGTAGGAAGGTTAGAATGGATATAAGATGGGGTGATAAAGTGGTGAATGGTAAAAAATAATTTAGACTCAGCAAGTTGAGATGGGATTTGGGAAGCAAGGGAATACATGGTATCTATGAACTTGTTAGTAGATCATGGAATAGACTAGATAAGGTAATGATCAAATGGTGCTAAGAGTACATCTACAAGTTGTTTGTACTTTTATAATACATCATTATTACATTGGTAGGATTCATTGACCTAGTTGACCACAAGTTGATAATTTCCAAAGATATTAATGGTCTTAATTCCCAAGGCTAAAGTGGTTTGGAGACCTATGACTAGGGCTTCATTTTCAGCCACATTGTTGGTGCACTCAAAGTTGAGTTTGAAGGAAAGGGGAAGAGGTTCACCATCAAGGAGAATGAGAATAACCCTGATGCCCCCACTGAATTAATATTTGGATCCATCAAAGAATGTGGTCATTTGATAGGTGGGATCCTTTTGAGAAATAATCATGATTGACTCATCTATAAATGCAAGAGGAAGCAGTTGGTTATTTGGTAGAGGAGCTTCAGCCAATTAGTCTACAATGACTTGCCCTTTAATCTATTTTTTCTAGAGGAACTCAAGTTCAAACTCAACTAGGAACATGAGCCACTTACCCATATGTTAATTTTGGTATGGTTTAGAGTGCATGTACTTGAGTGGGTTAGTGTTGGTAATGACAAAAAATTTATGATTGAGAAGGTAATGATGAAGTTTAAAAGCCACAAAGACTAAGGTGAGGCAAAGTTTCTCAATATGAGTATACTAAGTCTCGTACTCTAAAAGTGTTCAATTTATATAGTAGATATCTTACCTTTTATTGTGTTCATCATGATAAACGGGCATTGCTCCTAAGGAATGGTTAGTGGCAAAATTATATAGGTATAAGGGTTGGTCCTCTTTCGATGGGGTAAGAATAGGTAGAGAAAGAAGGTATTCTTTGAGTGAATCAAATGTTTATTGATAGTATTTAGTCCACTTAAAATAAGTGTATTTCTTAAGGAGATGGTGAAAGGTTGACATCTATCAGATAATTGAGAGATGAAGTGATGGATGGATTGAAGCTTCCCCTATAGGATGCAAAGTTACTTAAGGTGGGTAGGAGGTGGCATCTCCAAGATTTTTATAAATTTTGAAAAGTCCACTTGGATTCCTTAAAGAGAGAGGATAAAGCCAAGAAGCTTTCTAGATAGGACCCCCAAAATGCATTTCTTGGGGTTGAGTCTAACATTGAAATGAATAAGGTATTCAAAGATGATTGTGAGAATAGATAAGTGATCCTTAAAATTCTTAGATTTATCAAGGAGATCATTTAAATATTCCTCTATGATTTTATGGATGAGATCATGGAAGATGTAGGTCATTGTATGTTGTTAGGTTACTTCAACATTGTTCAGACCAAATATCATGACCCTGTAATAAAAGGTTCCCTATAGGGTGTTGAAATAAGTTTTATGTTGATCTTTGGGGGTAGTCAATATTTGATTATATCCCAAGAAACTATCCATGAGAGATAACATCTCATGTCCAGCTGTAAGATCAACAAGTTGATCAGTGCTAGGCAAAGGGAAGTCATCTTTTGGGCAAGCAAGGTTGAGGTCACAAAAGTCAATGCAGAGGTGAAGTGCCCCTATGGGTTTGGTGATGGAAAAAATGTTAAAAACCCATTGAGGATAGTCAATAGGTTGAATTAAGTCGATAGATAAGAGATGTTGAATCTCTTTTTTGACTAGAAGGGTGATATGAGGGTGCATCCTATGAAGCTTTTATTAAATGGGCTTATCATCAAGATGAGTGATTATGTTGTGGAGGGATATATAAGTGTAAATTCTAGGCATATCTTGATGGGACCAATAAAATTCTATACTGTGATCATGAAGGAAGGAAGGATACTCCTATTGCTCCATGGGATCTAAGGATTGACCGATCTTGACAATGTAGGGGTTATCCTAAGTACCCAAGTTGACATTTATTGTAGATTCATTCAACATGGTTTGGTTCTTAGGGGGAAGAGATTTATGGATAGAATAATGCCATACTTTGAGGTAGGTGAGAATGGAATAATCATCCTGAGGTTGGATGGTGTTGATAGTAAGAGAATCATTTTCTACCATTTTTTGGTGGATGAGAGGAATAAATTTAGTCAGGCACCCTTTTGATAAGTGAAGGGGCCCAAACTAACAATATTAACTAAAAAAAGTTAGGAAGAATGATGTCAAAATCCTTAGACTTTGAATAAGGTTGGGTTGGTGAGAAGGGGATGTCTTCCTCAAAGGTGGCAATGGGTTGTGGTGAATTGGTGGGTTTGTCTAGTGGTATAAACCCAAGGCCAAATAGCTCATGAGGTTTTTGAGTTTTGATGGTGGGTAACTCATGAGGTCCATATTTATAAGAGCCAAGGCCAAATCCTTTCTAGGCACACCTATGAAGGTGTAATTTGACAAATTCTATTTTGTCTAGGTAGGAGAAGTCAAAGGTAAATGGTCAGATAGAAGAGGTATTGGCAGAAGTGAGACACAATTGATCAAGTCCCCCATAGATGAAATTAGTTTGATGGTTAAGGATCTTGAGAGGGATGATGGTTCTGATGTTGGGGTCTTAACTAAGATCATGGTTTATTTTTCCATACTCTTGAGGAGTAGGGAAAGCATCCAAGGCTAGAATATGATACTCCCCCAGTGAGAGACATTGGAACATGGGTTTCAATGGGTCCTTTACAAGGATCTAAGAAGAAGGGATAGATGAGCTAGTTGAAGCTCATCAATGGTATGGGTAGAGGTGTTATTGGTTTTGGTTGGTGGTGAAGTGGTATTGTTAGTTGGTGGCAAGGTGGATGAGGGAGGAAGAAGAACATCATTGGGTTGATATGTCATATTGTAAGAGTTAAATAGACTAGGGTTAATTTTTATGGTAACAACTTGACCTTCATGTTCAAATTTGAAACATTAGTGTAAGGTGTAAGGTGTAAGGGACATAACTCATGGCATGAATCCAAGGGCATCCAAGCAAGATGTTATATTGGAACTCACCCTCTATAACATAAAATAGTTGGGAAATTGTGTGAGGTCCCAAATGGATATGGAGGATGACTATCCCCAAATATTTAGAAGGGTTAGAGGGAGAGGCACCCAAAATGGTAATTTAGGGTTTTGGTGAAGATAAATGTGAGGGTGATGGTGTTTATGTTTGGTTAAAAGGTTTATGGGTGGAATGATATGTCCATGGTATAAACACTTTGGTTTTTCCCTTGTCCTTTTGTTGAGCTCAAGATCAGGTAACCATATGAAAAGTATGGATTAAGGGATGTGATGGGTTAAATGGTTACTTTAGTTCCTCCTCACTTTTATATGAGATAGGAGGAGTAGGTAAGTGTTGGATGGGTTAATTTGGTGGTTGGATTGGTAATGGGTTCAAGGGATGTTCATTTTATAACAGATCATCTTCATCCCATAGGTTATGGACAAGTATTTGAAGAGCTTTATAGTTCTCCATTTCATGTCTAGGTGTCTTATAGTATGAACAGATCAAAATATCATTAAACTAGGATGTTTTGGGTTCAGTGGGGTCAAAAGGTCTGATAGGTGGATTATGGATCCCTTTCACCTCCTACTCCCCTCCATTTATAAGCAAAGAGAGATGGAGGATGGAAAGTTACCTAGAGGATGAGGTTGTTGATCATGATTATTGGAAGTTCATTAGCACTACATAAGGTGAACATATTAACCATTGCCTCTTTAGCTCTCAGACCACTAGTAATATGTTAATAAGGGTGAGAACCTGACCATTGATGGTCAAGATAACCATCGATAGTTAGGGTGACTATCAACAGTCGAGTGTCTAGAGAAAAATGAGTGAAGATAAGTTAAAAGGGATGGGTAAAAGGGTTAGGTTAATAGGTTGGTGAATTGAGTTAACTAGGTAGTCAACTCGACTCAAGGTTCGATAGGGTCAAGAAGGGTTCTAAGGCATTATAACACCTAGCACAATTTTTTAGTTTCTATAGGGGATGAGTGTCATAATCATGAGGGATTAGTAGATTAACTTTGTGTATTTGATCATATAGATCAAATATCAATGGCACATGTTCAACCATAGATTAATATCGATGGTGAAAAATGAGTTAAGAAGTCAATGAGTCTAGATTTCATGCGAGGCTTCTATGTGGTGTAAGAGCATTAACTGGATGGAGACTGAGAATAGGGTCTGTAAAAGGCATGTGGGGCTACCAAGTGTCACAATCTTAGAATCCTAGATCAATGATCAATGGCCAATGTTGAAATTCAAGGTGAGGAGACTCATGGAGAGATTGATGGAGTGAATTTGATCCAATTTTCAAAGGGCATAATAAGAGGACACATGTCCAAAATTATAATGGTCATATTTTTAAACTATGATAAATAACGTGGTAGGAAGATGTCAAATAGGTAGACATGTTAGGTCAAAATATTTTCTGGACCTGAGTAGGTGAATTCATAAAAATGAGAGCAGAATATGATTTAGGTTGATCCCAAAAAAATACTTCAAATTTAGAGGCTACCATTGAAGCATAGTTTAGACCCCTGGTTTGAATATTTTGAACCTATAGGCATCATTTTTTGAGGTTGTAATGTTGTTTCATGATTGTGTTCATTGTTATTTGAAAGGGATCCACATGTGCGATGAGTTCTTGGCTTTCATAATGCTCAGAGGTAGAATAAGTTTATTTGAGACTAATATTGATAAAAATTTGGCTACTATCTTTTTGAATGAGATAGATGCATCAAGATGAATATGATGACTATATGAAAACCAATAAATGGGATTGGTTTTCATCTATAGTGGACCTATGTTTAGGGTTTGGAGTAAGGGTAGAGTTGTGGAAGAGTGAAAGGAGTGTCAAAAGAGACACCAAATGAATAAATTCAATTGATTATCTAATAATGTAAAGGACATATCAAGCTATAAATGTGGCATGGAAGAGTGTCTTATCTTATTTTAACATAGTCATAGCATCCATATTCAACAGGGACCTATAGCCACTTAAAGCAAACATAGTCATGACTGAGTCAAGTCCATAGACATGAGGGTTTTATCTTTATAACGAAGACAAGTGGAGGATGGCATATAACTTTAAAGGAGAGAAGTTTAGTGTGTGAAGAGCACAGGTATAACATTCAATACATTTTTAGAGTCTTTAAGGGGTTTTTCATCATCCTCAACAAGTTCTTGTTTTATAGTGTGTTTCTAAGCCAATGAGAAGACTTGAAAACTATTTGTGATAGTGAAGGTTAATTTATTGAGGAAGTATTAGTCCTAATTGATCCAAATGTGTTTAAGAATTCATGGAAGGTGGTTGTAGCTCATTTATTGAATTCTATTGGCTCACTTCTTCTCATTCTCTTCCCCTTTTCTCCTATATCTCCCATTTCTCCCCCATTGAAGAGGAATCTCATATTAATTGAGAAGATTCTTTTTTTTTGGAGAAGAGACTCACATTTGACGAGGCAAAAATCCATATCAAAATTTGTAAGAACTACCTCTTGAAGCAATAAGATTATTTTTTTAACCGTCTCTTGCCTTTAACTTGTGTTTAGTAAGCTTGTGCATGATGGATTTGTGAAGAAGTGTTCTTACACGATCATTACCCTTATTTTTTGCCTCTTTTAAGGTGTTTTCTAGATATTTTTAGGTCTGAACTTATGTTTTTTCTGCCATTAATGGATGCCTAGTCTGAATCTTATAATTCCTTTTTACTTCATCTATTGTTTGGTGAGCCTAGTTTAAGAAATACTTATGCAAATTATTTATTTTGTGAGATTGTGTGAGCAATAATTGTTTCATGTTGAACTAGTGTTGGTTTTAAGCTTATGTGAGTCCCATTTGATTTGATGCATCACCCTTTTAGTTTTCTTTGTTACCTTATACCCCCTTTCTATCCCTTTTTAAAATAAAATCATTAGTTTAAGTGATCTACCAAGAGGAAGCCAACCTTATCCAGAGGTTCAACCTCACTACAGGATACCTTTAGACACCTAAAACTAGCCATCAATAACCTCTAATTAGGCTTTTGACCAATTTCCACCAAAAAGCACAATTTGACCTAAAACACTAAAATACATTAAATGAGTTGAAGTTGTTGTATTCAAGTGCCAATTTTGGCTAGGGTATCATTAATTTTGGAAATGCAATTTATGAGCTAGCTAAATTTGATAAGATCATTTCGAGTCAAAATACCAAATTTGCACCTAGGTGCTCTAGATTGCTCTTTTTTTCAAACATATTACATGAGATACGTGCCTTTGTTATTTTGTTTTGGCAACATCTTAAATGAGAAAATGGATCTAACACATCTGACATTGCATCCTAATTCCAATCCATTCAAATTTTGGGCCAATAAAAAGACATTCAGACTAATTTGAGTAATTTATGCACAAAGAGCTAAGGTTTACATCATAGTGCTTAATCATGTTTAAGAGATAATTTAAAAAAATCATGAGCCTAATTAATAATTCTATGGAACTTGTTGAATAATTTATTTTTAAAAATGAATATTGAATATCTACATCATCAGGTGACATCATTTCTTAGGAAGACATCTCTAGGCCATAAATGCATAAAATATCAAGGTTAACCCCTCCCTTGCCTCATTAAGACCTTCCATGTCTATTAAATTCCCCTTATCCCAAATATTGATGAGCCTATTTATGAATTTTAATTACATAATTGAATTAATCCTTAGCCACACATCTCCATCTTGAGATAGACAGTTCAGGTTGATTTTGATCAATCTCAAAAATATATAAATAGGAGGCCTTGCCTATTGAATTCTAAGTTCTCATATGCTAAAGTTATAATATTGAATTGATTTCAAAGATTCATGCAAATTAGTATTATTATTCTAAAATAATGAGCCTAGCCAAGCCAATCCAAGCCAAAGCCACACAAGGTGCCAAGGAGAGATGGAGGTAGCCACACTCTATTGATGCAGACTTCATGAGCATAAACTGATCAAGCCACTACAACAAGCATTTTGGAGCATCCAAAGAAGGTGAAGGAAGTTATTTCTTTCATGTTTTTGTTATGTTTTCCATTGTTACTTTGTTAACTAAGCTCTTCCTTTAAGATAGGTTTAACATGTTACTTTAGTGTGTTTTTAATTGATTTTGGTTTATTCACTAACACAATACTAATCTCCCCTATTGCAATCCTATGTTCATAAATGGCATGCCCAGTGGGATGCTAACTCCACAAATTTGGTCATAAATCTTTTTCAAGCAAACTACTAGTCCTTTCCATGCAAGATTTTGGATTGAGAGGGCCAAAAAGAGTGAAATTTTAAGTTAAATTTCCATCTTTATAATAACATTTTTGTTCTTGTAAAACTTGGTTTTGCTCTCTATAATGATATCCCTATTACACAGTTGCAATTTTATGTAACAAAATATCCATTTTCTAAACAGTGATTTCATGGACCTAAGTAGTGATATCATCATCTTGAATAGTGATATCATCTTGTTGGGTAGCGATATCATCATTTTGGGTAGTAATATCATCATTTTGGCCAGTGATTTCATTACAAAAAAGTGATATGATTCTATAATGGTGATTTTGTCATTGAAATAATGATATTGTGTTTTCTATCTGGTTTAACCCATAACAATGATATTATTGTCTGGTAATTATGATTTTGTAGGTAAATAATGGGATTGACTGTGTAATTATGATTTTGAAACAGAGAGCTCATTTTAAGAAGTTTCTTCTTTCATTTTGTGAATTAGCTTCAAATCTAAAGGAAGCTCTATCTTTTTCATTATAGGATCAATCTTGGAATTTGTTATAACATACTTTTTAGACATTTTTGAAAGTTTAAGATGGATTAGGAACCTTGTTTTTTGTGCTTAACAAAAAATTTAGATGCTTAGGTAAATCTTTTGACAAATTTTGCTTTCAAAGGTACAACTTAAGACCAAGGGGCCAAAAGAACACCACCTAATCTATCCTTTGGGGATTAAAATTGAACACACTTATCAAATTGTGTCTTCAATAATTGTTAAACTTAGAATTTGATTGGAAAAAGAGGACGTTGCATGTATACTCTTTCATTCGTTCCCTTTAGGTAACTTTTAGAATCAAAAGCACTGTCCTTATTTCAAGTATGCCTAGCCCAAGGCATAGAAAGAATGTTGTCTAAAGCACTCCCCAAAAACTTACAATAGTTTAGGTGACCTTAAAAATGATTCTAAATTCTTTCTATTAAGTCATTTATTTTTATGCAAACTTGGCTTGTGAGGGGAACTTCATTACCTGCCACAAGTTATTTAGGGAAGCTTTGACCCGGGGTTTCATTTCTTGACACTGACTTCAACCAGTCCCACAAAGATTAAAAGTTTTAGCGGTTAAATCACCTTCTAGTGTTGTATTTTTACATGGGATGTATTTACAATTTAGACATGGCACTATACTAAGCAAGCGATGGATGTAGTGGTTGCAAAAAGGATAAGAGCTTTTTGCATAAGCCAAATGTCATGGACACCCAATTACATGCTTTTTTTTTGTATCATGATGTGAAAATCATTGTGTAATTGATCCCCTTAGAAATGTTTGGAAAACTTGTAGTTTTTATCAAATCCCCACTTGTTATGGAAGTGTTATTGGTGCAAGGTGTGCCTCAAGGTCCATGTTATAGTATTGTCATTTGAGACAGAGGGGGTGTAAAAACCCTACTATATAATATGCATTTTTATTTTTGGATGAACACTAAAATCCTCTCAAATGATGTATATTAATGGATTCCAACAATACCAAGCAACCCTTGTCAATTTAGGATCTAAGAGTGATTAATTAGTTGGTTTTGTCCTAGATTAAAGTCTTGTTTGGAGTAAAAACTTGGTGTGAACAAATTATACAAACCAAACACACAGTCCTCATTTTATTTTGAACAAAGAAGCGTTATGCTGCCCACGTGAATCATCAATTTGCCTTATTCAAAGTTCATCAAAACTTGGAGTCATATCATCCACTTTGGTGTGATTATGCTACCCAATTGATTCTAGACTTATACCAAACATTCTTCAAGTCCATTTATAACTTAAATTTGAAATTGTACCTTCATAAGTTCATAGGGTTGATGTGTTAAGTGGGTTTTCCATTTACACTAAATTTGAGAAAACTTAGGTTTAATTTCCAATTTGGGTTGAATGTCATTTAATACTCATAATCATTATCACCACTTGATAGACTTAAGTCATTTTGTGCTAAATTCCTACACTTTAAGTCTATGCACCAAACATTTTTGTGTTACCACCCTATTTCCACTTGAGTTCATTTGAATGCATACTTTTTTGCCTTAGAGATATTGTTAAAACTTTGAAGTTATATATGTCATTTGAGTTGAGAAAGGTAGTGTTTCACTTGTTAGAAACCATCTTTGCCTTGAAGAGTTTTTGAAATGAACATTTTGTCATGTCTTTTGTGTAGCCTAACATTATTACACTTCTCAAATAATTTAAAGCATTGTTTCATAGACCTTTTACCTAGAGTTCAAGTTTGCATGCATTTTTCAAGCCAATTTGAATATACCTTTGTGAATCTTTGTCTAGCATAGTTACATTGTTTGCATTTGTCTAACCTATTTTGTCAAAAGAACCAAGTTTTATACCATTATTTGTGAGAAAAGAAACTATCTCTAAAGTGCCTTTTATTTCATACCTTATATTTATTTGATTGAGTTCATGTCCAAGAGTTGAATGCCTAGTTTTTGCTAGAAGTGTTTCAAATCCATTAGATTAAAATTTCATCTATTTCAAAGTCTAGCTTTTGATGCCATTTGGCCAAGAGTCCTAGCACATGCCTTGTTTGAGCCTAGTTTTTGATGTTGTGTTTGGCCAAAAAACCTAGCAACTATTTATTTCCTAGATTAGACTAATTTTGAAACACTTCAACCTTAGAGTTTGGCATTTCAATATTTGGTCCTTTTACTTAATATTTTTTGAATAAGATGTGTAATGTTAGATATTTAATTTTAGCTTTTTTTATCATAAATCATTACATAAACCTTTTCATCTTTTTGATGAATCTAGACCAATTTTGAACATCATCTTTTGGACATTGTCTTTTTAGAGTTTGTAGAAATCATTTCCCTTTATATTGTAAAACATTCACTATGGATCCTAACATGTATTCCTACACTCGTAGTGGACTCATATACAATCTAGGGATTAGTAATGTGGTTATGCAAGAAGAAATAGTGCAAGACCCCTATGCAGATAAAATTTATTATGAAATAGATTATTATCCCTCTTATAATACTCAAATAGGGGCACAACAAGATCTGTTGGCTAATTATTTGGTTAATATGCCACCATATTTAGAATAGGACCAAGAATAAACTACAAAATACCTAGCTATGATACCTACTATTGAATATCCTTTTCCTCAATAACCATACTTTGTTAACATACCTTCCATGTATGATCCTTATTTGTTTGAACATCATTTATTGGAAAATAAAGATGAGATTGTGGTTAGATCCATAGAGGTAGGGGCCAAGTTTTTGGTAGACTTCCCCCATGAAAATTTACTAAGCCTAGTAAGAATGCCTCACAACATATTGTATATTCAATACACTTCTTCTATAAATCCTTTACATCTAGTCCAAACAACATATCAGGACCTTAATATGCCTAAAAAAGGAAATAACCTCATGGATGACCACTTTAGCCAAATTTAGGCATCATATCAAACCTACCTAAATCTAGTGTGAAATTTCAATCAGATGACCATGGTGAGTAAACATCCTATTGACTTAGTTCTTTCAATAGGAATTTTGATAGAGTTATCTAGTCAAGATAATCAAGGTATAGACCCATTCATGAAGAATACTATGGTTGACAAATCATTTCATATGCCAACCATTAAAGAAGTATCTTCTGATTTTATACAAAATAGTGGCCAAAACATAGTGGATAATGCACAAGTAACATCCCATTTGAACCAAAGTGGTGTTAATATTCAAATATATAGCCAAACAAATTAGATTTTTTTTAATACAGCAAGTGGTTCTCAGAATCAGGGAGTAGGAGTTTCTACATCCTAATCACAACTAGCTACTTATAAACTAGATACTTCTTCAATCACACAACCAATAGGATTAGGTAGTCAACCAATAACCAATGTCATGTCTCAATAGCAAACTATGTCAAATCCTACTCTTCTTCAACAAGTGATGAGTAATATTCTAGAACAATAGGCACAATCTAGTGTACCAATGCAATAAAGGCTGAATATGTTACCACCCCAATAAGGGGAAACTAATGTTACACCTCATTAGGTAGTAAAAAACATACCTCTTCAATCATAGGTTAATATGCTAATTCAAAACCAAATGATGTCTAACCAATAATGTATGACTATTGGTCAACAACATGTGTTGAATATCTAACAAGCATCAAATTCCCAATAGGGATTCATGCAACAAGGAAGTTTCACTATTTCTCAAGTACCTACTAAGTAATAATTAATTTTCATCCAATTTATGCCACTCACTCAGAATTGGGGTCTCAGTTCACAAGTTTCCACTCAAAAATAATGTTTGATTAATCAACAGTATGCCCTTTTTCAATCATAATAGGCACAATACAGTTATATCCCTCCACCCCAGCCGTAAAATCCTTAGCATCAAACCTTCATAACTAACCCTAACCAAAATATTGTACCATAACATGCATAATTCTAGAAATCAAACCCTAATCTGGATATGCATATTCCCGGTCCATTTCTTAACCAATCCATTGTACACTATCAAATATCTCCATTTTACCCTAGTTTAAGTGTTCCACTCATGAATTTTGAACCATCTAACTAGGCCAATATTGCCATAAGTTTCATAGAGCAAGAATTACAATAGATGAAGGATGCAATCACCGCCATCCAAACTAGGAAATAGGCTAAAAATTTTAAGTTGGATGACATGTGTTATTATATATTTAACATGGAGTACTTGTAGATTATATTTCCTCTAAGATATGAGCCCCCAAAGTTTGAAAAATACAAGGGGAAAGGTGACCCCAAAGACCATTCAACCAAGTTCTTTGTTGCATGCCAACCAGTGGCATATAGTGATATATACCTTTTTTTATTTTTTTCCAAGCAGCTTAGCTAGACAAGCCTTGGAGTGATTCTTAAAGTTGCCTAAGAATTTAGTAATTGATTTTGATGATATTTTAGATAAGTTTGTGTAGCACTTTTCCTATAATCTAAAGCATGATATTTCATTGGTTGATTTGATGCAAGCTAAATAAAAAGTTGGTGAGAGTTTTACAATCTATCTACAATGATAGAGATAAATTGCAAGCCAATTCACTCATAGTTTACTAGATAAATAATTAGCTATTGTATTCACTAAAAATTTTCATAGTGAGATAGCCTATCATCTAGAACTATAGTGTGCACATACCTTTAAATAAATCATTGACAAAGGTTTATTGATCAAGCAAGTGTTCATTAATACAAGTGTTCATTAATAAAGGAGTCGTTAAGATTAATTAAACTAATCATAACCAAGATACCAATCTGGTAAATGGCCAAAATTAGAGTCAATTCCAAATGTAAGCATCACAATTAACATAGGCCAATAACCAAGATAAACCAAAGTAATTTGATCACAATAAGAATGTTGTGAGAAATGGAGTAACCGAGTCACACCATGTCTAAATGGTTCAAACACCATCTACTCATCCTACACCACCTTTTAAACTTATTCCTACCTAACAACTTTTCTAACCA
Organism: Torreya grandis; assembly: GCA_037957365.1. Lineage (NCBI taxonomy): Eukaryota > Viridiplantae > Streptophyta > Pinopsida > Cupressales > Taxaceae > Torreya > Torreya grandis. Next base: position 5,848,800 of record JARHVA010000341.1, read on the forward strand.
ACACCATAAGCACAATAGATTAGGCCCATACAACAAACGCAACCACCTTTACCATTGCAAGTTCCTCCTCCAAGGAGAACAATACCTACTCATTATGTTTTTAGAGACCTTGGAGAGCCTATTAAATTTGTGCTTTGTAAACCTGTTATTGATAATATGATTAGTTGGTCTATACCAATTCATTATCCATAAGGCATTCCTTATCTTGATTGGTATCATGAAAATGAATTTTGTGAGTATCATCAAGTCAATGGGCATAATTTATGAAATGTGTGCAAATCAATAATTTGATTGAGAATATGCTAGAGAATAGGGAGATAACATTGGATAATGGTGATTCCACCTCTAATCAGACTCTAGGGATTTATCAAAACACTTTTTCCCAACATAACAACTAGCAACAACAACATTGACAACAACAACACTAGCCAGTACAACAACAAAATCAATAGTATCAAAATCAAAGGCTAAACTAGTAGAACTAATAATGTCAGAATAATGGATAAAACCAAGGTCAAAATAGTAACAACAAACAAACTTACCATGAAATTTTGCATGACTACAATAGAGTTGTAGGTCATATTGAAGGAGGTAGCATTAATACCATCTCCATTAATCCTAGACCAAGCACCAATCAATCTATACCATTGTTAAACAATACCACTCAGCTAAATTATATGGATAATCCTTCTTTGACTTGGGACTGTATGCAAGTGAACTAGTAAACTAGGATTTCCACTTTTAGACCTTATATGGATAACTTGTCCTTACCTTGTGACCACATATAAGTTCACCAATAATCAAGACTTATCCTATCTAGTCCCACACCATTACCATCATTTGTTATCAATCATGGTCCTATATTTAATCTTGATTATGTAATCACAACTTAAAGGTCAAGGATTACCATCCTAGGCCCAAAACCATTTGCCACTTTTCCCATTATCCAACTATTTGTTCAACCTTAGAATAATCCATTTACCACTGACCCAAAAAATAAGTTTGATATCATGGAACAATTATAGAAGACACCAACCCATATGTCTATTTTAGATTTGTTGTGTACATCAAAAATCCATAAGAACATTTTGAATGATTTCTTAACCCAATCCACTATTTCTAGTGACATATCTCCTGATAAATTTCAAGCTTTGGCTGGACACCTAGCTCCTACTCAACAAGTCACATTCAACCAAAGTGATATGTTTTCCCTTGGTCCACTTCATAATAATCCATTGTAAATAAAAGTTTATATAAAGTAGCATAAATGTGAAATGTGTCCTTATATACAATGGATCAAGCCTCAACATAGTGTCTCTAAATCTCATCAAGATTTTTTGGTATGCAATGGTAGATCTCCAACCAAAAATGATAACTATCAAAGCCTACAATAATCAAGAGAGATAATCATAAGGCACCATTAGCCTATTAATTATCATTGGACCTTTAACCCATGATAAACTTTGTCATGTGCTTGATATTGAGTTGTCATATAATATGCTTCTAGGTAGGCCTTGGTTACATGAGATTCATGTAGTTCCATCAACATTGCACCAATGTATCAAGTTCTCCTACTCATGGATGGAAGTAAATATTCCAAGAGATTTGCACCCATATGAACACTACAAACATCTCAAAGCCAAGTTTTAAAGCTATAATTACCAATATGACATGAATCAAAGTTCTAAGTAGGATAAAGGAAAGGCCATACTTATTGATTCTCTAGAGTAAAATTACATAAATCTTAATATCTTGGATTCCCTTTCCCACATGCCACCTCCTGAAGCTTCCAATCATTACACCATTTCAGCTAATGGCCTAGGAGAATATTTAATGCATGATACCTTTCATATTGCCAATCTTCCTTAAAATCCAAAGACCTTTGGAAGACCTAAAGTTACCCCACACATGCATTGGAAAAAAAAGAGTAAAAATAAAGGAAATGTCATGTTTGTACTAACATCTAGCCTACAACTAGACCCTCTTGAGGAAGATGAATCATGGTTATACAATGACAACCAAGTAGATTATTATAAGAGTGTAAAGTATCATATTCCCAATAGGATCATGGATAATCAAGACTATGAAGGAAGAGGCCTTGAACTAAATAAAAAAGGAACCATTGAGCCAATTTCCATGACCAAATATAAAAGACCCTATAGACTTGGATTTAAACTGCTTGGGGGTGACCCCGCATATCTTATTTGCATTCTATCATCAGAAACTAGTGATGATGATGCTAAAAATTAAGCAGAGTCTGAATATAGCCTTATCTTTGATGGCCTAGCCAAGACTAATCTATTTGATAATAATGCCATTTGTACCCTTACCCCAATCATTCACCATAACCTTTTGCCATTATACTATCCCCAACTAATAGATTGGGACAAACAAGAATCCATTTTACCAATTGATGAGTTTCAGAATGATGAGGCATTTTATGATTTTTTAGGCCTTAGAGACAACATTCCATTGGGAGATCATAAGTCAGGGTTCTCAATCATATTAGATCTTGAAGCCTATTTTGGAGAGTAGATGAACACCCTTAGCCAAAAATCAATAAATAAAACATTGAGGTCCCAAAGTGAAAACCTCTTTAAGGCACTTTATGACTAGGGAAAAAATAAAGATAAAGGCCAGTCTAGTGGTGAAAACCTATTTTATGCATCATTAGATGGGGGTGTTCATTCTTCTTCAAATTTAGACCAGGAGACCACCAATGATGAACTTGCCTATGGATCTGAATTCAATTTTGAGAAATAAAAAGTGTTTGATTGAATTCTTCAAGAATTTTCAACTATTTTTGTCACATGGCTAGATTTCCTATTGGGGGACTCAGATTCATTATGCCTAGGAAAAGTTGAAGAGCTAGTATTAACACAGGAACCTGATATAGTCTAACAGTTAAATTATTTGCCTACAATCCTAGAAGATGGTTCGACCCTTCTAGTTGAAGATACAATAGAGGTAAACATCAGGACTCCATCAAAACCAAAATAGATAAAATTATGCACATCTCTCACTGAAGAGGAATGTGAAGTCTTTACATTATATTGAGAGAATTTATAGATATCTTTGCATGGGCTTATTCTAATATGTCAGGTTTGGACCCCACCTTGGTTTTACATCACCTTATGGTAGATCTTGATGCCAAACTAGTTAAGAAAAATTTATGCAAGATGCATCCTTGCATTTCTATATTAGTAAATAAAGAGTTGCAAAAACTCTTAGAAGTAAGATGTATTTGATCCATTGACTACTCATTATGGATATCTAATGTTGTACCTATTAGCAAAAAGCCTAAAAGAATCAAAATTTGTAATGATTTTCAAGACATAAACAAAGTTTTCCTTAAGGATGACTTTCCTTTGCCTAATATTGACATGATCATGAACTCCATAGTGGGTTCTGATATGCTTTCAATCATGGATGGATTTTTAGGATACAACCAAATTAGAATAGCACCAAAAAACCAACATAAAACTACATTCACTACTCTGTGGGGAACATTTTGTTATCAAGTAGTATTGTTTGGCCTTAATAATGTCAAAGATACATATCAAATAGCCATGACCATCATATTCCATGATATGATGCATGATATTGTTGAAGACTATGTCGATGACATACTAGGCAAATCAAAAACTAGGGCCGACCATCCAATAGTGCTACATAAGATATTTGAAAAACTACATGAGTACAAAGTTTGACTGAATCCAAAGAAATGTGTATTTGATGTAACATCTAACAAATTAGTTGGATTCATCCTCTCTCATAAAGGCATTGAAGTTGATCCAACCAAGTTTCAAGCTATAACAGAGATGCTACCACCAACTAATTTGAAGCAGCTCCACAATTTACAAGGCAAGATCCAGTCAATCTGACACTTCATATCTTAATTAGTAGACAAGTGTCATCTATTTACACATATTTTAAAGAAGAGTTTTTCATTCCACTAGGATAATCACTACCAAATAGATTTTCAATATCTAAAATATTACCTAGTAAATCCATCTATTTTATTACCCCCTATGTTAGGAAAACTATTTTTGTTGTACCTCTCAGCTATAGATAGTGCCTTGGGGGCACTTCTGGCTCAACATGATGATAATGGAAAAGAGCATGTAGTATACTAATTAAATCATACATTGGTCATGTATGAACATATATATATATATATATATATATATATATTGAAAAAGCCTATCTAGCCATGGTATTCATGGCTCAAAAATTATGACACTACATGTTGAACAATAAGAGCATGGTCATTTCAAAAGTTAGATATGCTCAAGTATCTACTATCTAAAATAGATTTACAAGGTAGAATGGCCAAGTGTATCATGCTTATTAGTGATTTTGACATAAAGTATGTCAATTAGAAGGTAATCAAGGGATAGATCCTTGCAGATTAGTGTGTTGAAGCACCCCTTGTAGACATAGAACCACACACATTCCAATTTCCTAATGAATCCATAATGACCATCATTGATATACCTCTTGAAGAGCAGCAGTGGAAGTTGTATTTTGATGTATCATTTACTATACAAGGATCAAGGTCATGCCTCTTATTTATTACACCATAGATGGATCTAATTCTTAAGTCTTTCAAAATCATTTTTCCTTGTACAAACATGGCTGAGTATGAAACACTTATTAAAAGACTTTGATAAGCATTATAGTGGAACATATCTCATCTCAAATTTTATGGTGATTTTTAGTTAATCATCAATCAGGTCATAGACCATTTCTAGACCAAAGATGACAAGTTGGTTCCTTACAAAGCTATGGTTGACACTCTAGAAAAATAAATTGTAGATATCCAATTTGAGCATATACCAAGGGCTACTAATAGAACTATAGATGCTATGGCTACTATCATCTCTCTGATTCAACAAATAGGTAAAGCTAGAGAGTATTGATTCCTCATTGAGAATTTGTTCGCACTAGCTCATGAACCTTCAACCATTGCAATGATTTGTGATATTGTTGGTCTTAATTCTATCTAGTATTCAAACCTTTATAAATATCTTCATGACTAAGTTATACCACCTAACCTATCCTAAAAATAAACCAAATCCTTCATCCATCACTCCACTCATTATACTCTACTTGGAGCAACCCCCTACCACTGTAGTTTTGATGGAACTCTATTTTATTGTTTAACTTTGATAGAATCTACACTAGCATTATGGGAAGTTCACAAAGGAGTATGTGGAACCCACTCTAGTGGGGTAGTCTAATATAAAAATCTCTTGTGTAATAGTTATTATTGGCTCATAATATATGTAGATCCATCTACATATGTCAAAAAGTGTGACAAATGTCAATGGCATGCTAATTTGATTTATGCACCAGCAAAGAGACTGAAATTAATGTTGACACCATGGCCATTTTCTACATGGATCCTTAACTTCATTGGGAAGATAAATCCCACCTCATCTGATGGCCATAAACATATCCTTACTGCCACTAAATATTTCACTAAGTGGGTTGAAGTTATACCCCTCACATTACTGGAAAGCAAATTTCCAAGTTCATTTTCAACCATCTCATTTTTTGATATAGTATTCCCTTTGAAATTTTATCTGATAATAGAGGATTATTCAAGAACAAGGATGTTAATAAGTTATGTGTTGAATACAACATCACACAACATTTTATTATGGCATAATACTCTCAAGGTAATGGCCAGGCTAAAGCATCAAACAAAATCATTGTTAACATTCTCAAAAAAATTGTCAATGATGTCAGTCATGATTGACACCTTCAGATATTATGTGCCCTTTGGGCATACTGTACCAATCATCATACACCCACAAAATCCACTCCATACTCACTTGTTTATGTTTCTAAATTCATACTTCTTATTGAGGTTGTTTTACCTTCACTACGTATATCTTTCAAGCATGTCTTAAATGATCATGCCTATCGAATAGCTCACCTCTAAGAGCTAGACCTACTTGATGAAAAATGCATAGCTTCACTCAACAATCTTTAGACATATCAAAACTGACTCAAAGGCCACTACAATTGGCATGTCAAATATAGAACATTTAAACTTGGTGATCTTGTTCTTAAAGAAAACCAAAAGAATACCACAATCGAGAAGAAGCATAAAGGTAAATTCAAACCAAAATAGATAGGGTCTTTCATCATTACTGTAGATTATGGATCGAGATCATATAGGCTTGCCAAATTAGATAAAGATGAACTTCCTGAGCTAATAAATATAATTTACCTCAAACGGTACTATGCTTGAGCACCATGGTGTATTATCTATAAGGACCATTTCAGTTATGCCATTTTAGCACTATTATTTTTTGTATGAATATCATTCTTGTCATTCCTATTAGCCTATTACTTATCTATTTTACCATTCCATTCTATTGACTAAAAAAATTTAAATTCTATCTACCTGGCCCGTTTGACCTTAGTTTCATCATTAGTTGCACATTTTCAACACCAATGAATCTAATCTATTTCAGCAGTTGTTTTGAGCATTTCAGATAGAGATAGTATTTTAGAGTAGTATGATAGAAGTTTTAGCAGTTACACCCTTCATTTTTTTTTCCTTTCTTATTCTCAATCTTGTTACTAATTATAACTACATATGAGTAAATTAATACCATTAATCTATGCCATTATGTCTTGGTTATAACTGTCTATTGGTAAACTAGGGGCAACATTTGTTTATTGATCTTTGACATACTAACTTGTCATTTCCTATGTCATACTATGCCTTTATCCCAATTGTGAATGTTTGATTTGAATTGATTGCTACACTAGTTAGATTCTTCCGCTATATGGTAGAACTATAGTGACTTGAGGTCCTACCCTAGGACTATGTAGGTAGCATTTGATAATTGTTGAGGTCAACTCAATCATCCTTTCCAGTCATGCTCTTGCCATTTTGCAAGCATCCTAAGCCATGATTTTGTCATTTTGTGAGTAACCTACGTAATGCTCTCACCATTTTATGAGATTCAACCATTTAGTGTCTTGTCATTCTCGATCAAGTTGAGATACCCTAAAATTTTTTAAAACATTTGTAAAACCATTAGAAAAGACCAAAAACATTGACCACTCCTTTACCTTAATGATTCTAGTAACCCTTAATAAGTTACAAGAAAATAACTTATCACTTAGTTTCTCCATATTTTTTGGTCTTTTCTCCCATGTACTCACCATTTTTCAAGACCATTCATATTCTTCTATCACATCCATTCTACTTGTTTTCATCAGTTATCATTTTCTTTCCATTTTCTGTGAGAACTACATTTGGACTGAAGTTTTTGTTGGATATTATATCCATGGAATTATGTAGGTAGCATCCACTTGCCTAGTGTATATGGAGATAGCTTAACCACCCCCTTCATTTTCTTCTATTCCCCCATTTTATTTGTTTGTTAATTTATCACCTAATTTCTAAGGGTAATGTTTGTATGGTTTACGTTGAGTTATTTATTTATTTATTTCTACTTATTTGTTTATTTCTATGCCTATTTGTTTACTTTCAATATTATTACCTTGATTCAGTCTATATACATTCATTAGGTGATTCTATGCACATTTATACCTAAATCTATCCATATTCATATGTCTACATTGGCATCATGGTTTTTATCATTAGTGCATTATTTTTTCTTTGAGTATTAGATTGCAAGAGTCAATCCTTATGCATATCTTGGACAAGTCCTCATGATGTTATACCATGATGCCTACCGACACATCCTATAACAAACCTCAGCTTTAGGAATTCTATTCAGTAATGGTGGCATCAACATCTCTTCGGTACCAGTATCCTGACTCAATCCTAATCATATCCCAAATAGAGTAATTAACCATAAAAGAATTTCAACCTTTGTTAGCTTAGATGAGAATCTCCCTACTAGCAAGTTATCCCAATTCATCTTTATCCTCTATATCAGATTATCATCATCATTGGCCAAATAAATTATGGTTACCATAATCAGGGTCCAATGATTATAACCACCTATGGACAAATCATTGCACACCATCCCACCTGCATTTTTCAAAGATTATAACTACCTTTGGGCAAATCATTGTGTTATCACCAATTTATGCTTTTTATCCATATAGGGGCATGTTGCTATCTCATTTGTCTATTCTAACTGGGATAGCTTCATCTTCTCAATGATTATAACCGCCTTTAGACAAATTATTATGTTTTCATGCCACATTGCCACTATCAGGGTATAATGCTTATAAATACCTTTGAGAAAATCATTGTACACCATCCCACTTTCATCTCAATGATTTTGACTAATTATTCAATATCATTGTGTTTTCATCCCATTATTTTCCATTTTTTGGTCCCTTCATCTCCATTCTTTCTTTTGAACGACCGCTTGTCAACCTTTCCTTGTGCCAACTGTTCCCTCAAGGGGGCATCATACAGTTAGTTCATTATCATTGTAATTGTAGGCATACAAGACCTTTTCATTCTTTGAGAAGATATTACTATGATTATAGATTACAACACATTTCCAAATAAGGGAAAATTGTACACCTAAAACTAGCTATCAATAACCTCCAACTAGGCTTTTAACTAATTTTTACCAAAATGCACAATTTGGTCTAAAAACACTTAAACACATTAAATGAGTTGAAAATTTTATATTCAAGTGTTGATTTTGGTTAGGGTATCAACGTAAGAATACACACTGTCAATCTAGATCTGGGGAAATTTTTGACTTATTAACTCGATTCTCACCTGTGTGCCATTGATCTTTGATCTAGGATTATAATATTTTGACATTTGGTAGCCCTATGTTCAATTTGGGATGTTTTTAAGATTTTTTAAATCCAAATGGCTATTTACTATGGATTTCTTTTGATGTTCCCTAACACGTCCCACACTACTAGATCATTTTTGAAGGCTTATATCTTGAGAAAGGAAACTCAACAAGATAACAAACTTACAAGGGATATTTATGGCATAAAATACATCATTTTCATGTAATCCTTCAACTTTGGTTGACTTCCCAAGTACACTTATTAAATGCATAACCAAATTGACTTATTCATTCCTGCATGATGCACTGAGATGGTCTAGTTCCTCTAGGCTTGTGTTAGTTATCCTTTTCTCTTCAAAATGACATTATGAGGAATTGAAACCTTACTAAGACACCTCTGAGTTTCAAAACCATCTTTATTACCATGATAACCTATAGGGGATGACCTTCACTTGAATTTTAGACCTATTTCTAGGTTTGCTTCTCAAAAATCACCAAATTCACCTTAAAGCTTGCTTAAAGTGTTTCAAAAGATTGCAAGTGACATGTGGTCTTCTCCTTCAACCATTTGACCACTCACTCAGCCAGAACTCTACTAAGATTTTCCACACCACACTAGGACCTCCCAGAATACTGCATTGCATCATCAATTAAAGATCACAAAGGGACTAGTCATGGGGATATAAGGCTACCAAAGAGTGGCATGATCTATCTAGGCACAAGTTTTATGTGTAAGCCAATTTTAGCCAACATTTTTAGTGACCTCCTAGGATTGCATGCCTACTATGCACCAAATTAGTTACCTTATTTAATCGATTGGGCATATGGGGTCCCAAGTATTTGTTCCCAGATGATATGAAACTGACACAAGGTTGTACCTTTCCATAAACCTCATCTTGAAACAATAAGGACAACAAGAACAAAAAAAACACTATGCCCAAGGCATGTAGGGAAGGGAACACACAATTAAAAAGATGTGCATAAGGAACTTAGAAGGAAACATAAAAAATCTACTTTATGAGATATAATATATACAATGACTGCAAAATCTTTTAATAATAAGGCTTTAAATGGATCGCATTGACTGGGATGGATAATACCTCTCCATCTAGCTAGGCAAGTTGAAAAACATTATGCTATTTGCATCTGTAGATCAAGTAAGGGCCACTCCACAAGCTATCAAACTTGGTATGGTTACCTAGTTTGGCCTTATTTGAATCCCACTTGAGGACTAGATCCCATTATTTGAAGTTTCTTTCTATGGATCTCTTGTCAAAGGCTTTCTTGACTTGAGCTTGATGTGACTCTAGTGTCTTCATTAAAAGGTACCTACTTTCTTCAATCTCCATGAGCTCTGCCATCCTCATGCTCATAGGTTCATTCTCCATCAACTCAAGCTAATGGGCTAACTCTAAGGTAGGTAAATAAAGGGAGATGGATAATTTGTCTTCCCTCCCATATACAAGGACAAATGGTGAGTTGCCAATGGAAATTTTGGGAGTCACTTTATCAGCCCATAAGGATATCCTTAATTTTATGTGCCATACTAATTTATTCTCCTCCATAGTCCTCTTGATGATCCTTATCAAATTTTTATATGTTGACTCTACCAGTCCATTGAATTGGGGGTAGTAATTTGAGGATGTGCTAAGGTAGATGCCCATCTAAAGTGCCCACTCACTTATCTTCATGAAAACAAATTTTAAGGTATTATCTAAAATTATTGTTTTTGGTACAACAAACCTCATTGCTATGTTATCATAGAAATCCAACACTATTATTTCACTAGCTTCTTTTAGGGCGATTGCCTCCACCCACTTTGTGAAGTAGTTAGTATTAGTGATTATCCATTTGTGTCCTCCACTAGAAGATGGATTGATCATAATTATGAATTCCAAACCCCACTGCATGAAGGGTTGTCCCACCTATATTGGGTTAAGAGGAAAGGTTGCTAATCTTTGCTTGCCTACAAAGAGAGAACATTTATGAGACTTTATTACCTATGCATAGGCATATTTGAAGAGGTTAGGTAAATAATAACCAAATCTCATCACTTTTGATGTTGTAGTATAAAATACATTTTCTTTACTCTATCCATATGTTGTGGGTACTCACCTATTTTCAAAAAATGTGTCATATCCTAAAGTTAGGTAGTGTGAGGTGGACGTGCATCTATTTGTGAGTTATGTTATGTCACCAAGATAACCTCTTTGTATTCCTGAAGGTCATCAACCATATGCTCACATAAGCCTTTGCCTTTCACTAGCTAAGTGACCTTGACATCCATGTCATACTCCATGACCTTGGTAATCCAATGAGCCCTCTTCAAATTCAAGTCTTTATTAATAAGGAGTTCCCTCACTCCAAAATGAGACACCATAAGATAAACACTATTATTAGAGATCATTGGTTTGAACTTTTTAAGTCTTCTTATCACTACAAGGACTTGATTTTATTCAAAAGTATACCTTAATTTGTATTTTTCAAGTGCTTGACTAAAAAAATAACTAGCTGCACAAGTCCCTCACCATTTTTCTACATCACCATAGTTGATATATTGTCAATATTGGCGAAGGAATACAATATGAAATCCCTTGAGAAACTAGGCTACATGAGTGTGGGTACTTGGGCAATGGCTTGATTGATAGCCTTAAATACTACTTTACCTTCATTTGACCAAGTGAACACTTGGTTCTTCTTCAACATGGTAGTGATGCATGTGACCAAGTTAGCAAAGGTATGTATAAATCTTCTTTCATAGTTTATTTTCCAAGGAAACTTTGGAGTCACTTGTGCTTGGGTAAGGATAATGCCAAGATGGTACTTATTCTATTAGGATCAATAGCTAATCCTTGCTTTGAGATAATATGTCCCAAGAGTTTGTGATCATGGAAAATAAATACATATTTCTTAGGATTTAAAGAGATCCCATATTTTATGCATCTATTAAATATCAATCTTAGGTGATCCAAGTGTTTACTAGACTTTTTGGAGAAAACTGTTATGTCATCCAAGTAGACTAGCACCATCCAATTCAGAAAACCATGGAAAGTGATGTCTATGTCTCTTTGGAAAGTTGCCTCAATATTTGATAAGCCAAAAGACATCTTATGATAAGCATATGTGCCCCACTTTATGGTGAAGACAATCTTGTATTGGTCTTCTTCTCTTACCAACACTTAGTTTTATCCAGAGTACCCATCCAAAAGAGAGAAGGATTTTAAACCAGTAACCATTTAAAGGATTTGCTAGATGGATGGTAAGGGGTAATGATCTTTCAATGAGACCCTATTAAAGTCCCTAAAGTTGACACATATCCAGATCTCACCATTCTTCTTCCTCAAAAGTACCAGGTTGGCTACCCATGAGGAGTGCTTAATGGGAAAGATGATATTGGATTCAATCAATTTAGTCAATTCTTTCCTCATAAGATATTTAATTTTTGGATTGATAAGCCTTTGCTTCTACCTTATAGGCTTGGAATCAACCTCCAATTATATAGTGTGTTGGGATAGCTTGGGATCAAATCCTCTTAGATCACTTTATTCCCAAGTAAATATGTCTAAATATTCATTACAAAGTCTAATGAAAGCATGCCTTTCAACCTTAGTGCTTACCTTTACAAGCTTGAGGAGCCTATCTTTGAAGATAATGAATCTTTCACATTTTTCTTCATTATTTGACATCACTACCTTGTCTTTCCTCATATTAAATCCATCATGGAAAATACCTTTAAGGGTGACCATACCTTTAATAATTTTGTTAAACCTTAAATGAATAATTTGATCCTCATACTGATGTTTCAATTTACCTTGGTTAATTGAGGAGAACTTTGCTTCCTACTTCAATAAATAAATAATCTACTCATCACTGTTGAATACCTATCAATGAGCTTCATTGTCAAGCATTGATGGACTTACTACCACTTTAACATATGGCTACACTTTGGACTTTTTCAAATCATTTGGTATGTCAAACCGAGATCTCATAGCTACCAACTTGTTAGCATGTTGACTTTGGTTCCTTAATACTATTTGGATGTTGAAAGCTTAAAAATCCTCAATTATATCCCACACTTTATTTTGTAGGGTTTTATCAAGGGATTATTTGTGATGTTTTGGCCTCTAACATGATGCACTATCAACTCACTATCCTAATATAATTATAACTACTTTATTCCTCTCTTACGAGCCCATTAAAGGCCATGGCTAAGACCCTCATACTCATATGTATTGTAAGAGAAGCTGAATTGGAACATGTAAGAATATAAGTAATTATCATTGAAGGGAGATATTAACATTGTACCTATACCTACCCCATGTTTTCTTCTTGATCCATCAACATAAACCACTAGTATCTTTTTATGGCCTAGTGAGGGATGGAAAGAATTTATTCTTTTCATGCAAGAATTAAACTCCCATGTTTCTTTCTTCAACACCTTCTAAATGGTCAATTAGATGATTTTCACTCCATAACTCATCCAATAGAATACCAGGTATGCCTTTAGGATGAGTATCTAATTCTTGACCAACAAGGTGTTCATCTTCATCAAGAATGGTTCAGTTGATGTTTAGGCTATCTAGCTCATAAGGCTCAATGTGAAAATGTGCAATAGGATTAGTTTTGATAGAAACCTTGGTCCCATACCTTGTCTTGAAATCCATGTAGGACCAATCTATTGCTAGATAACCCCTAATTTTTGCTGTGAAGTCTCTAGATAAGCATAGAGAAAAATAAGGAAGCACATCTATAATCAACACATCTAAAGCCACTAAAACACTATGAAGAGCATAGAAGCTTAGGTTTAGACCTTTAATAATACCAGTTGTTTTTGTAGGGGATCCATCAATGTAAAAGACTCCCTTAGATTGGGGTTCATACTTCAAACCAAGTTGATCTGCTCTTTGTTGTCCCCCAAAAATATCACTCATTTTTAGGACATCATTTGAACTATTTTGGTCCTATAGACCAAAATTGTCTCTTCCCTTTCCAAAATTTGTCCTAGGCATTCAAATTCCTCATTTTTCAAGCTTCATAGGAATCTATGGACTCTGCAGGCTTAAATCTACAGACTCTCTAGGCCAAGTTCAATGGGCTTTATAGGTTGATTTCTACGGACTTGGTTTCTACGGATTTTGCAGGCAGGTTTATTTCTATAGGTTCAAAGGCTTCTATAGGTGGGTTCAATCAAAAGAATTAGTTTCCAACACTTAGTCATTTTTAGGATTGGTTCAACATCTTAGTTCAATCAAAAATGTCCATCAGCAAGCATCTAAATAAGGATCTAAGCATTGAACCATTGAACCGTTGAACCTTGAACCATTTTGGTTCAACGGGTTCAACAAGTTCAAAGGTTCAATGTCATCACAAGAGTTAAGCACTTTATAAAAAGTTCAAAGTTTAACCACTTCAGCAAGTTCAACGGCTTTAAAAGACTTAGTGATAAAGAAGAAGGCTTGAACCATTAAACCATTGAACCTTGAACCAAAATGGTTCAAAAGTTCAATGGTTTCAAAGGTTCAATAAGTAGTTGGTTCAAGTGGTCAAGTGGAACACAAGAAGAAAGAGATTGAAATGTTGAACCTTTGCACCATTGAATCGTAGTTGGTTTAATCTGTCAGTTCAATCAGCTGGTTCAAAGGAATGCCCTAAAGCGAAGAGACCAAGTGCCCTTGCAGAGGGCAGTGAAGAAAAGAAGACTTTGAAGAACAAAAGAATGACCCATTGAACCATTGAACCTTGAACCAAATTGGTTCAATGGGTTCAACAATTTCAATGGATTTGAAGAGATCAAGGGACTTAGAAAAATAGAGAAGCAATGGAACAAAGGATGAACCAATGAACCGATTGAACCTTGAACCAAAAAAGTTCAAAAGTTTGAAGGTTCAAAGGTTCAACAGTTCAAAGGAAGCACCAGATAAAGGGATGGTTCAATCAAAGAACTAAGAAAGAAATTGAACCAAGAAAGTGATTGAACTAAGGAAGTGATTGAACCAGGGAAGTGATTGAACCATTAACATCCCCACAGATGTCAAATTTAAGATAATAAAATATTTGTCAATTTTCAAATACGATGTAAACCCTGTGAACAAATCCAGTTACTAGCCAAAGAGATAGCCTGAGAGCTCAAATCATACAGATAAGGACAAAATATAGTGGAAGTCACCATGTGTCCCTTGTAAAACTCAATGGAAAGCACCAAGTGTCAACGTCTGCCATTTCTTCCTTTTGTCTCATTATTGAGTAAGGACTGTGGTGGGTCCCAGGGGAATTGCTAAGGTAAGTGGAGCATGCCAAGTGGCATCATCCGTGTGAATCCAAATGAGTCCCGCATGTTTCTATAGTATTTCTAAAAGCTCAGTGGAAGCTACCATGTGTCATCTTCTGTAGGACTCTCAAAGGATATCTTAAGCTTCTATAAGGTAAATAGATGCTACCAAGTGTTGTCTTCTAAGTCTCATTTCACTTTGCTTTTAAGAGCCATGGAAGTCACCATGTGTCCTTTGTAAGTTAAGCATAACACACCAAGTGTCATTGTCTGCATGAATCCAAATGAGTCATGCATAGTTCTATAGTGTTTCTAAAATGCAATGGAAGTTGACATGTGTCATCCTCTACGAGAAACTAATATAAGTCTTGAAGAATTTTCAAAGGCAGCAAAAAGCTCAGCAAAATCCACCATGTTTCATCCTCCACAGGATTCTCAAGAGGCAAGCAGAAGCCACCATGTGTCATCCTCCATAGGATTCTCAAGAGGCAAGCAGAAGCTACCACTTTTTCCATTGTAAATCCATGGAGAGCGACAAGTGTCTGCACCCACGATTCTGAGTTTCTCATAAGTTTCAAAGCCTCTATCAATAAACATTTCTTAGAGTCCCATGGAAGTTGCCACGTGTCTTCACCTGTTTAGCAGTGGAATGTGCCACGTGTCAATTGCTAAAGACCAATAGGAAGTGACTAAGGAACAGAGCATCGAATTGAATCTAGGACTTGATTCAAATAATTAGAAAAGGAGGAACAATGAATAAGGATCAGATCGCCAGGTGGACATTGAAAGATGTAAACTTTCAATAGCATGAGTTGTTTCTCTACATTGAAAAAAGCAAATGGGTAGATGCCCCTAAATTCTAGCCTGTCTTATTAACAAATTTTAATGCAACATGATGTGTTACTGTTCTTGAGTCCTTCTTGAAGAGGCTATATAAGGGACTCTCTTTTATTGTAAATATAGATCTCTCTATGATAATCAAAAATGAAACTCTGCCCAAATTGAAAGGCATTACTAAGACTTTGAGCTCAGATTATTGATCATATTTTTTTATTGAAATAAGAAAGCAAGTGACTTTTCAAACTTTGTGTTGTGATATCTTTGTTGTTGGGGAAACTATTCTTATGTCTTTTTCCTTAATATATTCTCTATTCCTGTAATTCAACAAGCAGAATTAGTGAAAGTTGTCAGGAAGGTGTCCTGAAGTCAACTATGGAGAGACTTTGTGTCTCCATAATTTTATTTAGTGTGTTTTCTTTTTATTTCTATGTAAAGGACCTTGGGATGACTTTGTGCCCTCATTTTCCTTCGTATCTCACTCTTGGGCAATTTAGGTGGAGACTTTGTGCTACATCTCAATTTGTTGGTCACTACGTCCTTGGTTACTTTTTGAAATTACTACTAGGAGTATTCTTGGGGTTTGTTGAATATTACTTCTGAAAGAAGAGGAGTGATTTATGTCATTTCCCTTGAGATTTTTCCTTTGATTTGCATGCATCATCTGTGAAGAAAGAGAGATGGATGGTTTATCCTACCCCTGAGTATTATTTTCTATATATATATATATATATATATATATATATATATATATATATATATATATATATATATATATATATATATATAAGGAACCTCCCCTTGATGAGATGAGAGATTAGTCCCCTTTTGATGTGGTAAACCTACACATTTGGACTACCAATCTTCCTACTTTGGCTGATCAGACCTATTTTGTTTATCAGTACCCTGATTGACAAAATATTCAAAAAATAGTTTTTGGCAATTCTGTTGGGGAATATAACCCATTATTGTTATAACTTATCCATTGTACTATGTTGTGGAAGAGCGAACTGCTCCAGTGTTTTCCCATTGTTAAAATTTTCCTCCTAGCCTCACGTAATAGTTTTTAGTGACTCCGCTGGGGATATACATAATTTTGTGTAATTTAGAACCTCAAGTTTTAGATTGAAACATCACCTATGTCTTACCCATTATCATTATAACCCTTATCTATTATAGACTCTGGCGACTCCATTTCATGTCTTACCCATTATCCATTTATAGCCTTACCATCTTCCTCCACCTCCATTATTTTATCTGGTCTGTAAAACTAGAGCTGCTGGGAAAGAGTGCACAATTTGAAGCCTCAAGCCTTAAGCTGAAGCTGAACCAGTCCTTTTCCATTTTTATTCTATAATCTAGCTACTCCATCTAGATTTTTTATCTCTATTTTTATTAATTAAATCATGGTATTTCGAGGCCCTTGGGGTAACTCTTTTGGCCCACTCAACTTGACTCGACCTCTGCATGAACTCCCACATAGTTCAAGAAAGAAAATCCCCAAATTTTTTGGTGATGGGATAGTTCACCCTGATGAACACATTGTAGCCTTCAGCATAGCCTATGGTGTTATAGGGGTGGAATTTGAAGACATGGCAATTAGGCTTTTTGTGGAGACACTACAAGGTGCTGTTGTAGACTGGTTCTACCATCTGCAAGCTGGATCAGTGACTAACTAGGATACACTTAAATCCAAGTTCAAAGCAAGGTTCAAGCTCAAAAAAGATGCACATGCCTTGTTGGCCTAGCTCAATTAGATGAAGAAAGAGCCTCATGAGCTTATGAGGGATTTTATTGGCAAGTTCGATAAGCCGAGGCACAGGATTCCCATGGTGGCCCAACTGACACATCAGAACCTCAAATGGTTTTTCATCAATTCACAACTGCCTAAAGTGAGTTTTCTGCTAAGATGAGTTAGCCACATAGATCTTGTTGTAGCTCAAATTTTGGCCACTGAGGTAGTAGATGATCTCATCTTAGCAGAGAAGATAAGAAGAGACCCAAATAGAGGCAAACCCTCTTCATCTTATGAATATTCACCCACAGTCACCACTGACCCAATGGTATAAAAGCTAGCAAATGAATTGCTAGCCTTGAAAAGGAAAATGGCACAAGGTATGTCTTCTACTCTATATAAAGATATACCAAGGAGGACATTCCCTAATCAACCATATCAAGGCAACACTGCCAGATGTCAAGGGTAACAAAATCGTCTTCCTCCCCCACAAAGGAACCTTGCCCTTGAAGCACCTCCAACCAACTCAGTAGTTGGATATCTGGAAATAGAGCATGATTCCTATTTCCAACCTAAGTTTGAACAAGAAAATGGCACTGATCTCTTCAGGGAGGATCAAGAAGAATCAACTAGAGACTCCCACATGGTTTCTTGAATTACTAGTATGAACTCAAAAATAAAGGAAAAGCTATTAATGGATCATATGCAGTATTCACCAGGTCCCAAAATCAGTTAGCCCAACAGGTTGATAAAGAGAAGACAAAGGAGTGACCCCAACTAGTAATTTCAATTGCTGAGCAGAGAACCCCTCTTCCTTTCCAGTCAAAGGACTCAGTGATTGCCAAAAAAGTAAGTACATCAAACATCTCTACACATTCTACTTCAAATTCACAGATTAGTCCTCTCCCTCTTACAAACCAAAAGGATGAACTCCCATCCTCTCTTCCAAGTCCATCTCAGTCATTTTACATGATTGATCATGTCAAGAAATCCAAAATTTAGATGACTGAGTTTGAATCCTTGCAAGCCAATCCTGAGTAATTAAACATTGGTAGAGAACTAAGTGTGGACCTATCTGAGGAAAAAATTGTGGTTACCCAAATGTCAGCCCCTACAACTCAAATTTTGTTTGAGCCTTCAGACATGGGTAATTACTTCTTGACCATAGAGGATGCTCATGTCTCAGCTAATGAAAGTCTCGTAGCTGGGAATCCAGGATTCAACCCAAACAAGGCATCATGAGAATTAGTAGGGCATAGTACTAATCAAGAAATATCTTCAATCTCTAATGAAGAGAAATCTGATAGGATATCAGCTTTTGATGATACTTAGATCCTGGAATCCAATGACAACAATTCTTCCACCAACGATGGAGTAGGGACTATGTTGATATCTCCTCAAGGAGATATTATTCCTTCATGCAATTTACAATTCAACAACAACAACATAGCTGGATGTGAATCTCTGTTGCTTGGATTAAAGACTGATCAATATGAAGAGATCAAACTCCTTCACATCAAAGGAGATGCTGAGCTGATGGTTTATCAGGGGTCTGATGCTGACAATCAAAGCATGTGCTGGACTGAACCAACCGAACATCAAGCTATGGTGGTGGACCATACTACTATATTCTAAATTCAGAAAAAGGAACTCTTAGCAGAGAGAGCAAAGAGTTATGGTTTTCAATTTGAAGGCCACGTCCTGCCATAGAGCAAGAAGAAGAAAAGACCAAGAGGAAGATGCAAAAAATTGGTTTCTTGGTGGAGAGTTCCATTCGCCTGTCATTATTTCTGGGGGCAAAATAATTTCCTGCTGGTTTACCAAGATGGCACACTCTTTTCTCTACCTCACAATGGGTAGCATCTGAAACACTTCAACTCTTGAAGTATCAAATCATTGCATCTATATATATGTATATTTGTATAGTTTTTAATTCTATTTTGTTTTGTTTATTTCCATTTTTGATGCCTTTAATTTTTGGGTAGCATGACTCCATAACCCAATGGTACACATGAAGACACTAGATATTTTGAATTCTACTCCCTTTAATTATTTTTGCAATTGATAGAAGTTCCCCAACTGGAGCCAGCTGTTGTCCCCCAAAAATATCACTCATTTTTGGGACAACATTTGAACTATTTTGGTCCTACAGACCAAAATTGTCTCTTCCCTTTCTGAAATTTATCCTGGGCATTCAAATTCCTCATTTTTTAAGCTTCACAGAAATCTATAGACTCTAAAGGCTTAAAGCTATGGACTCTGTAGGCCAAGTTCAATGGGCTTTACAAGTTGATTTCTACAGACTTGGTTTCTATGGACTCTGCAGGTAGGTTCATTTGTACAGGTTCAAAGGCTTCTATAGGTGGGTTCAATCAAAAGAATTAGTTTCCAACACTTAGTCATTTTTAGGATTGGTTTAACATCTTGGTTCAATAAAAAATGTCCATCGGCAAGCATCTAAACAAGGATCCAACCATTAAACCATTGAACCTTGAACCATTTTGGTTCAACGGGTTCAACAAGTTTAAAGGTTCAACGTCATCGGCAAGATTTAAGTGCTTCAACAAAAGTTCAACCATTTTAGAAAGTTCAACGACTTCAAAAGACTTAGTGAGAAAGAAGAAGGCTTGAACCCTTGAACCATTGAACCTTGAACCAAAATGGTTCAAAGGTTCAATGGGTTCAAAGGTTTAATAAGCAGTTGGTTTAATCAGTTGGTTTAAGTGGTTAAGTGGAACACAAAAAGAAAGTGATTGAACCATTGAACCTTTGCACCATTGAACTACAATTGGTTCAATCAGTCGGTTCAATCAGCCGATTCAAAGGAATGCCCCAAAGAAAAGAGACCAAGTGCCCTTGTGGAGGGCAGTAAAGAAAAGAAGACTTTGAAGAACAAAGGAATGAACCGTTGAACCATTAAACCATTGAACCTTGAACCAAATTGGTTCAACGGGTTCAACGGGTTCAATGATTTCAATGGATTCAAAGAGATCAAGGGACTTAGAAAAATAGAGAAACGATGGAACAAAGGATGAACCAATGAACCGATTGAACCTTGAACCAAAAAAGTTCAAAAGTTTGAAGGTTCAAAGGTTTAACGGTTCAAAGGAAGCACCGGACAAAGGGATGGTTCAATCAAAGAACTAAGAAAGTGATTAAACCAAGAAAGTAATTGAACTAAGGAAGTGATTGAACCAGGGAAGCGATTGAACCATTGACATCCCCGTAGATGTCAAATTTAAGATAATGAAATATCCATCAATTTTCAAATATGATGCAGACCCTATGAACAAATTTAGTGACCAGCCAAAGAGATAGCTCGAGAGCTTAGATCGCATAGATAAGGACAAAATATAATGGAAGTCACCATGTGTCCCTTGTAAAACTCAGTGGAAAGCGCTAAGTGTCAACATCCGTTATTTCTTCCATTTGTCTCATTAGTGAGTAAGGACTGTGGTGGGTCTCAAAGGAATTGCTAAGGTATGTGGAGCACACCAAGTGGCATCATCAGTGTGAATCCAAATGAGTCCTGCATGTTTCTATAGTATTTCTAAAAGCTTAGTGGAAGCCACCATGTTTCATCTTCTATAGGACTCTCAAAGGATATCTTAAGCTTCTATAAAGTAAATGGATGCTGCCAAGTGTCATCTTTCGAGTCTCATTTCACTTTGCTTCTATGATCTGTGAAAGCTATCATGTGTCCTTTGTAAGTTAAGTGGAACACACCAAGTGGCATCATCCACATGAATCCAAATGAGTCACGCACAGTTCTATAGTGTTTTTAAAATGAAATAGAAGCTGATACGTGTCATCCTCTGTGAGAAACTAATATAAGTCCCAAAGACTTTTCAAAGGTAGATAAAAGCTCAATGGAAGCTACCATGTGTCATCCTTCATAGGATTCTCAAGAGGCAAGCAAAAGCCACCATGTGTCATCCTCTATAGGATTCTCAAGAGGCAAGCGAAAGATGCCACCTTTTGCATTGTAAATATGTGGAGAGTGACAAGTGTCTGCACCTGTGATTTTGAGTTTCTAATAAGTTTTAAAGCCTCTATCAATAAATGTTTCTCAGAGTCCCATAGAAGTTGCCACATGTCTTCACCTATTTAGCAGTAAAATGTGCCACACGTCAATTGCTAAAGACCAATATAAAGTGACCAAGGAACAGAGCATCGAATTGAATCTAGGACCCGATTCAAATAACCAGAAAAGGAGGAATGATGAAGAAGGATCAGATCACTAGGTGGACATTGAAAGATGTAAACTTTCAATAGCATGACTTGTTTCTCTGCATTGAGAAAAGCAAATGGGTAGATGACCCTAAATTCTAGACTATCTTATTAACAAATTTCAATGCAACATGATGTGTTACTATTCTCGAGTCCTTCTTGAAGAGGCTATATAAGGGACTCTCTTTTATTGTAAATATAGATCTCTCTTTGATAATTAGAAATGAAATTCTGCCCAAATTAAAAGGCATTACTGAGACTTTGAGCTTAGATTGTTGATCATGTTTTTTTATTAGAATAAGAAAGCAAGTGCCTTTTCAAACTTTGTGCTGTGATATCTTTTTTGTTGGGGAAACTGTTCTTATGTCTTTTTCCTTAATATATTCTCTGTTCCTTTAATTCAACAAGCAGAATTAGTGAAAGTTGTCAGGAAGGTGTCCTGAAGTCAACTGTGGAGAGACTTTGTGCCCCCATAATTGCCTTTAGTGTGTTTTATTTTTAGTTTTGTGTAAAGGACCTTGGGATGACTTTGTGCCTTCATTGTCCTTCGTATCTCACTCTTGGGCAATTCAGGTGGAGACTTTGTGCTACATCTCAATTTGCTAGTTACTACATCCTTGGTTACTTTTTGTAATTACTACCAGGAGTATTCTTGGGGTTTACTGAATAGTACTTTTGAAAGAAGAGGAGTGCTTAATGTCATTTCCCTTGAGATTTTTCCTTTGATTTGCATGCATCATCTCTGAAGAAAGAGAGATGGATGGTTTATCCTACCCCTAAGTATTATTTTTTGTTTATATATATATATATATATATATATATATATATATATATAACATATCTATAGGGAACCTCCCCTTGATGAGAGGAGAGATTAGTCCCTTTTTGATGTGGTAAACCTACACATTTGGATGACCAATCTTCCTACTTTGGCTGATCAGACCTATTTTGTTTATCAGTACACTGATCGACAAAATATTCAACCAACACTCTTGAATTTGGAGTTACTAAAGTACTTGATCCCATATCTACCATGTAGTTATGTACCAATGAGTCACCAATGATCATAAAAATATAGAAGGGAGGAGGTTTGACCACCTTATTTGATTTCCCTTCATAAGGTCCTTTAGTTGTATTGGTGAGAACTACATTTTCATTACTTGGTGGCTTCTAAAAAAAATGATTTTTGACAAACCTTCCCGAAGGATATCCACCTAACCAAGCATAGAAAGCATGCCCCACATTGGCACACTCACATTGGACTTATTCATTTGTTCAACAATATTGATGGGCAAACCACCAAATTTTGCTTGTGCTTTGGGAACCATAACTATACTTTAAACTTGTGAGTTTTGGGGTACAAAGGCATTCCCTTGGTTTTTATTCTTTGGATCTATTGGAACCTTTGGAGCTATTGGGACCTTTGGAGCAATAATAGTTTCACTTGGATTTTATAGTAATGGATTAATAGTAGGAGGATATTTAACTATTTCTTGATTACCATCCATATTCCTTCTTTTGAACCTTGTATTAACTACCACTAAAATGTATGCTTGGCTAGAATTAGATTGTTGATTGTGTACATAACACTCTTCTTGTTCATAATTTACCATTGTAGCACCCAACTGATTTGGTCCTTCATTAATCCATTGGCCTTGTTGAGGCTCTTCTGGTTTTTATCATCATAGGTATTTGTATGTTCGGAGCCATAAGAGCTTGATTGTATCCATAATTAGCACCCTAATGCCATTAATCATTAAAATCCTGATTGAACTCAGTGTTTGAGATAATGGATTGACCAAAAGAATGATTCCAAGGCATATTACCCTCACTTTCTCAAGCAATGTTATTCTGAGTAGGGACCAAAGTATTAGAGGTTATTACATCATTTGGATTCTAATTATTTTGCCTAGCATAGTTAGGATGCCCTTGTCCTTGGCCTTATCTTTGGAAATTTCCTTTATAGGTGCCTATTTGGTTGATAAGACTAATGCTAAGGCTGATATAAATCTTGATGAGGTTTATTAAACTGAGCTTTCTACCTCTTTACATTCACCAATTCATTCCCCAAGGAGATTGAAACATGATCTTAAGCTCTTGGAAGTTCTTGTGCTCTTGGGAATCACTAGATTGACTAGTTGAAGCCTTTTCCTACTTTGGTGTAGGTATGGAAACAAATGTTGGCATAGGTGGAATGAAAAAAAGGGGAGGAATTGAATTAAGAGGTGGTTGAATATTAATAAATAAATGTATTGGTGGCTTAGGTGTAAGCTTGCCATCTTGTACTAGATTGTTCTCTACTCTGATTACCACCTCATAAGCATTTGGTAGTGTGTTTCCTCCCATAGAGTGAATCATTACTAAAATATCACTATTAGGAGATTTTAGATAATAAAGGAAAACATAGTTGGGAGTAGGCCTAATAAAGACTAGGATCCTATCCCATGTCTTTTGAAACCTAGGATTGAAATCTTGCATAACCTCATGAGGAGACCTCTTGATTGTGGTTAATTACTCTGCAAGTGATAAGTGGTCACATGTATCTTCAAATATTTTACACAAGGCATCACCTAACTAAACCCATGATATGATAGAGTTACCAGTAAGGTTTCTATACCAGTCTAAGGCTTTACCCTTGAAAGAGATGGCCAATAACCTGATAGCTACATTTTATTCATTGCCATTATGAATATTGTAAAATTTGTCTATATCTTTAAGGTGCTTATAAGGGGTTGTAGATTGGTCTCCCATGAAGTAAGGAACACTTTTAAGAGCTGATACTAGAATATGATCATACTGCTAGAGGTCCAAATGAATTTGGTGATTGAAATCCAAAAAAAGAAAATCTCTAAGGGTTGCCATGACAATGAAAGGACCCAAAAAATATCCTCTTTCAGAAGTAGATTGTGAAATTGGTTTAGGAGGAAATTTTCCCATGTATGGGTGAATATTAGAAAATCTTAAGTTTCTTGCTAAGTTTAAAGGTAATTCAATAAATTCAAAAAGAATACCTCTAGAAGCTAATCTTGTAGTCACCTTTAGCATGAAAGATAACTACTGATCTGCCACCAGATTGTTAAGTATGCTTCAAAGTCACCAGTAACTGAAAGATGATCTATAACCATTCTAAATCGATCAAATCAACATCATATTGACCAATATTATTTGAAAATAGTCCCATCGAGCATACTTGAAACTATTGTGGTGTAGAATTACATCCTTATGGGAGAGTTTTTTAGGCTCTCTCACTCCCAACCATAATATTGGAGCAAGATCAGGCTATGGGTATTATGAACATTGGATTGAAATAGGGGGAGATTAGTATTGTGTTAGTGAATAAACCAAAAGTAATTTAAAACACACTAAACTAACACCCTAAGCCTATCTCAAAGGAGGAGCTTGGTTATCAAAAAAACAATGGAAAATACAACAAAAACATGAAATAAAGACATTCCTTTACCTTTCTTGGATGATCCAAAATACTTGTTGTAATGGCTTTCTCAGTTTGTGCTCATGAAGTTTGCATTAATGGAGTATGGCTACCTCCATCTCTCCTTGGCACCTTGTGTGGCTTTGGCTTGGTGTGGCTTGGATTGGGTCACTATTTTAGCATTATAAAACTAATTTACATGAAGCTTTGGAATCAATTAAACATTATAACTTTGACATATGAGAGCTTATAATTCAATAGGCAAGGCCTCTTATTTATAGATTGATCAGAATCAACTTTAACCATCCATCTCAAGATTGAGATGTGTGGCTAAGGATTAATTCAATTATGTAATTAAAATTCATAAATAAGATCATCAATATTTATGATAGGGGGAATTGAATAGGTATGGAGGGTCTTAATGAGGCATGGGAGGGGTTAACCTTGATATTTTATGCATTTATGACTTAGGGATGTCTTCCCAAAAAATGGTGTCACCTGATGATGTAGATATTCAATATTCATTTTTAATAATAAATTACTCAACAAGTTCCATGGAATTATTAATTAGGATCATGATTTGGTTTAATTAGCTTTTAAAAATGATTAAGCACTTTGATGCAAACCTTGGCTCTTTGTACACAAGTTACTCAAATTGGTCAGAATATCTTGTTCTTGGCTTAAAATTTGATTAGATTGGAGTTAGGATGTGATGTTAGATGCATTGGATCTGTTATCCCATTTAAGATGTTTTCAACATAAAATAATAAAGTTACATGTCTCGTATAATATATTTGATATAAAAGAGCAATTTAGAGCACTCAGGTACAAATTTGGTATTTTGACTCAAAATGATCTGATCAAAGTTAGTTGGGCCATAAATTGCATTGCCCCAACTAATACAAATCTTGATCAATAATCTACATTGAAGAGTCAATTCAACATGTTAGGATTATGATCAATGGTACATGTTTGATCCTATAGATCAAAAATTTATAGTGAGCATGAAGTTAATAAGTCAATGGATCCTAAGATTGAATGCGACGGTGACAAGTATCACACTCATGATGGATTAGAAAATCAATAATGCACATTTGATCATACAGATCAAATATTGAAAGCATGCATTCAACCATAGATCAAAATTGATGGTGAAAATTGAGTCAAAAAGTTAATTATCCCAGATTATACATAAGGATTCCATATGTCATATGAGCATCAACTAGATAGAGATTGATAACATGGTCTGTAGAAGGCACATAGGGATGCCAAATGTCATAATCTAAGAAGCCCAAATCAATGATCAATGGCCAACATTTAAATTCAATGTGAGGAAACTCTTGAGGATATAGATAGAGTAAATTTGATCTAGCTTATATGGGGTATGAGAAGAGGACATGTGTTTAAATAAATAAATGTCATATTTTTAAAATATGATAAATAGTGTGGTAGGGACATGCCACATAGATGAACAAGTCAAATAAAAAAAAATTGTGGAACTGAGTAGGTGAATACATAAAGCTAAGATCTTAATACAATCCAAGTTATTCCAAATCAAATACTTAAAATTTATAGGCCACCATTGAAACACAATTTAGACCCCTAGTTTGAAGATTTATAACCTATGGGCCTCATTTTCTAAGGTTGCAGTGTTGGGTGAAACTTACATGGTTTCAGATTTGGCACTAATGTCTAGCCCAATGAGCTAGTGTATTATCCTTATCACATGATATTTAGGTCTTTGCACTCACCTGAATCACGTAGTGAAAGACTATTTTGTAGTATAGTGTTATAAGTTTGTTCATATCTTCCTCTCTTATGAAATTCAAATAGAAAATACCTGGCTAAACTATATGATGTTGGTTCTAAATGTCATTAACATTACTAAAAGAGTATTATCATCTTATATTATCATTAAAATATAAAATAATCTAGGGTATAATGTATAGGTATGACTAAACACTTAGCTTATGCTAACATTTTCCATAACACAAATTAGTAAAATCTGATATCTCATATATTATGCTTAGTGACAAGAAAGTAAAATCGTATCATATCTTCTCCCCAAAGAGATTCATCATAATATCCTTCCAAAATTCATCCATCCTCACAAATGATTACAATAGGTGTATTTATACTTGTTTTTCCCTAACCAAGTGTTACAAATATTAATGGCATGAAGTAATGGTGCACAGAATCTTAATAAATTGAGAGTCATGGCACTTTAAATTAGTTCTTCCTAAAGACTTAGGCCATTATGCCCCCTAAATCCTTGCTCTAAGATATATCTCTACTATCATGTGTTCTTTTATCTATGGGTTGGTGTAAAACCTCCTATCAATAAGGTTAGAGTGACCTAAATGAACTTTTCTTTCAATTGCTTCCCTCGTACTCCCCTAGTCTTCCACTTCTATTTTGAGTCCTATGTTCTTAGGTTCATCATGACTTGTTCTCCTCTAACTGGGTCCTCTCATACCTTGTATGTTCCACACCATGGTGCTTATACACTTGTTAGCTATATACCATGGTCATTCTATGTTGTGCCAATTTCACATCAAAATAGGCTAGAACTTAGTCAAAATTTTGGGGCCAACATTACCCCATACTAAGCTCTTAGTCCATCCTAGACTAAGCCGCATTAGCATCTTCCAAAAATTCAGGCCCTCATTTCTTGAGTTCCTTATTTAGATTGTCCCAATGGGAAAATGCCTCAAGGACCTTCACATTTATTCCTTTTATGGCCTCCTTGGATGATTTTAACTCCTCAATTTGGGTCAGGATCTCAGTGGCCTTATTCACCTATTCATCTAGGGAGGTAGTAACATCCTAGTGGACATATTCAAGTGTGGATACCTCCTTATCAACTTATCCTTATAGGAATGCAAAATTGGCGTTTAGTTATTGATGATGTTTATTTATAGCATCTTCTATCATCTCTACATCCATGAATGTTTTTGTACTTTTGGTATGGTCCTTTATTAAGAGTGTAGCATCAATTGAATGTTTCCTTAAGGCCTCTTCATCTTGGAAATGAGCATCCAATACTTTAATAAGGCATGTTAGTCATGTGAAAATGCCATCCAAAATGGAGATAACCTCCCCAACCTTCTCTATATCATGTTTGTATACGTCGATGGTCATGGGGAACTATTCAACCAATTTTAATCCCTCATATGTTGACATGGTTCATTCCTCACATCGCTTGAGTAACAGTTCTACCAGGGCCTCTAATTTTCCTATGGCATCCTTATCAAGAGCTATATCATCTACAAGCATTGGGACTTTATTCAAAATTATTTTTCAAAAGTTCAAAACTTTGAATTTTACCTCTGTGGCCTCTTGAACTTGTTGCTTCATCATGGCCACTTCCTTAGTGAGCGCTTATTTTTATATAACTTTTTTATTATACATGCTTATAATTTTGGAATGTTTTTTATTAGTTGTGCATGCATCATAATCTGACAAAATATTTTGGCACATAATCTCCATACCTAGCTTCAAAAATTAAGTGCTTATTACAAGAGGGGAGAGCTTTTGTGGATCTACCCACAATGGTTTTAGTAATGCCAGGGCATTTGGGCCCAAAAAAGGCTATCTCGTGGGATTTCAAACTCATGTTCATCATTGTAAATATCACGTAGGAATGATAACTACTTCCTTGTTTCCATAGTTACCTCTTTGGGATTAAAGTGCAGCCAAAAATAGAGCATTTTATCCTTGAAAATAAATTGGTAATGTATATACATATTACCCACCATTCTTTCATCATGTTCTTCTCTGGTCTCGGTCGATCCTTTTCCCTTACTTGGGTCACAATGAAGCTCAACTTCCCCATGGTCACCAGAAACCATCTTGATTTCTTATTCACTATCCCCCTCCTCACCATATTGTGTTTCAACATCAAGTAGGGAATCATTAGAGGTGGATTTTTCCTCCCACATTGGAGAGGGAATCCTCTTAAAATCCAAACCCAAGTTATAAACCTGCACCTCAAGAAATTCTTATTGGGGTGATGGCCTTAGAGGCTACTATTGGGAAGCTCTTGAGGTAGTAGTACTTGGGGGAGATGGTGGTGGAGGTGAAGGTGGAATTGGAGATAGTAGAAGTGGAGACGGTGGAGTTGGAGGTGGAGAAGGTGGCAGATAAAAAGGAAGAGTAGGCTAAGGAGATGAAGGGTCAAGAATTGAAGAGTACGCAGGCATAGAGCATGAAAGGGATGGAGAAGTGTGGGAGGTAATGGAGATGGATGAGGTGTTGAAGGTGAAGGATGCAGTGGAGGTGGTGCTAATGGATAGGAAGTTGTGGGTATGAAGGACTATACATCTATAGTCCTTTATCATTTTTTGGGGGGCTATTGCCTACTTGTACTAGCACCCACATCTAGTTGCTTCTTCTTATTCAAGGTTGGCATTGAAGGGAGTTTCTTCTTAGGGTCTCCACCCTATGGGTTATTCTAAAGTAAAATCATGTAAAAAAAACTAATAAATTTTCTCCCTAACCAATGTTTACTTGACCTAAATATCAGCCAGGTATGTCTCCATCCTCTCTACATAGGCCTTCTTGCTTGGATATGCATACATCTTTTTGAGAGTGTGAATCTCTACATCTATCCTTTTAGCCTTTAGGATGATAAGTTTTGCATTGTATATCTAGTTGATGAAGTCTATGAAGTATCATGTGGATAATGCATAAGGTAGCTTAAACCATGCTAAAAGTTCTCTAAATGGATTCATTCAAATCTGCATGAGGGAGAAGTGTTGCTTTATAGTAAACCATTCCTATTCTACAGCTAGTGGGGGTAAGTCCTTTAGAATGTACCACTCATTCCCGAAGGCCACCTTCATGTCATAAAAATAGTACCTCATTTGTATCTTGTATGAGGGGGTGATTTTTTGGTGGTATGTGAATGCCTTATATCATTAATGGGGGACTTGTGCGTGGGATGGTATACCCACTTCAGCACCCTTAAACTATAATATGGGATGTTGATCTCATTAAATACCATTAAGATGAGGATTAGCCCCAATGGAAACTTGCACTTAGGTGTATGATGGGCCCTCTCTACATCTTCAACTATCTTCTAGACATAGTACAGAGCCAAGTTGTACATTAGTTCTTATGAGACCTGATGAGCAATATAGAGGTGTGTCATGTCTACCTCTTTCCAATGATCGATCCCTCTTATCTTGGTCTAGATGATCCATGTTATAACTCAAAGGGAGGGATCTTATAGGTTCTATATGTGCATAGCATGCCCTTGCTTTTGATACATCAAGATCATGGTATTATTTAGTATTTCCTTAGTGTCAGCCAAGTTATCAATTATACTTAACCTCAAATACTGTAGTCTCATGAGTTTGATAATTATATTGGGGGTGATCTTCATGTTGTGCCCATCAAATTAGATATAGTCCTCATGGATGCACGTGAGGAGGAATTATACTACCTCTATAGGTTTACCAAAATATGGCAAGTTGAAAAGTTAGAATAGTCCTTTAGAGCCCACCTAGTTGAATATTGTGAGGTCATACACCACTTAGTTCTTGTTGTTAGTGGTTTTGACCTGATAGTTATTTTGAAGCTCAACCTCATTCCTAGGTTAGATATGATTTTAATCAAAGATGATGCAAATAGAGACCTTGGATACCTATTTATCCATGTGAAATATTGAATATAGATATTTCATCTCTTCAATTAATATAGACAGAGGTGGGGATGTTTGTATCCTCTACATCAAAGATGATTGTGCCTACTTTCCTTTTTGCACCATTATTTCCTTCTCTTCTGCCATGTGTTGTTCCCCTTCTCCTCCTACAGTCTATACTTATTCTTATGGTCATTTTGCTTATTCTTCTAGGGTCTCTTCCATAATTGGAACCTAGTCTCCTCCACTCACCTCACCTTCTTCTCGTGTGATGGGCAGTGTTTCAAGTCTTTTGGCCTTTTTCTTAGGCTACAATACCCTTCAAGGAGCTTTAAGGTTAACATGCAGTCATCCCACATTTATAAAAGAATACATGGTTGTATATTAGTTCCTCATAATTTTGAGCTTAAGCACCTTCTAATGGTGGACCTAAAACCTACAACTTCCAAAATAAAAGCTTTTATCAACAAACCAGACTAGAACTCTCCCTTCTCAACTCGGTAATGACCTACGTGGTTCAATAAGGTTGGATGCGATATACTTGGCCCTAATCATCACTTGGTCCTTGGCTCTGGTAATCTCTTGATTTTAGATTTGGAAATTCAAATTTAAATACAAAGTAAAGTATGAAATGTATTTAAATTTCCTATTTATAAGCTCTAAAAGGGATTTACCCTCATTAATGAATTTCCATCATCCATCACTTCATGGAATTTAATGTACATCTTTAGATCCTTGCCTTTTTGCATTGAATGTATTAATGGTATTGTCCTATCATGCCTTTGGCTCACTTCTTTATCATAAATAACATTTCTAGATTGATGGCACGTCCCTTCTCATGAGTTTTTTTGAAGTGGATTACAGTTGTATCCCACACTTTCTATATAGTGGGAGATAACTATTCCTTTTTGAACATTTTAAACTCATGGTGGGAAACCTAATGTCTTGCACACCTTTAGTACCCTATGCACATTAAATTCCTTATATGCCCATATATTGTATATGCCTTAGTAACTTGAGTGTTCCTCTAACTCACGTGCCTAAATAACTTGTGAATTTTTCATGTTCTATTCTACCTATTAACTTCTTACCCCACACTAAAATGTTTTGTGGTCCTCCATGAAAATAACAAGAACTTGTAAATAAAACTATAACAAGGAAGAGTTATGTGCAACAAAGATAGACATTTTATTGGAAACAATAAATAGTAATCTAATGGCATAAGCTTTATTGATTACAAAACTTTAGCTATTCTAAAGTGAAATATGATAGAAGCCAACTTCCATTATAGTGCTTAGGGAGGAACTAACCATCCATCCTTTGTAAGTGATATGATCCCATCATTCCAATGTTTTGAATTATAAAAGGGCCATCCTAATGTATGTGGAGTTTTCCAAGGTGGTATGCAAATTTAGAAACTTACAATAAGACCATCCCTAGGGAAAATCTTGTATTCTTTATATGATGATCATTTATGCCTTTTTCTTGTGTTTCTCTACATCTTGGTTATAATGTAAAAGGAAATGAGTTTCATCTAATTACATTAGAGTGTTTAAATGTGATTTCAAGGATGCCTCTTCATCCAATTATCCTACATGGATGATACACAAGATTAGCACTGAGAACTCTACTGACAAGACTACTTCTTTGTCATATACCAAGTCGAATGCCATGCTTTTGTTTAGGTGTTTATAGGTAGTTTGGTAATCCCATAGTACCATAGACACCTTATCATACCAATTTTTTTGGATAACATTAAAAAAAATTGTTAGAATGGTACCTAAGATCTTATTAAAATCCTCAATAATTTCGTTGGCTTGTGGATGATATGGTGCTTTTTGGTACATAATCATGAACTTGACCTACAAGATGAAAACTATTTCATTCAAAAAGTGGGTACTACGATCACTGGTGATACCTAGGGGACATCCAAACTAGGTTATGATGTTCTCCCAAATGAACTATGTAACAGTATTAATGGTAAAGTCCTTTGTCCTTTTTGCACCATTATTTCCTTCTCTTCTGCCATGTGTTGTTCCCCTTCTCCTCCTACAGTCTATACTTATTCTTATGGTCATTTTGCTTATTCTTCTAGGGTCTCTTCCATAATTGGAACCTAGTCTCCTCCACTCACCTCACCTTCTTCTCGTGTGATGGGCAGTGTTTCAAGTCTTTTGGCCTTTTTCTTAGGCTACAATACCCTTCAAGGAGCTTTAAGGTTAACATGCAGTCATCCCACATTTATAAAAGAATACATGGTTGTATATTAGTTCCTCATAATTTTGAGCTTAAGCACCTTCTAATGGTGGACCTAAAACCTACAACTTCCAAAATAAAAGCTTTTATCAACAAACCAGACTAGAACTCTCCCTTCTCAACTCGGTAATGACCTACGTGGTTCAATAAGGTTGGATGCGATATACTTGGCCCTAATCATCACTTGGTCCTTGGCTCTGGTAATCTCTTGATTTTAGATTTGGAAATTCAAATTTAAATACAAAGTAAAGTATGAAATGTATTTAAATTTCCTATTTATAAGCTCTAAAAGGGATTTACCCTCATTAATGAATTTCCATCATCCATCACTTCATGGAATTTAATGTACATCTTTAGATCCTTGCCTTTTTGCATTGAATGTATTAATGGTATTGTCCTATCATGCCTTTGGCTCACTTCTTTATCATAAATAACATTTCTAGATTGATGGCACGTCCCTTCTCATGAGTTTTTTTGAAGTGGATTACAGTTGTATCCCACACTTTCTATATAGTGGGAGATAACTATTCCTTTTTGAACATTTTAAACTCATGGTGGGAAACCTAATGTCTTGCACACCTTTAGTACCCTATGCACATTAAATTCCTTATATGCCCATATATTGTATATGCCTTAGTAACTTGAGTGTTCCTCTAACTCACGTGCCTAAATAACTTGTGAATTTTTCATGTTCTATTCTACCTATTAACTTCTTACCCCACACTAAAATGTTTTGTGGTCCTCCATGAAAATAACAAGAACTTGTAAATAAAACTATAACAAGGAAGAGTTATGTGCAACAAAGATAGACATTTTATTGGAAACAATAAATAGTAATCTAATGGCATAAGCTTTATTGATTACAAAACTTTAGCTATTCTAAAGTGAAATATGATAGAAGCCAACTTCCATTATAGTGCTTAGGGAGGAACTAACCATCCATCCTTTGTAAGTGATATGATCCCATCATTCCAATGTTTTGAATTATAAAAGGGCCATCCTAATGTATGTGGAGTTTTCCAAGGTGGTATGCAAATTTAGAAACTTACAATAAGACCATCCCTAGGGAAAATCTTGTATTCTTTATATGATGATCATTTATGCCTTTTTCTTGTGTTTCTCTACATCTTGGTTATAATGTAAAAGGAAATGAGTTTCATCTAATTACATTAGAGTGTTTAAATGTGATTTCAAGGATGCCTCTTCATCCAATTATCCTACATGGATGATACACAAGATTAGCACTGAGAACTCTACTGACAAGACTACTTCTTTGTCATATACCAAGTCGAATGCCATGCTTTTGTTTAGGTGTTTATAGGTAGTTTGGTAATCCCATAGTACCATAGACACCTTATCATACCAATTTTTTTGGATAACATTAAAAAAAATTGTTAGAATGGTACCTAAGATCTTATTAAAATCCTCAATAATTTCGTTGGCTTGTGGATGATATGGTGCTTTTTGGTACATAATCATGAACTTGACCTACAAGATGAAAACTATTTCATTCAAAAAGTGGGTACTACGATCACTGGTGATACCTAGGGGACATCCAAACTAGGTTATGATGTTCTCCCAAATGAACTATGTAACAGTATTAATGGTAAAGTCCTTTGTCAGTGTTGCTTCAACCCAACACATAAGGTAGTCAGTTGTTGCTATGATATACTAAGAACCTATTCATCATCTTGTTGGAGCGATAGGACCAATAAAATAAATAGCCCACTTTTTAAATGGTTCCTAAAAAGGGATGGGTCATAAAGGCATTGCATCTCTTCAGTTAGGTTTGCCTACATGATGACAAATGTCACATTACCTAACATAGGCTTTAACATCTTAGAATAAAGTTGGCCACCATAACCTTGCTAGGAGAACCTTACATGTGGCAGCCTCTCGAACATGGTGTCTACCTAAAATACCTTTGTGAACTTCACAGAGTACCTTAGGTCACTCATGTTACATCACATAATGACAAAGCACTTCATTGTAGCTTATTTTATAAAGATCACCTGTTATGAGCTAAAAGGGTGTGGCATGGACTGTGAGTTAATTTTTCCTATGAGTTGAGACTATAAGTTGATGAGCCAATGGTGAAGAATGTTATAATATCTTCCAGTTCTTTAGGAACCCATATAAATTGAAAGAGTTGTATGTTAAGAAGATCATCCTTTATGGCACATAGTGGTTCTCCATTATCAATCTGAGATAGGAGGTTAGGTCCATAATTTTCCTTCCTAAGTTTCACCATAACTAAGAATTAAAATTCTTAAAACAACATAATCTAATGATAGATTCTCCCATGCAGCACTAGTTTGTTAATAAGGCATTTTAGAGCCTCATGATCTATATAGAAACTAAAATAGGTAGTGTCTAAACTTTTGCAAGATGTAAGCCATTTATAAAGCTTCGCATTCCATAGTGGTATAGTTTCTTTCAGTTGGTGTGAGATTCTTGTTGGAAAAGTAAATGGGATGATCCAGGTGACCTTCACCCTATTATGCAAAGATTATACTAATGACCATGTCAGATGCATCAACATGGACATGAAATGGATTTGTTCAATTGGGGAATTGAAGGATAAGAGAAGTGACCAGCTTTTCCTTGAGTGTCTTAAATGCCTCTTTACAATATCATGTCCATATAAAATGCTCATTATACTTTATAAGTTTTTCCAAGGGTGAGACAATCTTTGCATAACCATGAATGAAATTCCTATAATAACCCATATGGCCCATGAAGTTTTAGACCTCACACTAATTTTTAGGCATTGAGAGGTGAAGAATGACCGATACCTTTGTTGGATCCACCAGAAATCCTTCTTTACAAATAATATGGTTGAGGATCACACCAAAATGTGTCACAAATAGGCACTTCTTTAAGTTTAATGAGATTTGCAAGACCTAACAACATTCAATCATGAGTATGAGGTTAAAACAATGGTCCTTAGCTAAACCATATACTATTTAGTTGTCCAAATAGACTTGGAGGAACTTCAGGATGAAATACTTAAAGGCTTAAACTATTATTCATGAGAACATTAATGGGGTATTTTTCAATCCAAAAGGCGTGACAATATAAGAAAATGATCCCCATTTAGTGTAAAATGTTATCTTGGGTTGGTTTTCCTCGGTGATATGGACTTAATGGTACCCTAAGAAGCCATCTGTAAAGGTTTACACCTCACATTCAGTAACTCCTTCAAGGATTTTCTCTATGAATGGCATCGAAAAGGGATCAATTATGAAAAATGCATTAAGCACTCGATAATCCACATAGATATAGATGCATCCATCCTTCTTGATACTAATCACCATGGGACTGACCCACTCAAATTTATCAATGGGTGTGATTACCCAAATGCACAACATACTATCAATCTCCTCTTTGATGTACGCTTGAAGATTAGGATTCATTCTATATGGGTGTTTTCTAACTGGTCAAGTGTCATCAACTAGATTGATATACATCTTCTACAAGTACAAGTGGAAACCTTTCATCTCACTATAGTTTATAGGGAATAAATCTTTATATTCTTTCATTAATTCAAATATTTTTAAAATCTTTGTATCAATCCAATAGTTCCATACCATAGCCATTTTTTATTCTTGTTCCATGATAATGTTGAGTTGAATAGTCTGAATAGGCCCATCATAGGGGTTGTCCATATTATCACTTGAGTCCTAAATAGTTCATATGCCAACATTCATAAGAACATCTAAGTGATTGGACAAAGGGTCGAGTGAAGTAGATCCCTCACCTTCATCTACTTGAAAGATGAGCTTTTGTTTTCCCAAGCAAATATCCACATCAGTCCTAATCAGGGTCTAGTGTAAGAATAGTATCATATGTGTCAAAGGATCATTAAATAAATGAAAGGGTTCCTTTGGGTCCTAATGGATACTCCTCATGTGGTCCTCCATGGGACTTGGGTCTCCTATAATTGACTCATGCATGGACTCGAGGGTGAGGTGGAAGTCCATCCTTAGTGAATAATAGGAAAGTTCTAAGTTCATATTCTCCTTCAATAAATGCTAGAACCTATTAACCATGTGTCACTCTTCATGAATTTACCATACCCATGCCCAAGTGAATAGAGTACCATAGAAGGCGTGGACCCATAAATATTCTGGTAAACAAGTCTCATCATCCTACCACATGATTTCATAGGCTTCTTGGAGGGTTCAAGCACTTTTACTCCATTGTAATTTATTATTCCTTTTACCTTATTATCATGATAGAACTAGTGGTATAAGGCTGAGTGCACTTGATCCTAGTGGAGGATCCATTCATAATGGGTTCACCACTAATGTGCAATTATACCATTAAAGAGATGAAATGGATATCAAAGATGGTCTTATCAGTGTGGTAAAATTATTCAAGACACTAAATGAAGTCTCAAACCTCCATCTTCTTATGGAACCTTAGAGCCTCATTAAGTCTTTTGAGTGGTGTTACAATGATAGGTCCCCTCATGAATTGGTCAATAATGAGGTGAACAAACCTATGTCATTTATGAAGTTGGCATGGGAGGTTATCATAACTTTTGATGGTATTACATACTCTCTTAATGAGATCATAGTCACCATATACCCAGAAATTACAAGCATTACTTGTAGTGTTAGCAATAGACTAAGTATCTATCCACCATAGAACACCATTTGGAGTTGGATCACATTATTCATCATTTTAGGCAGTGACATTGTATATGTGGTTTATGTTTTCATCAACATTGATGGGATCTATGTAAGGGGATCCTTGTTCTTGATCAAGTGTTATTACAATAGAATAATTAGTGTTCTTCAAACTAATATAGTGATTATTAAAGCTCAAGTCCACATTATTCTCATAGCACCAAGGTCTGCCCAATAGATCAGGGCAATCATTAGCCTCAGCTAGTTCTAGAACCTCAAATTCCACCTTGAATAAGGCTCCAAGTATATCAAATGTTACATTTTTTAGGATACTAATAGGCAATGTGTGAGTCTTAATTTCCATAAACAAGACATGTGGTGAAGGTTGTAGGCTAGACTAGCAATCTTTTACCAAGCATCCTCATGAAAAAATTGAATTTTTCATCGGTGTCTACAAGCATGGCATGGATTACCCATCCATCGATGGAAACATTGAGCAATATTTATTTATCTTTTAGGGGATATAGGAATTAGGAGTGTCCTATCAATGAGAATGATTTAAACATTGATCTTCACTTTTCCTAGTGACTTGAGGGTGAACCTCATTTAGTACTCAAGCTTGATTCTTAAGCCAAATGTTGAGTTGAGGGACAATATCTTCACCCAGCATTTGCTTTCATAATTCTTAGAAATCATCCCATACTACATGTTGAGGTTCAACTTCTCTTTACATAGTAGCACACTGTGTTACGTATTTATCTTTTAAGAATTAAGTATCTCCCTAAATTTCATGTACAAGTTCCATCATATCATGGAGGACATCCTTCTACTAATGAACATTAGGATACCTTCTTTCTCTTGGTTCTTCCCAATGCATTTTATCAATAGTTTTATATGTTGATTGGGTCTATCCTCCACTACGAGTGGTGATGTTTACCTATTAAGCTATAAGTATGCTCAGGCATGCACACTAATACAATTCATCTATTCAAATCATGTTGGCACCTTTTTCATTTCACTCCTTAGTGATAGCCTCATATAAATTAGGGCACTCTTCCAACTGGTGGTCCTTTTTATAGAAAGTACACATTAGATATTCTAGGCAATCATTTTGATAGTGGTCCAAAGATCAACATTTGTAATAGATTTTAGGTGGGAAATGACCACCTTTTCATCCTCATCCTCTACCTCATCCTTGATAACCACTATTGTCTTGATTATTTTAAATAGTGGTCTGGCATGTTTCATGCACTTGAGCTTCATGACTATCACTAATAAAATGATAGTCATTAGTGTCATAAGTATAGGCATCACAAATTTTACAATAGTCAGACACCTTAGTTTGCATAGATTATTGAAAAAGAGGGAAAGACTGCACATCATGTTCCTCATGACATATCTCACATGTTTGTTTGAGTATCATGCAAATGTTCTTGTATAGTAAATTACTTCATGTATAGCCTTTAATTTGTAGTCAGTACACCAAACACCACGACAGGTCTCATGTGCATTATTGGTTGTCAGTTTCTCAATTTGTGATGCCATGAAAGCTATTTGGGCTTCCATAAGGGGCTTGATTTTAGTATTAGCACTTCCAACTACCTCATCACAAATAGTTTCTTCTAAAGCCTCATGTGGGGTAGTGAAAGTTCTTTGTGACAAGGTTTGATGGAAAGTAATAATCCCCCCATAAACCATTATGCATGTTGAGAATAATTAAAATCAAATGATAGTTTACACAATAAGTTCTCAAACCTTGCATCATACTCATGCATACTCTTTATAATTCCTTGCTTTATGTTTTTCAACACTTTATGCTCTGTTACTCAAATTTAGGAATGTTGAACTCCTAATGGAAGTTTGTCGTAAGATGATCAAAGTCAAAAACTACTTGATGAGGGTCAAAATTTTGGTACCACTGATGTACACGCTCTAACAACATAATTGAAAACTATGTGGCCTTACATTCAGAAGATGTGATGCCTCATGCCCTCTAAATCAATTCTCATTTATGGACATGCTCATCTCCATTATCCAACCCTTGATATCTAGGTAAGTATAGTATCATTTTACAGTACACCATTATTGGTTGAGGCACTTGAGTAGGTGGTTATTGGGAAGCTCAAGTTTTGGTGCCTTTAAGAGGAATTCCACTTCCTCCTGCACCACCTCCTAGTCCTCCTCCAGTGCCTCTGATAATATTGATTGTGCTATGGGACATGGTAGTTAGTTGGTTAACCAAATCTGGATTTGTACTCTATCCTTGAGGGCCAGGTCCTTCAGGCATCCCAAATTGTGCCATAAAATTACCTTAAAGAGGGGGAAAAAAGTGCTAAGCTTATAAGTGCTTCAAGTAGCTTATATTCAATATCCCTTACTAGTTTAATCTCTAATTCATCATTATCTATATCCTAATTTCATATGCATACTTTTTTTGACTCAATATCATGAGCACGTATGATGGTGGGGGAGCCTGGTTGGTTTAGATTTGATTCCTCAGTTCATATTTTCCAATTTGTTTCTCCTTAATATGATAGAAGTAGCATAGAATATGGCTCAAAATTTGTGGGGTCCTCATGCATTTTTGCTTCCCTATAACTTCTAATAGTACTCCTTTAGTTCTCCCAATCTCTTATCATGTTGTTAACTCCCATATTTCCTTACTAAGCTTCATCATACTTTCATTTCCATAATGCACATTGGCTAGATACCATTCTAAACCTATAATCTTCTTCCCATTATTTTCTCCTTCAAAATGTATGGCTCATACACAGGAGTATTTACCTCTCCATTGTCATAGTTTCAAGTCCAAGGTCAACAAATAGCTTATTGATTTCAAAGGCAAAGATCCTAATATAATGACCATGCAATTCTCAAAGAAATTAGAACTTAACTTCTTTAGGACATGAATAGATGGTTACATCATACTCTAATATTTAGTTGTTTAGAACTCCTTTCCACCAAAATTTTATTGTTTATATCTATGGAACTCCAAGTCATGCTAGAGCCCCTTGTCATTCTAGCATCCAAGGCTACTTCCTTCCAAGATTCTTTGATCACCCTTGAGCATATGTTATCAATCAAGTATGTAAATGAACTAGGACCTTTGAGAAGAAAGTTTCATATAATGCACTATAGAGATTCTGATCTACCCACCACCATGTAGAGATTCTCCGTTCAATATATGGAACAATAAATTTATATACAACATTATGAATCTATTATTCTATATTTTCAAGGGTAATATGATCAAACATATTCCATGATTATGCTTCAAGTTCTTCGGGTCCCAACAACAGAACCAAAATATTGGGTGAAACTTAGATGGTTTCGGATTCAACACTGAAGTCTAACCCAATGAGCTAGTGCACTAGCCCTATCATGTGAGATTTCAGTCTTGCACACAATGAAAGACTAGTTCTTGAAGGTTTTGTATTACATTGTTATATTTTTGTTCATACTTATGCAACTCAAATAGAAATTACCTAACTAAACTATCTTGATGGTGGTTTTAGATTTGATTAACATTACTACAAAGAGTATTATCATCTTATATTAACATTGAAATAGAAAAGAAGTTAGGGTATAATGCATAGATATAACTAAACACTTAGTTCATGCTAACATTCTCCATAACACAAATTAATAAAATATTATATCTCATTTATTATGCTTAATGACAAGAAAGTAAATTTTTATCATATAATCTCCCTAAACATATTCATCTTAATATCCTTATAGAATTCATCCATCCTCGTAATAGGTTATAATAGGGGTATTTATACTTATTTTACCCTAACAAGGTGTTACAAATATTAATGGCATGAAGGAATGGTGCATAACAGAGTGAGAGTCATGACACTTTCAAATAGTTTTTTTTGAAGACCTAGGCCTGTGTGCCCCCTAGATCCTCTCTCTAAGCTATATCTCTACTTCCATATGTTATTTTATTTTTGGGTTACTACAAAACCTCCTATTAACAAGGTTAGAATGACTCATATGAACTATTATTTCAACTTCTTCCCACTTCCTGCACACTCCCCTAGTCTTCTACTTTCATTTCAAGTCTTACATTCTTAGGTTCTTTGTGACTTGTTCTCCTCTAACTGGGTCCTCTAATGCTATTCCTTCCATGTCATTATCCTCTCATGCCCCATAGGTTCTATTCCATGGTGTGTTAGCTTATGTGCCATGGTACCTTCGTGCCATGGTCCTTTCACATCTTGTCAGTTCTATGCCAAAATGGGACAACACTTAGTCAAAATTTTGGGGCCAATATGCAGTGTTGTTTCATGACTATGTTCATTATTATTTAAAAGGGATCCACATGTTCAATGAGTTCTTATCTTACACAATGCTTAGAGGTATAATAGGTTTATTTGAGCCTAATAGAGATCGAATGTGGGCTACTAGTTATTCTAATGAGATAGATGCATCAAGGTGAATATGATGACTATATGAAAAACAATAAATAGGATTGATTTTCATCTATAGTGGACCTATGTTCAGGGTTTGGAGTAAGAGCAAAGTTGTGGAAGAGTGAAAGAGTGTCAAAAAAGACACTAGATGAATGAGTTAAAGTGATTGTCTAATAGTGTAAATGACATATCAAGGTATAAATATGGCATGGAGAAGTGTCTTATCTTTTTTTGACATAGTCATATCATCCACATTCAATAGGTACCTATAACCACTTAAAGCAGACATAGTCATGGCTCAATCAAGTCCATGGATATGAGAATTTTGTCTTTATAATGAAGGCAAGTGGAAGATGGTGTAGAAGTCCAAAGGAGAGAAGTTTAGCAATTGAAGATTGTAGGTGGATCATTTAATACATTTTCAAAGTTTTTAAAGGGATTTATATCATCCTCAACAAGTTCTTGTTTTCTAGTGTGTTTCTAATCCAATGAGAAGACTTGAAGACTATTTGGTATAATGAAGGTTGATTTATTGAGTAAGGATTAGTCCTAATTGATCCAAATGTGGTTTAGAATTCATAGAAGGTAGTTTTAGCTCATTTATTGAATTCTATTTTCTCATTTCTTCTCTCTCTCTTCCCCTTTTCACCTATATCTCCCATTTCTCCCCCATTGAAGAGGACTCTCATATTAATTGAGAAGATTCTCATTTTTTTGGAGAAGAGACTCGCATTTGACAAGGTAGAAACCCTATCAAAATTTGTAATAACTACCTCTTGAAGCAATAAGATTATTTTTTTACCTATCTATTGTCTTTAAATTGTGTTTAGTAAGCTTGTGCTTGATGTCTTTGTGAAGACGTGTTCTTCCATGGTCATTATCTTTCTTTCTTGCCTCTTTTAAGGTATTTTCAAGCTATTTGTAGGTCTGAACTTGTGATTTTTATGCCATTAATGGATTTCTAGTGTGAATCTTAGAATTCCTCTTTGCTTCATCTATTGTTTGGTGAGCCTAGTTTAATAAATATTTATGCAAATTAGTTAGTTTATGAGATTGTGTGAGCAATAATTGTCTTATGTTGAGCTAGTGTTAGTTTCAAGCTTATGTGAGTCTCATTTAATTTTTTACATCACTCTTTCAACTTTATTAGTTATCTTATACCCCATTTCTATCCCTTTTCCAAGCATAATCATTAGTTTAGGTGATCTACCAAGAGGAAGGCAACCTTCTTCAGAGGTTCAACCTAATTACAGGATACCCATAGCTAGAGGTTTATCCAATATTATGGTTGGGAGTGAGA
This sequence comes from Torreya grandis, assembly GCA_037957365.1. Lineage (NCBI taxonomy): Eukaryota > Viridiplantae > Streptophyta > Pinopsida > Cupressales > Taxaceae > Torreya > Torreya grandis. The sequence continues at coordinate 5,892,311 of JARHVA010000341.1, forward strand.
GAGCCTAAAAAACTTTCCCACAAGGGTGAAATTCTATGCCACAATAGGTACAACACATTGGCTCAAAATATATTTGATTGATCCCTTATTTATAAAATCTTGCACTTGTCTTTTGATCTCTTTAATCTCCATGGTAGTAAATATATAATTTGCCTTATTTGGAAAGCCTACTTATGGAATTAAATCTATATGATGTCTAATACTTCTCATAGGTGTTAATCCATTAGGTGAATTGTTTTCAACAATATCAACATATTCTCTCAATAATTTCTGAATTTCAATGGGAAGATCACTTACCTTAGTGTTTTTCATACCCAGTTTAGGTTTTGCAATGAAGGAAAAACATGTCTCCTCTTCCTTAACCACTTTTAAAAATTTATTGATTAAAACCATAACCACCTTATAACTTATTTCCAATTCTTATTCATTTTCCTTTAATAGACTCAAAATGAAATTATTTCCATCCTTCAAAAGAGTTTACATGTTCACTCTTCCATCATGTACAACTCTTCTATCATATTTCCATAACCTTCCCAAAAACACATGACACACATCCATGGGCATAATGTCACACAAAAATTCATCTTTATATGACCCAATTTTAAAATTCACCATACCTTGTTCATTTACCAGAACTTGATATCCTTTAATAGACCATGAAAATATGTATGGGATAAGGTATGCTAACCTTTTCAACCCATATTTATCCACCATTTCTATAGACACCAATATTTGTGTTTTTACAATCAATAACTACCTTACATCAATTATCTCTTGATTTTCTAATAGTTTTGAATAGTTTATTTCTCTATGTAGGCTCACTTGTCTCCTTATTTGGTTTCAACAACATTCTTCTCGTCATAGGTTCCTCTTTCCTTGTTTAGGTTATTAATGTACACTATATATCCAACACTTTCTTCGTCACTATGAGTAATATGTTATGTTCTTTCAGGCCTCTTTATACTATTTTGTGTTTCTTTTAGGCACTTATAAACTTTGTGACTAGTATATTTATTACATCCAAAAAAAAATTCATAAAGACTCTTCCTCTAAATTTTACAAGGGATCCTCTCCCATGCAATTAATACCCTCTTCCTCTAGTATTATGAGTCTGATTCTAAGATCTATTTACTTCTCCATCAAGAGTTTGTTGTCTTATGCTTCTACTAGTTTGTCCCCTTCCTCTTGTGGGCCATCCTTTACCTATAGAGATCATTTTTTTTCTCCATGAAAAATGTTATTCTACTTTTAATCCATATTTATATCTCTCTTCCACACTTTCTCAGGTTAAGTAACTTGATATCATATTGAACAATAACACAAACCCAGTCACATATCTGGCTACCTTATCTTGATAATCTTCTACATTCCTATCTCTTATGATAAGACTATAAAATTCCTTAATATATTATTTAATACTTATCTCCTTTTATCTTACATTTTCAATCTCTTGAATAAACACTTTTGATAATCTAAAGACAATAATTTAGCCTTCACTTTCATCACCATTTGATCCCATGACATAGTTTTGTCCTTACCTTTCCTCTATCTTTCTTTCAATTTGCACATGATCCCACCATAAATATGCATGACCTTTAAAAAAATAGGAAAAAATCACCTTATTTGGTTCCTTCATTGATTCATAAGAAAAATATTTATACATCTTTGTGATCCAATCTATAAGTTTTGCATGATTCAAACCTTCATTGTGGCATGATGTGTCTAACTTAGGTTTACTATAAATCTTTGTAGTATCTCTAATAAATCTTCCCTTAGATTAATTATGTATATATACCTCTTCAAACTCTTGAGCTCCTTTTTTATCCTCTTCTTCATCTTCACTTAAATCTTCAGTGTTAGTTCCCCTTTTTTGTGATATCTATTTTGTATCTAATCTTGCTTAGATCCCTCTCATTATTTATACCTTGTTCATGATTATAGGATCTCTTTCTCCCTGACTTATTATAATTTAAATACCTTTATGTTCCATCACTTCATTAAATTTCAATCTTATCTTTCACAACATTTCACTGACTCAACTAGATTCTTCACACACAAGTCCCAACAATAAAAAATTATGCTTTGATACAACCTAGTGAAATAAAGAGGTATAGAGGGCCAAATTAATGGTTCCTCATTCCCCAATAGTGATCTCTATTAAATATCAAACACACAAAGACATGAAACATGAAATAGAGACACCACTTTATTTATTAAATTTTAGATAACATTAAATTCATGATTTATAAATTGAGATCATAAAGTCCCATAACACACTTTCAAGCTTAAATCTCTATGTTATACTCTGAGATATTCCTTCCCTTTTTAACACTACCAAATCTTCTCCCAAATATGTTGATCTATTTTATTCTTTATCTATGCTCTCCTCCCTCATTTTCCTTCTATAAGAGTCCACTAATTATTGGCTTGATATTCCTTCTCATTTCTCCCTCATCTACCATTTGGATTTTTACCTCTAACTTCTTGATATTCCCGAACAATTTTTTAAGATAATGATCATATGGGTGAGATGATAGCCTCATGATCACAGCTAACTGAAATCTCATGACTAGATCTTTATAATGAGACTTTAAATGCACCATTTTGTGTTGTAATGAAAAAATTATGGTTGCTTGAAGATAATGGTGTCACTTCCCTTTACCATGACTTTAATTTAAATAGTGGCCACAAGGATCATGGGAGCATGCCGTGTGTCATGATGTTGGGCTCTCCATATCATGGGAGATAAAATTTCCATGTGACCTCAATATTTCCATATAGACCTATGGATTTTTCAAATACACTTGATTTCAGTCATGCACCCACCTTTTGAATATTATGGCTCATTTAGTTTACAAACCCATGGGGTATTTAAATCCCCTTTTAAACTATCATATATCTACAAAGTGGCCCATATTTTAATTAATATTATTAATACATTGATTATGTATCCATCCATAGCTATGACCTAACTATTTGACTTTTGACTATTGATTAAGTCATGATTGTGACACTGGTCATAATCATGAGCTCCCAAATACATACTATTGTGCTTTGGACACTATGAATTATCAATAATATATTGGGTTCTACAATTTATTTTTTGATCTCATTAGGTCTAATGGTCTTCATCAACTAATGAATTAGTCTTGATCTATTAAAACTTAGGCCATTATAAATTTGTCATTGTGAACCATGAATACAAATAGTATGTGTATGTGACCTCCATCAAACCTTGAGACTAAAAAGTGGTCATTGTTGGATTATGAATATTTAATTGGATGTCAATACATTGATTCTTAGAGTTTCAAGTAGAATTAAGAGACCATGTGCCTTAAAATGTGACCAATGTGATCTTTGTGACCTCTAAAAATATAAAATGTGAACTACGATTCGTTATTGGAAAATACACAAGAACATAAACTATCTAAATTGATGCAATATATCCCTTAAACCTAAATTATTATGTATCAATATATTTCTATGGTTAGTTTTAAAGTGTTATGTTTTATAGTGACCCAAAACTATGTGTATTTAATCACGTATAAAAATTAATAATAAATGAACTCTTTAGTCTCTATGGGATTCATGAACTACATGAACCATGTGGACTTTTTTTTATGAACCTTGTGCACTCTATAAACCTTATTTCTCTATGAACATCATGTACTTCGTGACCATTTTATATATGGATAATACTCATGTGTTTTATTTTGGGTGTTTTCATGGACCTTGTGTGATCATATAACACTTATCACTTTCCCAAAGTCTCGCACTATTGTAATAATCTCTTATGCTACTAAAAAGCAATTTTTTTTTCTTTTAATTAAATTAATTACACCTATGTAAAGTGTATGGTCCCATTGGTCAAAAAGATACTAACATGAAGTACACATCAATACATAATAACTATGTTGTGCTTTCATCCATAATTAATCTTACCAAATTAATATGGGTGATTTACTAATTTCATCTTGGTTTTTCTTACACATATGTTATGTTATGATCTTGGGTCTTAACTATTATGGACCAACAAGAGAATATTCTTCCTAAGTCACTTGAAGGCTATAAAAAACCCATACTGATTGAGATCACAACACCATAAATATTTTCCTCTAATGCTTCCAACCCTCTCCCTAACCTTCCTACACATTGACTTGTGCCCACTGTACAAGTGGAATTATGGATATTATAGTTATCTTAGAATCCCATAGAATGTATTTATCAATAACATTATAGATATAAGATCCTCATTAGTTCAAGATCACTTATTATTTTATTATATAATTTTATTTGATCTCCACCCTTAACTAATATTCTCAAATTAAATATATATATACACATATAAATGCACACATATACTTATACTTATACGTATAGTCCCACTATATGACCACATTAATTACAAAAGCCTTAGACTATGTCTCATAAATAATGAAAATGTAGTGGCCACCACTCTAAATAACTTTATTTACTTTGTTGGGTGAATATTTTGTCAGTCAGCTATCTGATTGAGAAAAATAGGTCTTATCATCCACAGCAAAGGAGATTGGTCAGCCCAGTGTGTAGGTTTACTACATCAGAGGTGGACAAATCTCTCCTCTCATCAAGGGGAGGTTCCTTATAAATATGTAGGAGCTATATATATATATATATGCAAAAAATAACACTCAGGGGTAGGACAACACCATCCATCTCTCTTTTTTTAGAGATGATGTTTAACAAATAGAGGATAAAATCCTGGTGGAAACACTGAAGGCACTTCTCTTTTTTCAGAAGTGTTCTTGAAGAAAACAACAGGAGTTCTTTCAGGTAGTAAAAGTAACTGGTAGCCAAGGGCATAGTAACTAGCAGCCTAAGATGTAGTGCAAAGTCTCCACCTTAGCTGCCCAAAGACTGAGATACAAAGGACAATGAGGGCACAAAGTCATCCCAAGGTCCTTTACACAGAAACAGAAAGAAAACACACTGAAGGAAATTATGGGGGCACAAAGTCTCTCCATAGTTGGCTTCAGGACACCTTCCTAATTACTTTTACTAGTTATACTTACCAAATTAAATAAACAAGAACAAATTTAGAAGATAGACATAAGAACAATCTCCTAAAATGATACAAGTTATAACAGCACAAAGTCTGCAAACAACTTGCTTTTTCATTCAGATAAAATGATATGAACAACAATTTGAGCTCAAAGTCTCAGTATTCACATTTTAATTTGGGTAGAGTTTTGCTTCTATATTGGGAAGATCTCTTTTTGCATAATGAGAGAAATTATAATGTATAGCCACCAAGCAGGGCTTGGCGCTCTTTCCCATGGGACAGCCCATGCTATAGTCAATGCCTTCAATGCATTTCCAAGTTTTTCAAAGGATTACATTGAAAATAGGGCAGTTGTCTTAACGATGGCATGTCATTTCATCCCATATGTCTTCTCCTAAGTTTGGATCATCTGGTCTATCCCCTCTGACATCTGTGTAGCTATCCATTTTGTCTTTACTCTAAGTGACACAATCAAGCAACACCTTCAATGTTTGTAAGCCAAAATATCTGCTTAGTGGACTGTTCCACCTACTGAAATTACTTCTACGTAGATATTTTCCTTTTTGTCTCTTTTTTCTATGATTTGAACACCTAGGCTATCTTTTCCCCTTTATGATTTTGTCTTTTCCTAGAATTTGAGCTCTCAGGGCTATATCCTAGGTCTTGTTGATTCCTTACGCTCTTCCATCAGCGGGTCTTCCCATTAGTGTTTTGGCCTTTTGCATTTGGGTTTGTATTTAAGATTTCAAAGATCAACAGATATTTCATTTACATGAATTTGACATCTTCAGGCCCGTCATCTTTAGGAAACCAATGGCTAGTTTGTCGCCCTGAAATTGATGGATGTGGGGACATCACTAGACTTTTGGATCTCAATGGCTAGTTTGCGACATCCAACTTTGACATCTATGGGCCCATCACTTTCCTCAGCAATTCCTTCAGCTTTGTCATTTGATCTTCCTTAGAGATAACCTTCCCTTCAAGGCCTTGAGAAAGGTCCCTTTTTCTTTGTGAGAGCCCCTACAAGGGCACATACCCTTCAGGCGGTCTTCGGATGGCCTTCAAAATTATTTCTCCTCAGCGGGTTTTTGTCTTCGATCGGGATTATTTCCTTCAAAAAAAAGTCCAAAGGAATTCCTTCAGACTTTTTTTTTGAAATAAATGTTCCTTCACAACTTTGCCATGGGATTTCCTTCTGAAGGAATTCCTTTGGTCACTCGGCCTTTGAAATGGTCCACCTGCTCCCCGCCTGCCCTCTATAAGGGCTATCTGACCTCCAAGGTTGCCTTTCAAAAAAGTTGCAAGGGTCCATTTTGGCTCCTCCATGCCCTTTGTAAGGGCACTTGTACTTCGGGCTCTTAGAAGACCCCTTTGAACTTCTCGATTGAAAAAAGGGCTAAGTGTTGAACCTGTTTCTTTCCTACAGAGTCCATAGAAGCCAACCTACAAATTCCATAAAAATGAGTTCATAGATTTGGGGGAGTCCCTAGATGTAAGAAAATGGCCTATAAAGTCTATAGTTTTGAGGCCTTGAGAGTCTATAGATTTGAGCTTGCCTGTAGAGTCCGTAGAAGCCAAGTCCATAGTTTTCTCTAACTTTGAAAGAGTTTGTAGAAATTTAGCTTGTAGAGTTGGTAGAAACCATCTGTGAAGTTCATACTTCCACCTATAGAGTCTATATCTTGAGTCTATAAAAAAGGGGGAGTCCATAGATTTTTTACTATGAAGTTTGTATAAATTGAGTTCGTAGAAATGAACTTGCAGAGTCCATAGTTCCAAACCTGCAAAGTCCATAGATTCAAGCCTGCAAAGTCTGTAGATTTCTAAAAAAGCTTGAAAAAGAAGGATTTGAAGGCTCATAAAAAAATTTGAAAAGGGAAGAGAGGATTTTATTATATTTAACCAAAATAGTTCATAGGTTGTCCCAAAAATGAGTGACATTTTTGGGGACAACAGCTGGCTCCAGTCAGGGAACTTCCCTTAGTTAAAATTTTGAAATAGCTGAGGGGAGTAGAAACCAAAATATCAAGTGCCTTGAAGTATGCCATTGGGCTATGGAGTCATGCTACCCAAAAATAAAGGATCTAAAAAATGAAAATGAAAAGCACAAAATATAACTAAAGACTATACAAATGTACATATGTATAGGCAAGTTTATCTGATACTTCAAGAATTGAAGTGATTCAGACACTGCCCATTGTGAGATAATGAAAATGGCATTTCATCTTGATAAACTAGTAGGAAACCATTTTGTCCCTAGAATCGGTGATGGGTGAATGGAACTCTCCACCAAGAATCACATTTTCTGTGCACTCCTTTTGGCTCTCTCTTCTTGTTCCATGGAAAGACATGATCTTCAATCTAAAAACCGTAACTCCTTGCTCTCTCTATGAAGAGTTCCTTTTTTTGACTTTAGAGTACATCAGTATGGTCCACTACCATAGCTTGTTATTCTATTGGTTTAGTCTAGCACATGTTTTGATTTTCAGCATCAAACTCCTGACAAATTATCATCTCAGCATCTCCTTTGGTGTGAAGGAGTTTGACATCTTCATCCTGAGTAGCCTTCAATCCAAGTAACACAGATTCATACTCGGCAGTGTTATTGGTGTTTTTGAACTACACCTCTTGTGAAGGAGGAAGAATATCTCCTTGAGGATATATCAACACCATCCCGGCTCCAACACCGATAGAGGAATTACTACCATCAAATTCTCAGATCCAAACATCATCAAAAACTGATCTTCTATCAAATTTTTCTTTATTAGAGAGGGAAGATCCTTTTTTATTTGTACTGCACCCTACCAATTATTCTAATGTCTTATTTGAATCAATTCTTGGATTGCCAGCTACAGGACTTTCATCTATAGAAACATGAACACCCTGTGTGGTCAAGAAGTAATTACCCCTGCTTGAAGACTCAAATAGAATTTGAGCTGTAGGGGCTAACGTTTGGGTGACCACATATTTTACCTCCTTTTTAGAGAGCAATCTCTTTATTACACCTTTGACAGGGATCCTTGCCTTAGACAGGTCCATGCTTAGTTCTCCTCTCACATCCTTGCAAAAATTTCATCCAAGCAAAATACCATAGGATGCTGGGAGGTCAGCCACCAAGACAGTCATCTTGATTCTTTTGTCTGGAAAGGCTGCAAATGTAAATTGGGCATCTTTGATTTGCCCCAGTAGTGGTACTTTCTTGTTCTCTATGGAGAAACATCTACCAAATGTCTTGGTCAATGTGAGACCAAGGGATTCTACCACCTTGGTGGGCATGACATTGTCTGAAGCTCCAAAATCAATGATGCAATTACTCAATTTGTGACCATTTATCAACATAAAAATATAGAAAGGCTCTATTTTCCCAAGGGCAGTAGGAGGAGTAATGACAAGGTTGTTTGGGATAGACATGTTCCTTAGGGGATCATGAGTTACCTTCTTAGCTTCTTGTCTTACAGGGATGGTTGTATTCTTCACACACTCTACCAACCTGTCCAATTGCTCAGGATTGGCATGTAGGAATTCAAATTCAGTCATTTGGATTTTAGTTTTTTTGACATGGTCAACTATGTCAAATGACTGACATGGACTAAGAAGAGAGGATGGGAGTTCATCCTTTTGGTTTTTTGGAGGGGGAGGACTAATTTTCCAAGTTGAAGTTGAAGGTGCAAAATTTTTTGTGGTACTTACTTTTTTAGCAACCATTGGGTCCTTTGGCTGGAAAGGTAGAGTGGTTTCCCTCTTAGCAATTGAATTTTTTGGCTGAGGTCACTCCTCTACTTTCTCCTTATCAGCTAGTTGGGCTGACTGATTCTTGGACCAGGTGAATACCACATATGATCCCTTGACTGCTTCACCTTTACTTCTGGGTTCATTCTGGTAATTTAGGTAACCAATGTAGGAGTCACTAGCTAATTCTTCTTGATCCTCTGTGAAGAAAACAACATCATTTTCTTGCTCAAACTCAAGTTGAAAAGAGAAATCATGTTTAGTTTCTAGATATCCAACTGCTAAGTTAGTTGGAGGTGCTTTAAGGGCAAGGTTCCTCTATGGGGGAGGAAGATGATTTAGCTGCCCTTGATTCCTGGTAGCATTGCCTTGGTATGCCTAATTCTAAAATGTCCTCCTTGGCATATCCCAATTAGGGGGAGCAGACATACCTTGTGCCATTTACTTTTTCAATGCTAGCAGGTCATTTGCCAGCTTTTGCACTATTTGATCTGTGGTGCCTATAAATGGATACTCAGAAGATGAAGAGGATTTACCTCTATTTGGATCTCTCCTTATCTTTCCTGCCAAGATAAGGTCATATTCTCACTCAATAGCCAAGTCTTGATCAGCCTCAAGGTCTATGTGACCAACACGTCTCAGCAAAAAACTCACTTCAGGCAATTGTGAGTTGATGAAGAAGCATTTGAGGTTTTCACGTGTTGGCTAAGCAAATATAGGAATCCTATTTCTCAGCTTGTCAAACTTTGTAATGAAATCCCTCATAAGCTCATGAGGTTCCTTCATCTATGTGAGTTGGGCCAACAAAGCATATGTATCTTTTGTAGGCTTGAACCTTGCTTCAAATTTGGCTTTGAGTGTGTCCTAGTCAATCACTGATCGAGCTTGTAGATGGTAGAACCAGTCTACAGTAACACTTTGTAGTGTTTCCATGAAAATCCTAACTACCACATCCTCAAATTCCATTCCTATCACACCACAGGCTATGCTGAAAGTTGCAATATGTTCATTAGGGTGAACTCTCCCATCACCAAAGAATTTGGGGAAGTTCTTTCTTGAGCTACGTGGAAGTTCATGCAGAGGTGGAGTCAAATTGAGTGGGCCAAATGAGTTACCCCAAGGGCCTTAAATTGCCATGATGGGATTATGAAAAGGGGGATAACAAATCTGGGTTGTGTATGGATAGGAAAAGCTCTGTTAATAGTAGAAAAAGTAGCTCTACCCTATGTTGGTGTCCTGGTACGTGTAGGAGGAACACTCTTGGATCGTCGAACTTGAAGTTGGGGAGGGAACAAATCAAAATTTTCTTGCTGCACCAACTCAAAGATAGGGTCAACAACACCTTGGGCTCTCTAGATTCTTGTATAACATGGAGTTACCAGATTGTATAACAAAAATGGAAAAGAACTGGCATTGCTTTAGCTTGAAGCTTGAGGCTTCAAATTATGCATTTTATCTCAGTTGGCATGGAGGTGGAGGAAGATGGTAAGGCTATAATGATAGTGGGTAAGACACAGAATGGAGTCGTCAGAGTCTATAATGGATAAGGGTAGGGACTACTTCAATCTGAAACTTAAGGCTTCAAATTGCATGTTCATCCCTAGTAGAGTCACCAAAAAGACTGTTGGGTGAATATTTTGTCAGACAGTTGTCTAATTAAGCAAAATAGGTCTTATCATCCATAGCAAAGGAGATTGGTCAGCCCAGTGTGCAAGTTTACTACATCAGAGGTGGACAAATCTCTCCTCTCATCAAGGGGAGGTTCCTTATAAATATGCAAGAGTTATATACTATATATATATATATATATATATATATATATATATATATATATATATATATGCAAAAAATAACACTCAGGGGTAGGACAACACCATCCATATCTCTTTTTTCAAAGGTGATGTTTAACAAATAGAGGAGAAAATCTTGGTGGAAACATTGAAGGCACTTCTCTTCTTTTAGAAGTGTTCTTACAGGAAATAGCAGGAGTTCTTTCAGGTAGTAAAAGTAATTGGTAGCCAAGTGCGTAGTAACCAGTAGCTTGAGATGTAGTGCAAAGTCTCCACCTCAACTGCTCAAAGAGTTAGATACAAAGGACAATGAGGGCACAAAGTCATCCCAAGGTCCTTTACATAGAAACAGAAAGAAAACACACTGAAGGCAATTGTGGGGGCACAAAGTCTCTCCACAGTTGGCTTCAGGACACCTTCTTGATTACTTTCACTAGTTATACTTACCAAATTAAATAAACAAGAACACATTCAAAAGATAGACATAAGAACAATATCCTAAAATGATACAAGCTATAACAGCATAAAGTCTACAAACAACTTGCTTTCTCATTCAGATAAAATGATATGAACAACAATCTAAGCTCAAAGTCTCAGTATTTGCCTTTCAATTTGGGCAAAGTTTTGCTTCTGTATTGGGAAGATATCCTTTTGCATGATGATATAAATTACAATGTATAGCCACCAAGTAGGGCTTGGTGCTCTTTCCCATGGGATGGCCCACACTACAGTCAATGCCTTCAATGCATTTCTAGGTTTGTCAAAGGACTACATTGAAAACAAGGTGGCTGTCTTAACTATGGCATGTCATTTCATCCCATATGTCTTCTCCTGAGTCTGGATCATTTGGTTTGTCCCCTCTGACATCTACGTAGATGTCCATTTTGTCTTTACTCCAAGTGAGACAAATAGGTAGTGCCTTCAATGTTTGTAAGCCAAAATATCTCCTTAGTGGACTGTTCCACCTACTAAAATTACTTTTGCATAGATATTTTCCTCTTTGTCTCTTCTTGCTATGATTTGAGCTCTTGGGATATCTTTTCCCCTTTCTAATTTTGTCTTTTCCTGGCATTTGAGCTCTCAATGTTATATCTTAGGTCTTTATGATTCCTTACGCTCTTCCATCAGTAGTTCTTCCCTTTGGGATTTTAGCCTTTTACATTTGGGTCTGCTTTTAAGCTTTCAAAGATCAATGGCTATTTCATTTCTATGAATTTGACATCTTTAGGCCCGTCATCATTAGGAAACCAATGGCTAGTTTGTCACCCTAAAATTGATGGCTACAGGGACGTCACCAGACTTTTGGATCTCAACGGTTAGTTCATGATGTCCAACTTTGACGTATGTGGGCCTGTTACTTTCCTCGGCAATTCCTTTGGCTTTGTCATTTGATCTTCCTCAAAGGGGACCTACCCTTCAAGGCCTTGAGAAAGGTCCCTTTTTCTCAGTGAGAGCCACCGCAAGGGCACATACCCTTTGGGTGGTCTTCGGATGGCCTTCGGGCTTCTTTCTCCTCGATGATTTTATGTCTTTGGTCGGGCTTATTTCCTTCAGACAAAAAGTCCAAAGGAATTCCTTCAAACTTTTTTGTCTGAAGGAAATTTTCCTTCTCAACTTTGCCACATGATTTCCTTTCAAAGGAATTCCTTTGGTAGCTCGGCCTTTGAAACGGTCCACCTGCTCCCTACCTGCCCTCTGTAAGGGCTATCTGACCTCCAAGGTTGCCTTTCAGAAAAGTTGCAAGGGTCCATTTTGGCTCCTACGTGCCCTCCGCAAGGTCACTTGTCCTTCAGGCTCTTGGAAGACCCCTTTGAACTTCCTAATTGAAAAAATGGCTATGTTGAACCTGTTTCTCTCTTGCAGAGTCTGTAGAAGCCAACCTGTAAAGTCCATAGAAATGAGTTCGTAGATTTGGGGGAGTCCGTAGATGTGAGAAACTGGCCTGTAGAGTCCATAGTTTTGAGGCCTTGAGAGTCTATATATTTGAGCTTGCATGTAGAGTCCATAGAAGCCAAGTCCATAGTTTTCTCTAACTTTGAAAGAGTCCATAGAAATCTAGCTTGCGGAGTCAGTAGAAACCATCTATGAAGTTCGTAGTTCCACCTGTAGAGTCTGTAGCTCAAGTTCATAGAAATGGGGGAGTCCATAGATTTCTTATTGTGAAGTCTGTAGAAACTGAGTCCATAGAAATGAACCTGTAGAGTCCATAGTTCCAAGCCTGTAGAGTCCATAGATTTTTGAAAAAACTTGAAAAAAGAAGGATTTGAAGGCTCATAACAATTTTTGAAAAGGGAAGAGAGGATTTTGGTCTGTTAAACCAAAATAGTTCATAGGTTGTCCCAAAAATAAGTGACATTTTTGGGGACAACATACTTTATCTCAATCTAATAAAATTTTACACACTATTATAATCCTTATTTATGTCTACACAACCATTATACCATGGAAGGGATCAGTAGTCTCACTAGTATATAAGACTAAACAACTACCTACCACAACTTATGTATTGTTGACGTGGTCACAATCATATTCTAAAATAATGTGTCCCTAATACATATATGTGGCTATCTCCACCACTTTCTTGCAAACGTAGCTCAAATTATAGAGTTGATTTCATTACATAATTGGTCCATAGAATTTGATATGTTCATAGAGTCCATCAGTGATATGAATGTTACATTCAAGGAAATATTGTAGCCACCTAACAATCAATTTTGTGTAATCATTAAATGATGCCAAATATTTCCTATCAAATTCAAAATATCCATCGTATATATATGCAACTCAAGTGGTTCAAGTGTCTAATGCGTATATAAGTGGCCATGTTGATTTCTTAAATATATTAAGCCATAATCTATATTTCAATGGGTATATGACCCATACATAACTCAATAGAGTTTGGTTGTGGGCATAACATCCAAATGGACATGATATGGACTCATCATGGACCACTTATAGATGTGATCTGAATTTAAATTCAAACACAAATTATAACATGTTTGTGGTTTAAATAATCTTCATGGGACTTTCTTAACTTTCTCTTTGATATAGGATCACCATCTTACATACATACATACATATATGTATGTATGTATGTATCCCTCTCCCTCTCACTATAACCTACATACATACATACATACATACATACATACATACATACATACATACATACATATATTTATGTATGTATGTATATATCCCTCTCCCTCTCACTATAACCGACGTGGTCACAATGAATTCCATGCATCCACACATTACCAAACATTCTTCATATAGAATGTGGATGACCCTTATGGATTCCAAACATATTAATTATAGTTGAATTCATAGATTTTCCCAATCTCATAGAGTTCCCTTGAAATAATAGCACTGCATTTGATAAAAAGGATTAATAGGCCCGTTAAACCAAGTTTTTTGCAAGACAACTATAATGTCTAAATTAAACGTTATTGTTCATACAACACTTCGATTATAATATTGTTATTGAAATCCTAGGACTAATAAATCACAAGTTAATTAATCTACATTAATATTTGATATGGCCTATGCAAATATTTTTTCAAATTTAATATATAATTATCAAACTATTTTTAATTGAGTGTCTTGGTTTACATCCTCTAATTATGGTCACATACAATAATATAATTACCACATAGCTCCTCTATAACATTAGTTATGTTTGAGGCAAATGGGATACATGACAACAAAATAATTCTCACTAATCACTTTAAAAATTAAATACCCAAGTGCATGTCTTCCAACATATATAATTTTGTACTGGTTATACATTGGTATATTTAGCCCTAATATCAATATGATTCCTTTTTCAATATCACTTGTATATGTGATTATTTATATTGTAGATGTGCCTACAGAGATTTATTATGATCTATGACCAAGGACTCAATGAGGTGGCATATGGGATTAGGATACTTCATTCTACCACTAAAAAATATTGGATCATATTTTGTTGGTCATAGTTTCATATTAATTTTAGCACATGGATAATACGTAGTCACCATGCCATGTTGCATCTAGTTGAGGAAATTGTTACTCAATAATTTTCACTTTATATATTATGATCATAATTAGGTTAAAATATGAATATAAAGAGGATGAAATTAAATGGTTTTATTTCAATCAAATAAAATAAAATTTATTTCAAAAATATTTAAAAATAAATTGTATTAATTCATTATAAGAGATCAAAGAGATGCATTACATAGATTTATGGGATATATGTTCTCATATTAACCTTAGAATTAATATATTTCTCATATACTTTAATGTTATTTAATTACACAAAAGTGTTTCTACATTCAAAATTATATAAATAATTATCTTCAAATGAAGGTTTATTAATTAATTTAAAACTACAACAAAGAAACAAAATCTTCTTTTATTCATTTTTTATATTGAAATTTTTGAAATATATGAGTAAACACATATACTTATTTCCTTAACTTGATTAATCATAAGTGGAAAAAGATAGTATAATTTTCTTTCTTTAAATCCACACATTTCCATGGATTTCCATGCTTATAATGGATATGCCTTCTTACTTGTCCAAACATATATTTATCTTTCGATAATCTAACTTCCTATTTATAATAATAAGTTCTCATATTTATTTATTTATTTTTTTTATTTTCCTTTTTAATAACAATGTCAATTCTTAATCTTATGTAACAATACCCTTTTTGGGGATCCCAAGGGGATTTAGGTGTTTTTTAGCATCATTTGATCCTAGTTTCCACCTTGTAATTCACAAGGCTAAAGTGTACATGCAATTTTTCTTAACTTCTTTTGTATTAATTCAAATGTAATTAGACAATCATGATTTAAAGGTTAACTTCCTTAATCTTACATTACTCTATTTTAATGGACTATATTAATCCAAATGTAATTATACAATCATGTCTTAGAAGTTAAACATCTATTTTAGTTGACCACATTAATGCAGTACCCCCTAAAGAGCTTGTTAAATTATTCATAATGGTATTTCTTATCAAATATTAAAGCACAATAAAAATTGGCTCACAGAACACATAGTCATATGTTTTCTCTTCATTTCACTTGTACATATACAATTAAGTTAGCTGAGTTATGTTAATTTCACAAGGATGGATAGTTCTTTATCAAGAAAAAAATAGCTAATTATAAAAAGTGGCAGGTATTTAATATATTTTAAATTAAATTCTACCTTATTCATCGATAAATAAATACAAAAAGGATTTATAGAGACTTTTATCATCATAATTAATGCAATTTATTTGATCTATTCAATAAACATTCAAAATTCACATGCATTCTATGCAAATTGATCATAGTAAAATGAGTTTAATTTAAATTTATCTTCATCATTATAGATATTATAAATTAAATTCATTTTGTGAGAAAAAAATACAAAATAAAATAAAAAAGAAATGCATGCATCTAATAAATGAACTTTTTTTTTTCTCATCATAACATGATAATAAAATAATATATTTAAATGATAAGAGGATTTTGTTTACTACTCCACCTAGCCACCCTCACAAAAAATGCATTGTTACCATAAGAGGTGCTAAAAAATCTTTTAAATGATATATATATATATATATATATATATATATATATATATATATATATATATATATATATATATATATATATATATATATATATATCCCCACTACATTCTAACCCAATATTTTGGTCCCCAATGTTCCATCTCCAAACTATTGTTCCTTCGTTATCTTATTCATTCAATATTTTGATGTTATTTATTACTTATACTCTTATATGACCCTTCCCCATTTTAATCTCATTGATTAAGTTGGATCAAAGTATTGAATGAATAGATAAAGAAGTAACATTAGTTTGGGGATGGAACATTGGGGACCAAAATATTGGGTTGGAATTCAATGAATATATGTATGTATGTATGAATGTATTGGTAACCCCATTGATTTCCAACCCAATATTTTGGTCCCAATGTTCCATCCCCAAACTTATGCTATTTTCTTATCTTATTCATTCAATATTTTGATCCAACTTTATTGGTGAGCTTAAAATGGGGAAGGGTCACATAAGGGTGTAAGTAATAAATAACAATTGGATCAAGGTGTAAATCAAAAAAGTAAATATAAAATAACACCAACAAAATGGTTGTCAAAATATTTAGAAAAGATAAATTCATGGGTGACATAATCCACAATAGAATATTCAAGGGTTGTAATGATGTCATATAAAATGGGGTTCCTAAACTCACATCTACTAGAGATCTAAGTGTTGCCACATGATATGTAGGCATGCATAATAATAAATAATATTTCATGGATGGAAATGAAGACATTTAACCCCACAAGAATGAATAAACCCCAAAATCACCAGCCCTAAGACATAACCACCTCTCTCAACACCTTGGCAGAGGCCTCTATGCTATGTAGCAATAGTAATGGATTTGGTGGATGTGAATGTACTTTTGAATGCAAATATCTATTCTTATCCTTCTTCAACCCACCCAAAGAGATCTCATAGGATAGAAAACATAATAAATGGAGAATAATAATTGAAAATAAATAAGACCATCCAACCATTGTCATAGAATGCAATATCTATAATGGAGAATTATCATAATTTAATAAAATCCACTGATCATTAAATAAATCCAGATTGTTCAAAAAAATGGAAAAGGAATAAAAATCAAGCTTCCAAAACAAGGGAAATACAAACTATTAAATATGATCATCATATCATTAAGTTCAATTGTGTAACCTCCACAAAATGTAAAAAGGCTCACAAAGAGAGCAATAAAGGTGAAATTAATAGTGTGAAAATACTTCTTAGTCACTCGCATAGTCTATTCTTTATTCATTGTGATCAAACTCTTATCATTCTACTTTTCTCATATTATCCAATTGAACCCAATTAAATAATCACATCTTTAGTGATCTCATAATGTGAACCCATTGTACAAATGAGCCCAAGCAAGTAAACCTTTCTTTGATATTTTACCTAATTCAAATTACCTCAAAATCATTAAAAATACCTTCAAACATATTTATAATAAATAATTACATCCTTAATTGACATAAAATCAAAAAAAAATATAATAGATTACCATCTTCTAAATATTTCACCTCATTAATTACATAAAATCATCATAAATACTTCCAAAATACTATTTACATGACAACATCTACAACTAAAATAAAATTAGAAAAAATAAGTCAAAATACCATCTTCCAAATATTTCACCTCATTCAAATTACTTCAAAATCAGGAGGAATGATCCCAAACTACTTTGAAATAAATGACTACATCCACAATTGACACAAAATCAGATCCACAACCGATACAAATTCAAAGGAAGTATGGCAGGTTGCAATCCCCCAAATATTTCATCTCATTCAAATTAGAATCACATTTAAACAATTTTAGAATTGATGACACATGCCACATCCACAACTGACAAAATCAGAGGGAACATAATTAAGGAGCTTCGTGTTGTCATCTTCCATGTATTTGGCCATATTCGATTTTGAATACCTTCATAAGCCAATCTTGGATTTTATTTTATTATTATTTTTAATTAATCATGGTTTTTAAAGATATTTTATCTATGCTACATTTAAATATTTTACTTGCAAATGTTAGAATTAGACTATTTTTATTTTTCTATGAAGTGTTATAGTTGATATTAACATTATTTTATATTTATAATTATATTAATATATTATATAATAATAATAACAATTTTATTATATTATAATTCATAATATTATTAAATTTTAATTAAAATAATATATTTAAAATATAATATATTTATATTTAATTAAAAATATATATATATTTTTAATATAAATAAATGTGGAAGCAAAGTTTTGGAAGAAGTTAAGGCCTAAATTATTTTAACTTTAATTTTATTGTAAATAAAGCTAATATTAAAAGAAAGGTTCCAGATTCAACTTCAAAAGCTTTTGAATAATCTAGCTCTAGCAAAGTGGTACTAGAAATTGAATTAACTATCTCAAGGGCAGAGTCAAATGAACACTTCAAAGACATATCTCAACCCTTTAATTCTATTGAAACCTTTTTACCCTTCTTCCCAGAATCTGTAGAAGACAAGAGAGAGTAGATTGAAAGTGCAAAAAACAAAAAAATATTATGGTCCAAAAATCTTCCAATATGACCCTTCACTCAGAAAAGCCTTAGCCTTGAGAAGGATTTATGGAAGTTCCATGATATGGGTTGAATTTTTTGTGCTTGTTTCAGCAATTTTTTTATGTTTATTAGTTTTGTCATAGGTAGAGGTGTTCCATGTAAACTTTAATATTTTATCATCTATCTGTATTTTTTCAAGTTATAGGACCTTTCAAAACCTGTGCTTTAACCCTATCAAATAAAAAAGTAGAATTTTTATATTAATTATAAAAAATAAAGCTAGACTTATGTCATAACTTAATTCAACCTAATATCACACTTAAAGTCTCCTTTAAGTCAAACCTAAAGTCACTTTATATGTCAGTGTCACTTTTAAATTCTACTCTATTGATGAAATTAGTGTTGTATTTAATGACAAAATTGAAGTTGCACATAAAAATGAATCCAAAAAAATTATAAATTCTTCAAAATTTTAATCTTAAAATTTCTAAAAAATGCAGCATAATTTTTTTTAAAAATGTTATCCTAAAGTCACTCAAAACTCACTCCAATGTCATTTTCTAACATCATCTAGGTGACATTAGTAACTGATGTGGTGGTGGTGCCAGGGTGATGATTTTGGTGAATTCACCCTGTTTTTAATTTGTTTTTGTTTTTGTCATATAAATTTAAAATTAGATATAACATTAAAACAAGCATTCAAATATAAATCCAACTTTAAGGATGCAAGTTTATCTTCCAAAAATTTTTGTTTATTGATTTTTTAACAAATTTAAAGTAAGTTAAAAGAAACATTGATTACAATTTATATTGATCAAAATATTGTGATATATAACCATATATTCAATTAAAAAAAATCTAATAAATTTAATATGTAAAATTAAAATACCAATATATTAAATCTAAGAAGAAATTAATTCTAATAATATAATTGTATATATCATAACCTCATTAAGATACTGGAATAGAATTCGTAACAATAACCCAATCAAAATACAAATGAAGTCCTCTTAAAGCGAAAGACCAAATGTAGTGATACAAATTTCTAGTAAAACTGCGTGTAGAAAACAATCGCACAATAAACTATAGTTTGGAAACTATTTTTTTTGTTGGGAATCTTGATCACGTGAACATCACTTCTATGATACAAGACGTCTAGCTTAAAGTGGGATTCTCATTATCATATAATAAAGCCTCTGACTTGATCTGTACTATTTCCACAGGGTTAACAAAAACCTCAAATATTTTATGCTTGGTCTATTTGCCAGGAAAGGTAAAGCCATCTCCAAATATGTACAAGCATTGCATTCCTCTACTGATATTGACGCCGTACTTTTCTAAATCAAGCAAGCCATTATCTGGACTCAGAAATGTGTACCGTATTTCTGTAAGTGAAATGTCAATAAGCTTTTTGATATAATTTATTGCCTCATCTTCTGTACATTCTGGATGGTCTTTCATATAAGTAGAAATTGCTGATACTGTCTGTCCATGGAGCTTCTCATCCTTTAATACCCAATGGAAATTATCAATATTTTAACTCAGTTCATTTAATTTATAAATGTAAATATATACATATTTGGTTTTAAATAAAAATGAATAAATAAGATATAACATACAGTACCTCATAATCTCCAACATCGTCTATTAATCGTACAGAACTGAATAAGAGCTCGTAAAATCTGGATTGATTAAGTTATATGCTCTCTATAATATTATCTGCTAAAACCGGCCCCGCTAAAAGAAGACAGTGCAACATTATTGGTCCCAGGCCTGAATTAATTGTGGCGCACTTTATGTAATCTTCGAAGCTTGGGACAGATTTACTCATTCTCCACTGAATTTGTTGTAAGGTGGCCTTGATAAAATCTGTCCACTAAAAACATAATACCTTCAAATCATCTTATATCCCAATCATTAGTAACTTTCATTTCTCAAAATCCAAAATTTATCATTTCCCAAAATTAGGGATATCAATACAACAATCACACATTATTAATTTCAATATTAAAATATTATATTAATTTTTTCCATTGTATTAATGTTTATTAGTAATGTAATTTTTCATGTTATAATCTTTTTACGTGGATTTATTCCATATAGATTAGTACACATATGGTACTAGAAATGTCATATCTAACTTTAAAAAATATGATGGATCAAAAAATATTTATAGAAAAATTTAAAATTGTTTGAAATAATATAAATACCGCTTTTGTAATGTGTGGCATCATGTCATGTCCTAGTGGCCTCGCTTGCCAATTCATGCACTATTTTAAAAACAAATAGTACAATTTCCTTGAAATTGTTAGGAATGCTCTCTAAAATAGAAACATTCCAATCTTCAAAAAATGCCATTGTGATAAGTTTGATTTGGTCGAGTGTTGCATAGTCATCAAAAAGGTCATCAAGAATAGTCAATATGCATGAAATTTTTGAAAAAGCAATCCTGCAACTGGAAAACTTGACCTCATCTGCCCCACAAACTGCCCACAATAAAAATTCTATCGAACGCTCTCTAACTGCTATCGATTTCGAGATGCCCGAATCTATCCACCATCTAATATCAGAATAATCAATTTTTAGTATATTAAACAATAATTTAAAATTATGTTAAACATAATACATCTATAGTTAAAAATAAAACTACTTTTAACCAAAATTTATATTAAGAAGAATATAATTTTAAATAAATATACATCTCATCTAATTAATTAATTATTGAAAAAACACACACACACATATGGTTATAATTGATTTAGGTGACAATAAACTATATTATCAATCATTAAACCAAAAGATTAGAATGTTTATCTTTCAATCTAAAAAATTAAATATAATTTAAATAAATTAGTTTACAATTAAATAGTTATAAATAAAAAATTTATAAAAATAAATATTTTTTATGTATATATATCTTAAATATATAATTTTTATTAATATTAATAATTACTTTAATTTTAAATAAATTTTAAATTTTAAATAATATAATATTTCAAATATTAATAACAAATTGTAAATAAAAATAATTTTAATATATAAATCTAACAATGATGAAAGTCCTTGAAAGGATCCAAGAAACATAAAAAAAATTAAAGAGATTTATTTTTATTTAGTAACAATAAATATGAAGAAAGCTATAAATGTAAAAGGTGGAATAAGCAAAACATTTGAATTTTATTATTTAAAAAATAAGTTTTAGGCTCATTTTATTATAGAAAATTATAAGAATGGAAAATTTAAAGGAAACAAAACATATAATTTTGTTTAATTTTATTTTTTAGTGATAAATAATATAAGATTTGTGTTTATAAGTTTTCTAAATAATTATTAATTTTTTTAATGTGATTAAATTAGAAAACAATACAATGATGAAATTATTGTATTTTTAGAAGATTTTTTTTCAAATGATAACAAATTTATTTTATATTTTTCCAAATAATTTTCAAAATGTAGAAATATATTTGTAAACAACATTCAAAATGAAAAATACATATATAACAAATAAATAAAAAATTATATAACATTTTTAAATTGATTTTATGAATATAATTTTAATATATATTCTTTTCTCAATAGAAAAAAAAGAATATTCATACTTTAAGAAACATAAATACCCAACCTTAAAAGCAACGCTACCAAATACTATCCTTTCTAAAATATTTACTTTCTGAAATATTTATTGTTTTTTTTTTCCATATAAAATGACTTGCCTTTACTTTAGTCATAAAAAAATATAATATAACTTAATTTAAAACATATAAAGTGTGATTCAAATCAACATTTCCATTCGTTAATAAACTTTGTTTTACAAAGTTGAGAAAAATAGATTTTTTAAATTATAAATAAAATAGATCATTTATTTTTGTTATGTTATAAAATAATTTATAATTATTTTAAATACAATAAAACTTAGAAAATATTTTCACGCTAATCGTTATTAAAAATATTAAATTATAGGTCATATAACAACATAAACTTTATGACTAATTAAATTATCGCAATTTCGTATTCTTTTAAACTGTTTAAAATAATAATAATAATTACCTAGAGAGTTCTTTCATTTCCATCTGGTACATAGATTGTAGGATATTGAACTCCAATTGTCCTACTTCCAAAATCTTTACGCTATTCAATCTTGAAAAAAACCTTTAAATAACATAAAATCCAGTTATTAACATAAGTAGTTAAATCTTAGAAAGAGTTAAATTGAAACATTCTCAAAAAAATAATTAAGAGCTTTTACCTTGTATTATTTTTGTATATTTCTATGAATTTCCTTGCTTCCCATCTAGAAAATGTACAAGGCCATTCATATATAAGTGCGTACTCCACCTGTAAAATCAAATATATGACTCAAAACATTTAAAAAACAATATTACTTGTTTCAGCTCCTCTAAAGATGGCACACATATTTTAAACAATCATACCTCTTTTAAAAAGCTTTGATCATGTTGTGAAATATTGGTCCCTCCATATTTTTCTAGTACTTTCTTTAAGTATGTCATGCTAAATAATTTTGCCTCTGCCATGACCTTTTCTCTTGGAAATGAGAAACTTGCAGCTCTTAAAAGGTTTAGCATGCTTCTCATCACTTGTTCCTCTCCCATGTTATAATTACTATTTTCTCTAGAGTAACAGAAGAAACCATTCTTGTTTTTGAAATTCTCCAAGACATCTGTTTATATATATCATATATAAATACATGAATAATAATAAATATGTATAGAAACAAAATTAGAAGTTGGGTAAATTATTTTATACCTACGGATACATCATAGTGATGTAGTCTAAGAACCCGGAGTCCTAAAGCTGTAGTATTTAGATCACTCACAACACTTCTCCTCCCTGATCCAATGCCCACTTGTTCATTCCAAAATCTGTAATGAAAAATAAATCCTTCTGTTAAATGTTTATATTTTTAAATATTTTTATTTCTAAAACTCTTAAATCATCATTCATTCAAACATTTAATCCCACATTGATTAATATGCTTGGTCCATGACAAGTATATACTTAATAGACCATGTTGTGGGATGATGCCAAACAGAAGGTAGCCCTGATCCCTAAGAAGTAAGATGTATGAAGAATGTGTTAACAAACCTATAAACATGATCCAGAATTACTTTTATTTCATTTTGAAAATATTGATCGATTCCTAAACATTGAATTGCGTCAACCATCTCAAGACCATTGATTAGATCAGCATCTCCATTTTTCATTTCATTTAACGTGGTTTTAACTTCTGTAATCAGCATATCAACACGTTCACGATATATAGATGCCTGAAAAATACACACCCAATAGTAGAAAAGATTACATCAACAAAATACACTAAATTGATCAATAAAAAGGAGTACATCAACAAAATACACTAGATTGATCAGAATAAGAACAATAAATAAGAAATGAAGGTGCATATGTAAATACTCCATATGGTGTTTCTATGGATTGCACAAATGCATTGTCCCACTCATTGAAAGCATTGGATGGTATGGCAGGAAATGAACAATCACAGTTCTCAGCCTTCAAATTCGACATTGGAGAAACACCCCAAAAAAATGAGCTCAACCCAAAGCTTGCTCTATTTAACTTCACTGAGCTTGGCCTTACACAGCTACCTAGATACCTACGAGGTTCAGTTGTTTTTATTCCAATGCAAAGGCTATAATTTATAAGAATCAGAGTAGGATAAGTTAGGCTACGTGTGACGTCATGACAACGTAAACGAGATGATGTGAATTTGATCCGGGCTTCTTTTATTCATTTTTCCGTATTATAATCCTCAATTTCTTATTTTTCTATCCTATTATCAACGAATAAATTTTCGGGCGGCACACATGATTTCCCTCGCCATGCCGGCCTTAATCATGTGTATGAAGGACAAAATTGTAGAATCTTATTAAGGACAAATAGTAGAATCAGGATTACCTTGCGTCTTATTAAGGATAAAATTGTAGAATCTTATTAAAGATAAATAATAAAATCACGACTATTTTGCGTTTTATTAAAGATAAAATTGTAGAATCTTATTAAAGACAAATAGTAGAATCATTTTATTTTATAATCAATTTCATCGTAGAATCTTATTAATAATCTATCGTTTTAAGGACCATATGTATTATTTCATTATTAAAGACAAATAGTAGAATCTTCACCGACGAAACTAATTATAAAACGATAGATTACTAATAATAGAAAGATAAAATTATAGAATCTTATTAAGGACAAATAATAGAAGGACAAAATTATAGAATCTTCTTAAAATCTTAAAATTACTAATAAAATTCTAATAATAGAATCTTCACTGACGAAATTAATTATAAAACGATAAATTACTAATATAAAACTTTCCAACTTACAGCTACTTAAATGAGCTGCATGTGGATGACGATAGATACAATAACAAAACAATACAATTTATATTTTAAACTTCATTGATATTTGAAAAAGCACGTTGCATGGAGATGTCCATAGTTTTATAGATTTCTAGATGATTATCATCATTTCAATTAAATTTCAATTAACATCATGACTACCTTGCATTATTTTTACGGTGTTAAATTAAATTTCACTTTTTTTATTGGATTTTGTATGATATTTTATATATATATATATTTAAAATTTAGATGTTTCATTTGATATATTTTTTATATATCATTATTTTTAGTAAGTGATATATTTATATACAAAATATTATTACATATAATAAATGATTAGAATTATCTATTTATTTTTATTATATATTAATATATATATAACTTAAATAAATTTGAATAAAAAATATTATTTTTAAAATGTTTATTTTATTTATGTTAAAAAACTAACATAATATAAATATTTCCAAAATATTATCCATCAATATTATTATTATAAATTTATCTAAAATATATATTAATAATATTTATAAATAATTCATCATCATCATCATCATCATCATCATCATCATCATCATCATCATCATCATCATCATCATCATCATCATCATCATCATCATCATCATCATCATCATCATCATCATCATCATCATCATCATCATCATCATCATCATCATCATCATCATCATCATCATCATCATCATCATCATCACTTGTACATTCATTTGAAATTAGTATTGTTTTCATATGAAATCACTGCATGTGGATGCAATACAATACCATTTATATTTTAAATTTAAATGGCAATAAAGATACCATACAATTTATATTTTGAACTTAAATGATATTTAAACATGCTAGTGGCACTGAGATGTTCATAGTTTTATAGATTTATACACTATAATTTCATGATTATCGAGGAAAATATATATTAGTGGTAAATTTTAACTTTATGATTACTTTGCATTTATATCATGTTATTTATTTATTTATTTTATTCAAGTTTGTATGGTATCTTTTAAATATTTACAATAAAAATTTGGATGTATAATTTATTGTTTTTTTATATAATTATTTTTTAAGCAAGAGTTGTATTTATATGTAGATATGAGGTATTATTATATATAATTTTATAATACATAATTAATTATATATATATATATATATATATATATATATATATATATATATATATATATAAATAATTATAATTTTATGTAAAAAATATTGACAGATATTATTTTTTAAATGTTTATTTTATTTAAGTAAAAAAATTAATATTATATAAATATTTTGAAAATTATTTTATTTAATATTATTTATATATATATATATATATCATTTTTATTTAATATATATTATGAAATATTTATTAAAGATATAAAATACATTGCATTGAATAATATTAAATGAAGAAAAATTAAAAATCATTGAATATTCATAAAAATGTTTTATACACATTACATAACATGAAAAATAATGATTCATATCATATTCAAATAAATAAACTTGTAGTAAATACATGACAATATTTATCTTCTGAGGACTTTAGTCTCTTTTTCCCATATTTTTTGTTTGGAAATTTTTTAATTATTATTTTTCATCTTTTGATATTCAAAAAACATTACATGGGAGATATCCTTAATTATGAAACCTATTCTTTCCTTTTCATCCTATATTAATTGTGGCTTTCATATGAGTTAAAACTTATGCTTTTTATATTATATTTTTAGCTAAGTAACTATTTTTTATCAATGCTTGAAATTGGTTTGGGACATAATTGGTGCCCAGATCCCAATTTATTAACTACATAATATCACCTACTAATGATTTAAAAATCACAATAATGGCTATTAATGATCTTGAGAATCATACCAGCAGCCATGAACAACCCTAAAAATCATACTAGAAGCCATTAACGATCCTAAGAATCACATCAATGGCCATGAATGACTCAAGTACCAACAACAACTACAATTGAACTTGAAAATGTAAACAACGACAATTGGCCTCATATGCCATTCCTGAGATTTGAACTTGGGTGGAGCTTAGAACAACCAAAACACTTAATCAACTCACCCAAATCTTATTATCCTAATTTTTACATTATTAATGACCGTGCCAACTATAAGGTTAGTTATTGTGTGCCTCCCATTTATATTGGTATAATTTAAATTATATGTAAAATTTCATCTTCAAATTTCATTTTGGAATCATTTTTAAACTTCACTATACCATATGTCAGTGGTTCTAGTAGAACACTTCTAGGTTTGTATATTATAATTCAAATATACCCTAGATCTCAATTTGAAAAACCTCGTTATATCCCATGATTGGAGGTTAGCATGGTTCGTCATCTAGACTCTCTAATGGTGAATTAACATTACTTACTTTTGTTGCAAATCTATGTACGATAATTCATTTTAATGAATGTAATTTTATTCTATTTTAGTTGTACACATTGTCATTTTTTGGGACCATATGAATATTGTTGTCGAAATATTTTTTGGAAGCTCTATGTAATTCAACATTATTTCTTGTCATTAGTAACTTCCAATGACCAATTGTTTGATTTAAATCACTTATATTTTTAAGAAGCTAATGAAACTTTTATTGGCTCTTTCTTCTTCCTTTTTGTCTAAATATATTACCTAGAGTCCTAAAAGAACTTTGATATTCAGTTTTCAATGGTGCTTGTCTTTCAAAATATTTTCATCCCATCATATCTATTTTAATATCTTTCATAATATAAAAACCTTTTTGTTAGATATTACATCCCACTAATGCTCTATAATATTTTTTCAAATAAATTGATTATCATCATCTTTAAAATCATTATGATTTTCAACATATTTGAGAATATTATATCATTCGACATGTCAATGATTATAAATGAATTAATCTTAATTTTAATTTTTACATCATCATATAGTCCAATATCTATTTATATATCACAAAATGTCTTGTAAAAGTCCTTGAACCATTAAATATGACTAATCATTCTTAAGAGGATTTGTGGAGAGAGGGTCATAGTATTTTGAAGGGTTGGTTTCTAAGGGTCAATATGATGGCTATTATTTCATCGATGGTTCCATATGTAATCTTATGTTTAGGTTTGTTTATAGGGGTTAATGGATTTTTTACAATTTTGTTGATAGATCTTTACATATCATTGGTAGAGATGATTTATTAGAGTTTTCCCATTATATATTTTTATTCTCCTCTATTTTTAGAGAGATTTGAATCTCTTATTTATATTCTAAATTAATTCATAACTTTAGTTAAAAGTGATCTAGTTCATAATTATAATCTCTATAAAACCAAGGATTGAGGCCCTATTAAAATCACATTTCTAACCCTTTAAATAAATAACTATTATCAATAAGAATGAACCTATTTATGTGACTCACCCACATGGATGGAGGAAAACTTTGAGAATAATCTCGTAATGTATTCTATACTCAACCTCTAATTTGTTATCTCTATTTTGCCTTGGATTATGTGTCCAATATCTCTATGTGTCAATAACTGAAAAAAAAAATCCATAAAAAAATGATGTTTGTGTATTCATCAATGAAATATTTGTATGTTTTTTATTGTTATCTTCTTCATTTATATTTACAATTTGAACATCTCATTAGAATCTTTCAAATTAAAAAAATAATCTATTAGTCTATGAAAATTAACACTCTAATAATATGTGACAGGCTTCTTGTGTGAAAATATTTCTTTTGACAATTGTTTCAGTTAAAAGTCTCATATATGCTCTTGCTACCAAGTCATCCGAGCTTTCAATATTTGAAAGCTGCATCAACATGTGATAATATATTTTAAAACATTTAAAACAATTTTTTTCCAAACAGTTAACAATATAGTCCATTGCAACATATTGAAAGAAAATAAGCTGTCAATCTACATTTACTCTTCACAACTCTAATATATATAAATAATTTATATTTTTTTTATCATTATTTTGTATAAACTCAAAATTTTAATCTCATATCTTTAAATCGTGATATATCTTTAAATTGTGATATAATTTTCAACAGTCACATTGCATTGTACCTACAAACAATAATCACATATTTTGAGTTATGATGCACAGTTTCTGTTTAATTTCTATGCCCATAAACAATACGTTTTTTTGGGTTCAAACGCAGAGATACTGTTTAATTTCTATATAACTATTTAAGTGTTTGACATCTTACCTTAAAAACAATTCCTATGTAATACGCATAACATTTTATTATTCTGAAATGTTCTCGACTATCCATACATAGCACATTGCCGGAAAATTAAAAGTTATCCCTAAGAAAATCACATACCAAAATGGAAAAATTAAAAAATCTGTAAAAATATCCTCGGAAAAGAATATAAAATCTGAATACAGCCATTAATACCTAACTTAAAAAGGAAACTTTATAACCAGAAGTATTGGAAACCAAAATATTTCTTAATTTTATTCGTAACCCCGCAGGGTTTCTGAAATGTATCGCCATCCGATCATCTGGCTGGCTTATATTATTAGTTGACAGGGTTTCATGTTCACGCAGAACAAAATTGGTTCGGGTTTAGGGACGACATCAAATAGTATTAGAGACTAGAAATATTAAATTTTGTAAAGTAAATAAATATTATAATTTATAATTGTTTTTTAAGGATTTTTTCAATGTTTAATTAAAATAAATAATGAAATTTTCATCAATAAAATTAATTTTAAAATTAAAAGTTAAAAATATAAAATTTAATATAAAATATAAATATTTTAATTATAATTATTTTATTAATGTTTAAATAGGAAAAATAATAAATTTTTTAGGGAAAGTAATAAGATCATTATAAATTAAATTAATTATAAAATAAAAAATTAGAAATATTAAATTTTGTATAGTTAACATATATTTTAATTTACAATTAAAACTTTTTCATATTTAAATAAAATAAGTATAAGAATCTTTATTGATTAAATTATTTAAAAAATTATAAATTATAAATATTAAATTTTAGAAAATAAATATTTCAAATTATTTTTCATCTTAAATAAAATAAATAAAATATTTACCAACTTAAATTAAAAATTAAAAATATAAACCTTTATGTAATGAAAAAACTATTCCAATATACTACTTAAAGGCTAACTATCATCACATTTTGAATTGACAGGAATTACTAAATTGAAATTACAACCCTGACCCGATGTTGGGCCTACATGTTGTAAAGGGATGTTTTTCTTTAGAAATAAAATTGTAATAGATATTTTAAGAATAAAATATAATTTATATTTTAAATTTAAATGATATTTAAAATTTTTAGTGGCATCATTTAATATGGAGATGTTCAAATTATTATATATTGATATATTGTATTATTTAAATATAAGATAAAATAGAAAAGAAAAATTTATTTAATATTCATCAAAATATTTCATATATATTATATAAATTTAAGATAATAAATTATTTTAATTTTAAAGAAATAAAA
This sequence comes from Torreya grandis, assembly GCA_037957365.1. Classification (NCBI taxonomy): domain Eukaryota; kingdom Viridiplantae; phylum Streptophyta; class Pinopsida; order Cupressales; family Taxaceae; genus Torreya; species Torreya grandis. Next base: position 5,922,877 of record JARHVA010000341.1, read on the forward strand.
TTTTAATTAATATATAATATTATTTATCTTTTAGAAAATCAAATCTCTCTTTTTCAACTTTACATTTAAAAAGGGTTTTTTTTCTTTTTTTCTTTTTATTTTTAAATTTTTTTCTTAATGGTTATAGGTAAATGGTAGTAATATTCTTATTCCTTTTTAAAAAATTTCATAGAAGATTACCAAAATATTAACCATATTATTTATTTTTGTCCAATATCAATTATATCTTTCAAATGAGTCAAAATATGTTATTTATGTATTTTTAATGCCCAAACCAATAGTAAGTGTAAGTAGTGTGTTGGTCTCTTTTGTATTAGTGTAAGTGTAAATGTATATGTATTTTTATCTTCAAATCATATTAGGATGTAATTGTCAAACATAACCATAACATATGTCAGTGGTTTTCGGAGGACACTCTTAAGTTTGTATATTACATTTTGAATATACCCTATATCTTTATGTATAAGACTAAATTTATTCTAAATATTATATGTTAATATGACCCATGGATATTTAAGAATTATTAACTCCACATCAAGTTCATAATTTTGACCTCTTTTTATTAAATTAACACTATATACTTTGGTTACAATTTTGCATGTAATAGATCATTTCAATGGATGAAATGTTTTTTATTTTTAGCTATGCACATTATCATGTATGGAAAAATATGAATACTATTTTCAAATTTTTCATTAGTAGATCTATATAATCCAACATTTGTTCTTTTCCTCAATAAATTCTATTCATCAATTATTGGATTTACATCTTTTAGATCTGTATGAATTTTTAAAAATCTTTGTTGATTTTTACTTTTCTTTCTTGTTTAAATCTCTTATCTAAAGTAACAACTATAAACTCTTCAATTCAATATTATTATATGGTGTTTGTATATCAAGGCTCTTAATCCAATTAGATATTGCACGTTTTTTCATAAATTTCCCACATTTTATTCTAAATATAATTTCATGCACATGTTTTATGGGTTTTTTTTAAGTTCCCATGGTTAAGTATTGTTTGGTATTAGATTTATTAATTAAGATATATAATATTATTTAAATCATTTTTTTAATCATGTATCATTTTATTATTTGGTATTGGATCACATGAAAAAAATAGATGCTAATAGTTGTCATAAAAAGCACTTGATTATTATATATATTTTTATTTATGTCTTCACATCATAATGGTGTCATGATGGGTTAGGGTTATTTAAAAGATGCAAGTATTTTTGAATGAGTTTCAATATTATTTATATATTAATTATTATATTAGTTGATAAAAGTTTATATTAAATTTAATAAGCTTATATTTATGTCAAAATCGTACAAGCAATAAATATAATAATGGATATTCAGAAGTGAACATGGACAAAAACATCAATATTGGTGATATTATAAATCTTATATGTAGTTGGTTTATGTGGCACATTACCCATATAGACTCTTGACACCTTAGACTTGGTTGACATAAATATAAGTAAATATTTTATGTTAAATATCTTTAATAATCTACAATTAATGAGAGTGAGAAACAATGTTTAGAAAATCAAAAAGCTTTATGATTACTAAAGTATCGATATGATAATGTTAAAAGAGCCACATAAATTATGTTAAAAATTCAAAATATTAATTGAAAGGAAATGTGATAACAAAAATATAAATGTCTCTATTTAAATGATAAGTGTAGATTATTATTGAGTGAACCATTAGTCAAATGGCAACCACAATGGATAATACATAATTGATATTCATTATAATAGAGATAATGAATATAGAGATCACAATCCAAGTCATAGTGGTTAGAAGTATTTAATACACAGGTGGACTATGAACAACAAAAGATGAGAGGATTTGGAAAAAAAAAATTGATTAAAAAACTATAAATAATTAAATGTGAACAGAGAAATGAAACAACCCAAATGAAACACATAAGTTATAACAACATGAATATTTATATTCATAAATCAATTTTAATATGCCTAAATGATAGAGAGGTGAATAAAATCATTATGTGGTTTTGAGGACTCTCATGAAATGGAGAGTTAATATATTTGGAGATGAAAAATAGCATATGGCCAATGGTGGATTGTGACAAAACCTTTGCATTGGAATACACACAAAGAACATATTATGGGAATAATCTATTAATTTTTCACAGTGAACTATTATCTCATAGTATGTTATTTCTTAGTATATCCCATGGTATCTCAGTGGTAAAAATATATTGAACATGAACTAATTAGGTAGATAATTACTCAGTATCACCTTATGAGCTCAATGCCAACAATTTGAGGTTGGCTAGGTGGATCACAGTACCAAAAACACCTCATTACATGATATCCTTTGTGATCATTTTATGACCAGACATGTAACCAAGTTATTAAATTGTATTAATTATGTACTTGTGTTATAAATTTCACACATGTCTTGCATTCATTAATAACTAGTTAGATTAAGTTGATAAATGATAGAGGAAATTTCGTAAAGCTAACATGATGTGTTTATTTTGTTTACATTACTAGGGTGAAATTGAATTCTAAGCAAAGGATTATTTAGCATGATACTCATTATAATGATTTAATTCACTATGATTAATGTTTTTAAGTCACACCTATTTACATTACTTTTATATTATGCATTAGCTGCTAAATAATCTTCGCAAACATTATCAATTGTAAACATGAATTACATTAACAAAACACTTGGATGAACTCGTCATTCATTTTGTAAGATAATAAAGGATTTCATGAATGATTTAATAATATAATAATGGGTTATTAATTAATGTGGGCACATATAATTGAGGGTAAACCTAATAGGCACAACTATGCATTTGTGTTGAGATTAATATATGGCCGATATTAAACCTTGGTCCCAAACATTATCAATTGTGAACATTAATTACATTAACAAGACACTTGAAAGAACTCTTAATTCATTGATTAAGATAATAAATAATTTCATGAATGATTTAATAACACAATAAGGGGCTACATACTAATGTGGACACATAAAATAAGGGTAATCCTAATAGGCATGATTGTCCATCTATGTTGAGATTAATATGTGGCCACTAGTAGATATATGTAAGTTGTTTAGATTTAAATATGTGAAATACTTATATTTATAAGTTGTTATATGTTTTTAGAATCTTAAACATCACTTCAAATTTTAATGGAATTAATGTGAATTCCCATAGATGCTTTACCTACAACAAAATAAATAGATGTAGTTGTTTAAACCTAATTTGAATGTGGATACTTACTTGGGTAGATAGGGTTAAGGATATATAAATGATAGGGCACAAGGGTGAATATCATATCCACAACATGTCAATTAATATGTTAAACTCATATATACCATATGCTGAATTTATTAAACTGAGATAGGCCATTAATGGAAAGTACAACTATGTTAGATATAGAAATGACATAAAATAAGGTAGTTAGTTGGTTTTGATGTTAATGTAGATCTGGATCCAGTATAGGTATAAATCAAGAGGGAAGACATTTTTGGAACAATAGTCAGATTCAATATCTGGTGTCTCTGGCTCTATAGATAGTTATGTCAAACTAGGATAGTTGCATCAATGCTAGTGTCTTATATGGAATATATGCTCAAACAATATGTAACCATATGAATTCTTCTAGGTTTTTCTTTACTTTCACTCTATTGAAATCACTATTTCATGGACTGTCAGTCCAGGTGAAATACAAAAATCATAGCTTTCCATCTTCAATTTGACCTTGGCAGAAAATGATTTAGTGCGCCCACGGTGTTGAGCTGACCCACAAAGACCCCACTATCAAAGTTCATTACATACATATATAATACTCTAAAACAGGGATGCAGGCTCATGTATTTCTCCCCTATGTGTTGGCTTATGTGTGAATCATGAAATGTGTGTAAAGCAAGAATAACAATGATCTATCTTGTTACTTTGAAAATAAGACCTTGTGATTGTTATTTCAATACTTCAAACCTTCAACTGGGTTGTTCCTTTGAATGATATCATAATAGGGTAGAATATAAAGTTTTTGATAAATTGAGTTCTTATTGAGTTCTTCTGAGTGTTATTTTGGTCTAATTGATAGGTAGTGAATAAATGATGGTTGATGTTATATTTATACCAATCCTATCAAGAGATAACTTGTATCAAAGCTCTTATTTAGACCATTATAATATGTTTCATTTACAAATTTGATGACTTAAGGGCATTGAACACTTGCATCAGGGTAGGACAAGAATGTCAATGCTATTATCTATCCTTGACATTAGTGTCTAGGGAATAAAAGAGCATATATAGGCTCAAAACTTGTAAACTTGTAAGATGAGTAATTTTAAGTATTCTATGCAAGATGGGATGTTTTTATCATTAATATAAGGCTGGTCAGACTAAGAGTTAGGCTAAGTGGCACAAGATAGACTATATGTGAGGCTTACATAAATAAGGAATATGTAGGAATAAGAGGAACATCCAAGGTTTGAGTTTTCCAAGTGTACAAGATTGAGGTGCTACATATTACCAAATATCATCTACATTTCCCCCTTTTAATCTAGTAATGAAATTACTCATTTAAATGAAAGGAATAAGTACCTAGGTGTATATACACACCTTATATTTGTTTGAGTATAATTTGAGTGCTTTGCTAGATTTTAATTTGTGTGATTTATTGGTGACTAAAATACATCCAAAATCATATTACAATGTATAGTAGGTGCATATAATATAGGTTAAAAGTAATTGAAATTGAAAGAGCAAGGTTTAGGAGTACACATGTGTGTCAATGTAACTTCCTTGCCTATTGGTAAGTTGTTTTTAAAAAATATGTATCATTGAAAAGGTATGAAATAAAAACTATGATAAATATAGACAAATATTTAAAGTGAATATATCCAAGGAGATAGAGAGAGAGGTTGTAAGGCAGAAGCTTAAAACTTTAAAGTGGAAGTGAGTTGCCATGTGGTAGTTGAGATTAGGTCAACCATGCAACCCAATGATACTTATAACCTGGTGATTTTGGATGATCAAGTCCAAACTAAAAACTTATAAATATTGAGTGATTTAATCACCTAAACCATACCAAAAGATGAACTAAATACTATAGTAAAGTGGGTGACTAAAGTCTATAAAAGTCCTCTAGGTATCAATACGTGTAATAGTTTTAGAATTTGAGATTGATTTGGATTTTTCAATGTTAGGTGCATATTACATAGAATATGTACCTTAGATATGTATCATGTTGAAATTATGTAAAAGAAAATGGTACCATGTATATTTTTCTTCCATAAATGTGTATCATAATCATATAACTATGTGCTTTGGTCAATTTGGATAACTGTGTAAGTGTGGAACACATGATTACAAAGAATGCACTAATATAAGTACCAATATGGAGTACATGTTTCTAAAATATGCTTCAGCTATATATTGGAGATGTTGAATATTGAGTTGGTGTGAAAACATACTTCTAAAGCATGGCCCCACTAAATCTATGAATCTATATAAGTACCATATTGAATGAATGTGTAGAACATGTTTCCAAATCATTCCCTCACTAAATCTAAAAACTATGAATATGTGAAATCCATGTATATATGACATACCCCCACTGAATCTACAAATTGGTATAATTACTAAATACTGAATAAATATGGAGAACATTCTTCAAAAGTATGCCCCTACTATAATCCTTAAATTATGAATGTGTGGAGGCCATGTCCATATGACATACACCCATTGAAATCTAGGAATTGGTGTAAAGTGTGGAGAACATGCTTCTCAAGCATTCCCCCACTAATATCTCTCAGCCCCCCCCCCCCCCACCCCCCCCCCCCCCCCCCCCCCCCCCTTAAGGTGAGGTGAAAATAGTACCTAGAAGTTACCTCACCTCCAAAGGGTAAGATAACTATAAATCTACAAATGTAATCATGTAGCATATAGAATGAATATGTCTAGGTAAATGTATCATTGAAGTGGATACAACCAATGTGATCACATGTAGGCATAAGATGCATGATAAATATCAATGGAAACATATAGATAATAAAAATACAATCTCAACAACCAAACAAACACACACATAAGAGCACTCAAAATCAAGTCAAAAAATAATGGTCCAAGGAGACCACAAACAAGTGGCATATTCAAATGCCACAAAATCAAATGGACATGACTTAGTCCAATGTCCACAAAAAAATGAGTGACATATTCAAATGTCCATAAAATAATCAATGACATGTTAAAATGTCCAATAAGGAAAACATAGGTACATGGGTTACATACAATTAAGCATATTCAAATGCTCGAACAAGAAATATAATAACAAGGAAAAACACTCAAGGAAGTGTATAAAGTAAAGCATATACAATCTGCATAAACTTGTCATAGTGGCCCATACCTTCAATGTACCCTTGAAGGTACTACAATGCCTTTCAAGGTATCTTCTAGGAGATACCTTGAAGGCTATTATATTACCTTCAAGGGTTATATTTTAATCAACATACCCCTTTCATTTTTTGGGAAAAGGGACCCATTACACCTTGTATAAGTTCAAGCCTTTTTTATAAGGTCTTCATTCTAATAAATATTACATGTTACATATAAATTTTTCCATCTAGGAAATACAAGTGAATGCATTTTGCATTTTAGACTAACTTATTAAAATCTTTTAGAAGTTTTGAATTTTTAGAGGTTTTTTTTGGAACATATGCATTTTGGTCTTTAAAATTTGGTATTCAGCCAAAGCATTCAAAAATTTTGTTTGTAGTTTTGGATCTTTAAAAATATTGTATTTTTGCCTTCACTATTTGGTCTTCAGCGCATGTCTTTAGAGGTTTTGTTTGGCAAAATTGTTCATTATTTTTATTTCAGTTTAACTTGGTCATCTATAAAAGCATTTTAAAATCAGCTCTTTGATTAATTATTGATTAGGTATTCGGTCTTCATAGATTTTATTCACAGGTTCTGTTTGTAGTTCCTTATTCTACGAAAATTAGGCATTCAAATATTTTTTATAAATTTACTTGGTGTATTTTTGCCCCATTTCTATTTGGTATTCAGATTTTATGTTTGGGATTTATGTTCAAAAATTTACCCTTCAAGAAATTACATCAAAATTTATGATTCAAAATTGGTGGTTGGAAATTAGATCTTCAAGATTTTTATCCTCAATAATTTTTTTTATGTGACCAACACTTTGGTGTAGATGAGTTTGGTCATCAAATTTCTTATTCAGAGAAAGTGTGTAAAAGGTTATCAATGGGTGTTATCCATAGGATGAGTTTAGTCATCAATATTTTTATTTGGACTTTATGTTTAGAATCCACAATTCATGATAATTGGTCAGTTCAATACCAATACAAAACTAGATCCCTGACTACCAAAATCCTACTTGGCATAGATAATAAAGCAAAATATGAAGACTTAATGACATTATTCAAAATATAATGATGTGGCATACCCAATGTATGAAGTGTTGAAATTTGAATTTCACAAGTAAATATATTTCATAAACATTGGAAATTAATGGTGAACGAACTAGAATTAAACTCTAAAGATATATCAATCACTTGAGACTATCGACATACTCATTTATCAAAAACCAACTTCAAGATAAATTATTTCCTTGCAAACAAGACCTAATAATTTACGTGTCAATTATAAAAGTGAATCTAGTAAAGGTGAGCTATCATAGTCTAAAATCCAATCACAATAAATTAACCTTGGCCTCTTCATCCAAAACATTCAGAGGAGTTTTTATAACATCTAAGTTGTTAATCAAGGATTTCATTGAATACACAGATAATGTTTTTGACACCACCATTTTTAACTTGAATACACAGATAATGTTTTTGACTTCACCATTTTTAATAATAATTACACCAAATATTCATCTCTATGGGACACCATTGATGCAATAGATGCCCACATTATGGAGGAAATTATAACACCAACACAAAATCAATTGATAGCAGATCTACGTCCTCTCAAATGATAAGGACTAAATTTCATAGTGTCCAATCCCAAAGTCATGCCATGCATATACCTACTACAAGATCTCTTCTTCGCTAGAAAGATAATGTGGGATAAGTACTTGCACCATCTGGAACACAATACTAGAATGACCTTCATCTCAAGATATGTATTCCAAAGGTATTTATAGTTTCCATTTTCATATTCCACTTATGATTTGCATAGGGTGGTAGGGTGTAAAGAAAACAATTTAGTTAACAAAACAATGAGCAAGTGGATAATCCTAAATTATCATCCCAAAGGATAAGGATCACATACCTATGACTAAGTTTAGGATTGGGGTTCACATTGGGATGGCCCTCCTAAACATAGGATATGGTTTCCTAAGCATCCATTTTCTTCACCTAGAATGGGTTCCATTATTAGATATGATGATGACTTCAAACTCGACCTTCCCCTTAGGGGAGATAATCAACATTAGATTGGGAGAACAAGTTTTAAGAAAATAAAAGTAGAATGTTAGTGAGAACATATATATGATGTCATACCTCTTAGACACTATGATGGGAATGGTATATATGAGATATGGGTCACTCTTTAATTTGACTCTACACTACATCAAAAATCACATTTGTGATTATTATTCATTTTTACACATATACACATTCATCAAGAACATCACTCACATTGCAAAGGATGTGTATCCATAGGTATGATATGAAATTCATGAAGTTATACTACCAAGGATTCAAAATCAAATTTAGACACATTGACACCAAGGGGTGAATATTGGTTATACACAAATTACATAGTGATTATGGTCATTGGAAACAAATCCAACCCCTTACATCTTCCCAAGTACATGCTTGATATTATAGTAGACCAAGAGATAAAAATTAAATTATGGTGGAGTGTAGATGATGATTTGACAACGATTAAGAAGAGTAAATTATATGGTTCTCATATAATAATAGGTTAAATGTGCTACACAATTTGGAAGTGCTTTGGAGAAGTGGGCAAAATGATAAACTACTATTCATTTCTCACCTTGCCTCATAGGGATTGGGATCCCCATGGTAGAATTTAAAACCATATCAAGTGTATCAGTACATCCATACCAACATGATCCCTATGATCATGACTTCTTATTCTTTAATGCCAAGGATGATGCTTAGGTCTTGGAAAGGGCACAAAAGAAAGGATTGGAGACAAACATATAAATATCATATAATAAGAACCCTATATCTCTATTGTAGATGTAAGACAGAGGCTCCCAAGCTTAGGTAGATGCATTACCTCAAATTTATTGATTAGCAACCATCCATAACTATTGTCATAACAAGGAGAGCCTTCTCAAGAAGTTACCTAGACATTGAAGGCTATTAAGAAGGATCTTGGAACAATTGAATCTATATTTGGAGGAGATAAAGGATATCCAATTTGCATTGAATCTTTAGATTCATAGGTTGCAGACCATATGGCTTCTCTTCCTATGAATTAACTTACAAGTGTGGAGGTTTCATCTAAACCAATTCCAGAGGCCTCCCCCCCAGTTAAAAATAAAACATTTTTATAAGATAAACCAAGGTCTCATCCTCTTAGAAAGGACCCAGCTATTGAGGAACAACTAGTAAGAGCTCCATCAACTCAACAAAAAACTACAAAAGGAAAGATTATTAGTGAAGAAAGAGAGGTAAATGAAGAGGAGGAGTTGAAAAGACACAAAGTCCTTAGCCTCCAGGACACTAAAAGAAAGGCACCTCTGTATGGAAATAAATTAGGTAAATAGACAACACCTCTTGTCTCTACTACTCTAATTTCCTCTTTTACTTCTCTTTATATAGTTGATTTGGTTTTTCTTGATCCCATTTCTTAGCTACCCCTAGTCACTCCCAAGGTAGAAGATGTCTCCTCTACCCTTGTTGTCTCCATTTTCTAAATTGTTTTTACTCCACCAGTTATATTCACATTTATAATGAGCTACACTACTTTTGTAGCTCATCTACCACTACCCCATCACCCCTTAGATCCAAAATGAAGGCCTCAAAGAATGTAAGGGGAGCATTGAAAATTTTCCAAATTCATGTATCATCCACTCAAATATACTTTCTAATGCCTTCATCTCTTATTAATGCACCATTATGACATCTTCAGAGAAAGCTGAAAATAAGAAACCAATATACACCATCCACTTACTATCTCAACATGGGGGAGTACAATTGTCTAAAATCATTTAACCTTCCCTTCCTAACCAAGTACTTAAATAAGATTTGAAGGAATCATCTAAAGAAACATTGGTTGAGACTAAAGATTAGGATACTCAACCAATAAACCCATCCCAATTGGTCATCCCTTAGTGGGTAGATTATTTAGGGTTAAAGGCTTCCCAGAAGCCAAACCTCACATTCATAGAGTTGCCTAAAGTGAGATCCACATTTTATAACCCTACAAGGAGTGTCCAGAGGGTAAGAAAGAGAATATTGGAATATAATATTGGATAGAGATTATCCTAGAATAGAGATAAGATATATTTACCTTATCTAAAATAAAGAAAACTAATTTGGGGTAGTCCCCATACGTGGAGGACTACAAGTCCTATCTTAAGAAACATAAGGATGCCTTGTTGGAATAGCATGCGGGAACATAAAAGGCTATGGAAGAGATCGATCATGAATTAGAGAATGTAAATGAAAAACATTTTCAAGTTTTAGAGAAAATAAAGGAACAAAAATAGATAATTCACGTTCCTCCTAAAATTGAAACTCATGTGTAGAATGCTACTTCTAGATTGTTCAACATTCTTGAAGCCATTACTGCAATGAGGGTAAGTTGATCCATAATTTAGTTGAGGCTCATAAATTATTTAATTCTTTGGAGAAGGATGAGAATAAGTTGAAATTCCTTATTTTTATAAAATTAATAATGCATACAACCACCTTGACTTGATGGCACCACTAGAAGCTTCAAATGCCCCCAACTTAGTCATCATCAAGACTCAAGAAGATTGGGATTGGATCATGATAGTTGAGGCAGTAATGCTTAAGTATGTCAAACATGAATCTCTCATTTTGTAGATCTTGTGAGAGTGAAATATCTCAAAATCATGAGACTCAGCTAGTAGGATTATAATAAGAATCAAATTTGATCAACTTCTTCAACAAACTTCTTCCAACTTCAAGCAAAGTCTTCAGGGACATTCATTGGAGGATATTAAGGCTGAGCTAAGTTTTTCTAGGAAGAAGGTGACAAAGGTGAAATTTTTTGGTGTAAACTTTAAAAATATAAAAGCTAAGCATGAAAGGATCTTGAAACAAGTAATAATGGTGTATATACCTCCATTATCAAACATGGACATTATATGGTATCACCATGACCTTGAAGACAAGAAATTTCATGTTTTGTAAGTGAAGAATAAAGTTCTTGCTTCAAATTATAGTTCAATCTTATCATCCACCTCAATGCCTCCAACACTGAGTACTTCCATGCCCACATCCAACCAACCTTGAGTTTAAGGCTAATTTTGTATGCATACATGTAAAAATAACTAATTTTTGTACTCATAGTTTACTTATTTTTAGAATTTAAATGTAAATGTTTCCTAGATTGTCTATGAGCATGCACAAATTGCATTGCTTTGTATAGGTTGACATATGTTTAGACATAGTGATATTTAATTATACCCATGCATACATTCAATTTTGAGATTAAAAATAGAACTGAAGTTAAAATTTCAAGTAACTATGAATTTGTATGAACTTAAAGATGAGGCAACCCCTCCACAAGTCTATTTATACATGTATAACTCATTACAAAGGCTTGAAATATTTTTTATCAATACATGAATAAATTAGATTGATGGTTATGCAATTGTGTCGATGTTATTTATTCCCATCTATGTGCTATTAAGGCTTTATTTTCTTGGTTGTGTTAACTCAACTATTATAAGTGTGCCTATGCTATAGATAATTCTAATTGTTATCATTGATAGAAATTAATTCTAATTGTTTAAAAGATATTAAAATTTATCATTTATCATTGATTAAATCAATTAGTTAAAATTGAGTTAACATTCTGAGGTGTGTAGGAGTGTTATATTTATATTATAGTCATCTAGGTGTAAGCTAGAACTATTGTAGACACCTTACTGATCCAAAATGTAATCTCCTAAATAATGGTGTACAACAAATCTAAGAGGATAAATCTTTATTTGAGATCATTAAGTTTTTTATGGTTTATTCCCAAACTCTTTAACTGTGTTTTCTTGTAAGTATGCCACAACTGCAAGCAGTAAACACCAGTTCTAGAAACACTTATTCATAATAGAAACCAACCTAAGGGGTGAGCCTTAATGCTATAAAACCTTATTTTATTCTCTACCCTTCCCTCTTTTTGGAATGTATTTTGTGATCTACCCTCTTTTATATTAATATCCACCCATCTAGCCACCGATTTGAGTTTGATTTTATTTTATGATTCATTTCACTACATGAACCACTTAGTTAACAACTTACACACTCAACATACTATTCCACCACCCAACTATTTAACCCATACCTACAACTTGTGCCGTAGAGTGGAGCTTACCTCCATTGAGATCCTAAAATGTTATATGTCACCTTGTTAAATTTTAGAGTGCCCCAAACCCACATCAATAGGTTCTCTTACTAGATACCTTGAATATGGAGATGATTAGAATTTTATTTCAAGTTATATCCTATGATATACCTTGAAGGTCCTTATTTTACCTTTAAATGGTCTCCTAGTAGATACCTTGAACATGCACATGATTTTAATTTTATTTTAAGGTATCTCCTAGGAGATACTTTGAAGGGCCTTGTAATAGGTACCCTTATACATGTTTGAAAAGTATTTACTATAAGATAACTTCAAGGTACACTTAAAGGTCTACAATTACCTTCAAGGTATCTTTTAGGAGATACCTTGAAAAGTCTTGTGTAACTTCAAGGCTTCTCCTAGTAGATACCTTGAACATGCACATAATTGTAATTTTATTTCAATGTATCTCCTCAGATATACCTTGAAGGGCCTTATAGTACCCTCAGATATACTAGTATTAGTTTCTCATTTTTCTACTTTACTTCACATAATGGAATTCCCTATAAGTAAAAGTACATCCATACACCAACTATTGGCCTACATAATAGTTACAAATTTTGATCTGAACACATGAAAGGGGAACCCTTGCTCATCAAGCCAATTTATGTCAATGGTGGGATGAAATCCTAGACCTCATCACAACACATCATCAAATTCCATCTGACATCATTTAATACTTGGGATAACATGCAATTGTTACTGAGCTACTGAAGGGGATTGCCATTCAGATTCATTAATTTCCAAATTCATTGTTTGGCTCTCTACCATATTTGATGGGCATGGCTATGGTAAAGGCATAGGTATAGAAAACAAAGATTACATGGCTAGGAAAGGCACACCACTATAGATAATACCCCTTGATACAATAGTTCAAGAATAAAAACAAATTGAGGCCAATATGTCACAACTACAAAAGGGAAGGTAGAAGGCCTGAATTGAGTGACAACCCTCTCCTCCACAAAGATGGAAGACATGTGATACTAAAACTTGGCTTAATGATCTAAAGGTTCCTTTAATTTCAAGTATTTGTGACTTCCCCAAATAGGAACCAATGAAAAAAATGTTTATAGGTCATGATGAAAGACATGGCTAGTGACTTATACAAAAATGAAGATGAAAAATAATTCTTTATCAAGAAACCTTTACACACAATTCAAGTGTGTAAGTAGCTGCTAATAAATCTATGGGTTAAAATCTCACCTTACCCTTCCTCGATCATAGAAGATACCATGGGACAAGAGGATGAACACATGAATATTAATATCAAACTATATGAAGAGTGGCCATCTTAAACTTCTACTATTCTAGACCCTTTCACATTGTTAGTTGAGATCCCCCTAAATGCACTTTTTTGACAAAGGAGAAATCAAATAGAGGCTTGGATGTCCCCTAACCTAAAACAAAAAGTCAAATATTTCTTGTTTCATGATGAGACCTATACATAGTTAGTGCAACAATATCCTACTGCAACTTCATCACCAGCTAAGTGAAGATTGGTCACCCTATGAAATAAAAAGACTTATGTTTCCTATGACACTATGTGACAAATCAATATAATATTAGCTAAGGAGGACCCATTCATAGATACTAAGGATTTGGTTCCATTACCACCCATTGTGGAGGAATAGGACATATGGGAAGAAACAAAGAGGGCTACATAATGACGTGTATGCTAAAAATAGAAGAAATGTCAGAAAGATGAGGCATAGTATTAGTAATCACCTTAGTGACAACATCAAGTATAATCATAAAACATAGGACAAATAATTTTAGGCTAAAGACATATAGTCTCTTTTCAGGTAAGCTATTGAGTATGTGTAGAAAGCATACAAAGCTATATATGTATCTAAATAAGTTGAGGAACAAGAGTCACATAAATAAAAAAATGTAGACACCAAAGCTTAGTAAATGCAAGCCCAAACTAATGTGACTATTGCTCAATATTGAGTTGATGAAGTTTCCCAAAGGCAAAAACAAGTCTAGGCATAGAAGGACAAAGATAAACAATAATACATATCTAAGGCATATACACAATAGGATACCCAAGTAAGATCCCACATAGAGAAATAAAATGTTATTTCACTTCCTGGGCAACTAGTGTAAAAGGAATCAAAACAACAACAAATAAAAGATGAACATAAAAAGGGAGAGGATGAGGGACAAAAACATCACCAAGAGGAAATATAAGAGAACATATAAGAAGGTGTGGTGGATCATGCATCATAAGAATAAAATTCACCACAAGATGACTATGTCATCCAAGGGGTGCATGCTCACTATTTTGAATTTTCTTCTAGAGGAGTGTGGTTATGGGATGTTCCTATGGTAGTTTTGAGGTTCACTACATCTTCTCTTCCTATTGAAAACATGTCATGTATTGATCTAGAAGTCACAAAGACCACTTTGGCCACAATCTTGTTGAGGCAAGAAGCATCCTTGGATGTTTCTCACTTACCTTTATCAAATCAATTGGATGTTACTACCAATTTTGAATAATCAATTACATAAAATGTTGCATCATTAGATCAAGAGGCTGACCTACTCAAATCATAAACCATTGAGCTCTAAGGCATCAAAGTATAAGTTAAGACACTCATAACTTTTTTGTAAGAGTATTAGACTATTCTTGAGGTTACTATGATACAAACACATTAGGTTGTATGAAACATGATAAATTGGAAGCATCAAATAGACATAGCATTGGCTTGTTTGAGCTCAAATTTTACCAAGGTCCCTACTAATAAGGAAATGATGATGAGCCAAAAGACAACAAAAAAGGAGATGGATGTTGCATTTCAATAATCTTCAAATGATAGAGACAATTTGAGGGACAATATTTAGGATTCGTAGACCCACATTATGCATAATTCTTTTGCTAGACTTTAAGGGTGAAGACATGCAAAAAAAATAGAGTATCTTAACAGTGATATTCAAACACAAATTAAAAACTCTAAGTCACCCATGAGAATAATTAACAATGTTTATCTCACACAACTCATAAGTTATCAATACCCTTTACGGACATTATTAAATCTAATTTAGTAATCCATGCTAGATTGGAATGCCTGTAAGAATTCTTTGTCACCATTCACCAGCTCCAGTGCATATATCATTAACACTCCTACCTACATAACCCCATCTCAACTTAAGTAAATAATCTTTTAACACAAGGATACATAGCCATATCCCAGTGATACATCTGTAATAGCTCCATATTCACCAATGCCACCTCCATCTAGTTAAGTACTACACAATGCATATTTTTGAAATTTTTTTATGAATTTTATCTACACAGGGTAGGTTGTCTAATCTAAAATATATGACATCTACAAAGTAATTGTGGAACATGTATAGGCCCTAGATACTATTGCACATCAAGATAAACAAATAGCCCAAGGAATGTTTTATTAGAGGCAACACATTGATAAATCTTTGGCTACTACAAAACCAAAGTTCACAATGGTGGATAAATATAAAGATGTAATGAGTGATCAAATGTTTACTAGAGAATAAATGATGTGCACACTTAAAAAGTTGTTAGACTCCATAGATATTATGATGAAGATGCCACATGTGTAGCACAAAGATGTAATGCACAACACATTTACAACTATTCTATCCCAAAGGACTATAGATAGGTTGGATGGTATTGTGTTAGATATCCATATTAAAATATCAAATAACAGAGACTTACTTACCATAAAAAAATAAAAATATGTGCATAAATATGATTTTAATTATGATTCTACTATACATTTTATTACAATGGTGTGGGACATACTTGATAATTTAGAAATTGTCAAGCAAGATCTCACAATTTTAACTATCTATTGCACAACTCATAGAATAACCTAAGTTCATTCCATTGTAGGAGATCCAAGTAATTTTTTAGAAGAGAATATTATATATAAAGGCATAATTTGAGTAGCCACAACCTACATAGTTGCTTGGCCAAACATTGTCACCACCTCCATAGTCTATATGATATTTTGTATGTATATGACCTTGGAATCCAAGTGATAGATATAAAAATGCCAAGTATTTCCTTTTATATGACAAAAGGTTGGAATGTGAAGAGATAGACCCATATAAAATTCTATATATAGTGCTTCGATGTAATGGAATATAGTTTTGATGTCTGATATAGATTAATAAACTAGTTATGTTATGGATTTCTTAAGATTCTTTTATGTATGCCTAGTGCATAATGTTTACTTTGTTTTGTTTTAGATTGTTATATCTTATATTATGATGTTCATGTTATGTAATTTTTAAGGCCATGTTAGTTTATGGAATCCTTGAACATGCACACAATTATAATTTTCTTTCAAGGTATTTCCTAGGATATACCTTGAAGTGCTTTGTAATATATTAAATGGTACCCTTATGCATGTTTGAAATTTATCTCCTTGGAGATACCTTCAAGCTACCTTTGATTTTAAAACAATGTGCTTTAAGGTATATTCTAAGAGATATTGTTAGTTGTTTCCAACATGGGCCTAAACATTCTATTTATTTTATTAAATTGAGACTACTAAGTTGGTCCAGGCCAAACAACACAGGGCTTAAAAATTGTAACTACTGACTAAGTCGTAGTTGTACACAAGTGATGTAAATGAACTAAAATGATCATGTAAGAACCATAAAATAGGGGAGAATAGAGTAAAGGGATAAAAACATAGAAATTCATTTATCGTATTGATTCTTAAAATTATTACATCAATTGAATAAACATATAGATACTACTGTAACAAATCTCTTGAAAAAAATAGTTTGTCCCCTTCTACTCTCTATTATCAACAAACTACTTGCCTTATTTTTTGTAGAATATTGTTTTCACATTAGAAAAATATATCTAGGTTCTATTCACTCATGAATTCTCTCTATCTTACTACTACTATGTTTAAATATCCTCTACCACTTATCTCAGGGGTTGCTAGCCATGAATATCCTCTGCCTAGTTCTATTTCATCTACTGCTATGCTTACTTTTATTCTACTCCTTCCAATTTTTGTTTTCTTATCTTATTTATTTTTGTCTCTACTACTTTCTAACTTTTCCACCTACTTCCTTGTTTCCCCCAAAATTGTAAATGGCTCCAAAAATTACAAATTTAAACTATTATGCATTTAATTTGTTTGGTGGCTTAAACACCTCTATTGTAGAAGTCAGGAGGAGATGGACATGACGTTGTAATAATATTAAAACACTAGAGACAATGTGAGGGACAATATTTTGGATTGGTAGATCCATATTGTACATAATTATTTTTCAAGACATCAAGCGTAAAGACATGCAAACAAAATGGAGTAGCTTAGTAGTGAGATTCAAACACAGATCACAAAGACTAAGGCAACTATGAGAATCACTTACAATGTTGATCTCACACAACTCAAAGGATATGAATCCCCTTTGTGCACATTTTAAAGGTTAATCTAAGAATCCATGCTAGATTGGAATGCCTAAAATAAAAATTTTCACCATTCACCATATCCATTACACATATCATCGACACTCCTACTTGCATACTACCATTGTAACTTCAAAAAATCATCTCCCAATGCAAGGATGCATAGATACATCCTAAAGATATATCTACAATGACTCCATTTTTGTCATTTCCACCTACATCTATTTAAGTATTGTATAGTGCATTTTTTTTAACTTTTGGGATGCATTTTATGTGCACAGGGTAGACTATCTACACTAAAATGGAAGTTATCTATGAAATATTAGATGAATATGTAAAAGACATGGATATTGTTATTCATCAAGCTAACTAGATATCCCAAGGAGTTCTTTATTTGAAGTAGCACCTTGACAAGTCCTTGGCTACTGCAAAACTAGAGTTCATAATGGAGGATAAATATAAAGCTATAATGAGTGATCAGATGGATTCTATAGAAATATTATATTATGCACTTTAACAGTTAATAGACTCTAGGTATATAATGATGAAGAAGCTTTAGGTGTGGTAGAATGAGATAATGCACAACACATTTATGAATATTCAATCCCAAAGGACTCCAGATAGGATAGATGGTATTGTTTCATTTATCTATCTTAAGTTGTCAAATGATAAAGACTTCATCATCATCTTAGAAGAAGAAGATATGCAAAATATGATGGTTATTTATATTCCACTACACATTTTTCTTACCATGCTGCAATAATTACTTGATAGTTGGAAAATGTTAAAGCAAGATCTCTCACAATTTGAACCAACTATTGTACAAATCATAGAAGAACCTAATTTCAATACATTGTAGGATCTCCAAGTAATTTTGAATAAGATAAAGTTAGATATATAGGCACAATCTGAGTAGATACAACCTACATAACTACTTGGCCAAAATTTAGCACCACTTTCTTAGTCTATATGATATTTTGGATGTATTCAGACTTGTAAGACAAATGATAGATATAAGAATGCCAAGACTCATTCCTTTTATATGTAAAAATGTTAGAATCTGAAGAGACAACCATGTAAAAATTTATATATAGTGATTTGATATAATGGAATATGGTTTTGATGTGTGATAGAGATTAATAGACTAGTTATGTTATGGTTTTCCTAAGATTATTTTATGTATACCTATTGTGCAATGCTTACTCTTTTTTATTTTAGCTTTTTTTATCTTATACTATGTTATTTACGTTTCAAAAAATTTAATGCCATGCTAGTTTATGGAACCCTTGAACATGCACTTAGCTGTAATTTTTTTCAAGTTATATCGTAGGAGATACCTTGAAGTTCCTTGTAATACATTCAAGGGTACCATTATGCATATTTTAAATTTATCTTCTAGGAGATACCTTCAAGGTACCATTAATTGTACTATAATGTCATTAAAGGTATCTTCTAGAAGATATTATTGGTTTCTTTCCACCTGGTTCTGCACATTCTATTTTTTGAAAAATTGAGACTACTAAGTGAGTCCAGACTAAACAACATAGGATTTAAAAATTGTAGCTAATGACTAAGCAATAGGGTTTACATAAGTGTTACAAATACACTAAATGATCATGTAAGAACCATAAAATAAGGGAGAGTAGAATATAGGGATAAAAACATAAAAAATCATTTATCATATTAATTCTTAAAATGATTTCATCAATTGAATAAAAATATAACTATAGCTATAACAAATCATTTTCAAAAATTAGTTTGTCCTCTTCTAATATTTGTTGTCAACAACTACTTAACTTATTTTATGCAAACTATTATTGCATTGAAAGATCTCTCAAGATCTATTCACTCCTCTCTCTCTCTCTCTCTCTCCTCTCTCTCTCTCTCTCCTCTCTCTCTCTCTCTCTCATCTCTCTCTCTTCTTCTCTCTCTCTCTCTCTCTCTCTCTCTCTCATCTCTCTCTCTCTCTCTCATCTCTCTCTCTCTCTCTCTCTCTAACAATTATTGCATTGAAATTTACTATGCCTCTTTTTTTAAGTGTCTATTTTCTATAAATATCCTCTCCCCAATTCTCTTTTAGTTATTACTATGTTGACTTCTATTCTACTCCTTCCGATTTATATTTTCTTTTCTTATCTCATTTCGTCTCTACTACCTTTTAAATTTTCCACTACTTTCTTATTTCCCCTTAAATAACAAATGGATATTAAGAATTTAAATTTAAATTATTTGGTATTTAATATTTTTGGTGGATTAAATGCCCCTATTGTAAAAGTCTAGAGTTGGTTGGGTAGTTGAGGAATATAAAGAAAGAATAATATTTTAACACTCCTTATTATTCTTGACCTTCCTACCATAGTCCTTAAGACTTTTATCATCCTTAAAAAACATATTTATAACTATTATTTACCTACCTATATCCATTTTAAATCATTCTCTACATGTCCATAGACTTCATTGCTAAAGTCCATAGCTTGACTATTGAAGTCCATAGTTAGATTGTTGAATTTTTTAGCTAGCTTGCTGAAGTCCATTGATAGACTATTAAAGTGCATAGATACCCTATTTAATTCCATAACTAGGCTATTTAGAGTCTAAAACTGGTGTATTAGAGTCTAGAACTAGCATGTTGGAGTCTAGATTTGTCATGTTGGATTTCACATCCAACTTAGGAAACTTTATAGGTCAATTATTTTTGCATTAATGACCCAAAAACTTCATCTTAAGTGCATTAAAATGTATTTTGAGAATGGTTTAGTGAAAATATCAAGTCCCATGATGCACTTGACTTCTATGACCTCTTTTCATTTTGGTAGGTCAACTAACTCCCAAGTTTATCTTGCCTTATGCTTTCCCTATCTTGCCTTTAAGAGTGCATAGTGTTTACTATAGTTTATTCTAGCTTGTTCTATCTTATATTATGTATTTTTATGTTCCATAATGTTTAACATCATATTAGTTTATAGAATCCTTGAACATGCACGTGATTGGAATTATTTTTCAAGGTATCTCCTAGGAGATACATTGAGGTGCCTTGTAATACCTTCAAAGGTACCTTTATGCATGTTTGTGTTATGCTCTTAAACATTGGCATGTCTAGGGATATTTGTGGCTGAATTGTGGCTTACATACCTCTTTTATATTTTTTGTTACATTTCTCTATGTGCTTAGTTAGGTCAGCCAATGGAACAACCATGGCTAAGTAAACTATATATAGGAGGTAGTGGTTGGTCTTTGATCATCATATTAACTATTCTGATTTTATTACATTGTTGTGGAGGTTTCCCCCTTGAATTAGCTGTGCTATATTATATATTATTTTCCTTTGCTATCAATTATTATTTTTTGATCTCTTATATTTGATTATTATGTCCAATATATAATTATTCGATGCGAACATCTAAGTAATTTAATTACAATTGGTATCATAGCTTCAATTTGTACAAGTTTATTGTGGCATTTATTTTTAGATCTAGTGAGGTGTGACTTACGTGAGTAGGAGTGAATAAACATAACCTCCAATTAATGAATAATTAAATTTTTTGTTAGTGTAGTATTGTTTA